>OW240912.1:293748052-293817627 GCA_933207985.1 Pelobates cultripes
AAATAATGGCATTGAATAATGCTGATAGTTTAAGTAAATTTCTGGAAAAGGTAAGTGCAGAGATTTAAGGTATTCTAGCATATTGGAGAAAGAACATTAAGCACAGAATACTATTTAGCAAATAGTATTTACATTAAATTTATTGGAAAAAGAACTGTGGAGAATTTAAATTTGCATTGTGAAAATTGGTTACATGAGTGACTGAATTGGAGAAATAAATGCACCGTTGTCAGCTCATGTCCCACACAACACGTTAAGCAGGACACTAACCATTTTGTCCTTTTGATGTTCCATTACTAATTTACTTTGTGTGCACCCACACCATCATCCCATTCCCTATATCTCTCTACTAAGCATATGCCATGTCCTAAGCTTGAACTGATGTTTTCCAACAATTCTCAGGATGCTTACACAGTGTGGTATAATCAGGGCCGGTGCAATGATTTTTGCCGCCCTAGGCAAAAAATGTTTTTGTCCCGCCCCCCCCATATGTCCTGCCCACCATGTGACATCACAATGCCCTGCCCATATGCTCTGCCATATGGGCCAACGCCAGTCTTCACAAAGTGTCTTTTATCTGAAAAGACAGTGTGTTTACATTAAAAAGCCTACAGGCACAGGCTGTAGACACCAGAACCACTACATTATGCTGTAGTGCTTCTGGTGACTATAGTATCCATTTAATGTGAGGTAAATTAGAGATTAGTGCCACTAATAATATATTGGATTGCCTACTTGCCACCAGATGAGGACAAGAGGCTGATGATGGGCTCAGTCTGGCTCCACAGGTCTGGTGTAGAAGAGGCTCTCAACAATTAACGAACAGGAAGCAGCTCCATTTTTTAGGGCCCCTTACACAGCTCAAGGTCTGGGCCCCCAGGGCTTGACCGTGAGTATGCCTACAATGCCCACCCATATATCCACCTACATGGCCCACCCATGAGTTCTCTCACAGGAAGTGGAGTGTATGTGTGTAGGGGATGTTTTATGTGTTATTGTAGAGGATGCAATGTGTGTGTTCTTATAGAATGTAGTGTATAGGGATACCAATTTCTGTAAGGGATGTAGTGTGTTTATAGGGGATGCAGTGTGTGTTTGCGTGTAAGGAATGCATTGTATGTTTCTGGGTGTGTGTGTGTGTGTGTAAGGGGTGCAAGGTGTGTTTCTGTGTATTTAATTGAATGCGGTGTGTGTCTGTAAGGGGTGCATTGATTGTGTAAGAGATGCATTTTGTTTCTGTGTGTAAGAGAATGAGTGTTTGTGTGAACGTAAGGGATGCATTGTGTGTTTCGGGTGTGTCTGTGTGTGAGTAGGAATGCATTGTATGTTTCTGTGTGTGTGTGGGGGGGTGCATTGTGTATGTGTGTAGTGTAAAAGAGAAGGTTTGTGGGGTAGGATAGGGACTGAGAGGGGAGCAACTCTTTATTTTTTATTTTTTTCATAGTGCTCTCCCCTCCTGTCAATTATTGATTTCCCCTTCCCTCCTGTCCCTCCGTGTTCTCCCCTTCTGTCCCTTAGTGCTCTCCCTTGGCCCCCTGTAGTTCCCCCTTGGTGGTCTTCTCACTCCCCCCTTCCCCCTTAGTGGCCCTCCCTCTCCCAAACCCCTTAGTAGACATTCCCCTCCTCCCCCCACAACCTTAGAGGTAATCTCCCCCCCAGTGGTCATTATCCTCTTTCTCCCCCCCCCTTAGTGGTCCTTTCCCCCCTTAGTGGTCCTCCCTCTCCCAAACCCCTTAGTGGACCTCCCCCCTCCTCCCTCAGTGGTCCTTACTCCCCATCACCCCTCCCCCTGTGTTCCTTCACCCCCCTTCACCAGTGGTTCTTACTCCCCCCTCCTCCCCCAGTGGTCCTTACTCCCCCCCTCCTACCCTAGTGGTCCTTACTACCCCCATCACTCTCCTCCACCTGTGGTCCTTACTCGCCCCATCTCTCTCCTCCACCTGTGGTCCTTACTCCCCCTCCTCTTCCTTCAGTGGTTCTTACTCCCCCCTCCTTCTCCCCCAGTGGTCCTTACTCCTCCTCTGGTCCTTACTCCCCCTCCACCTCTGGTCCTTACTCCCCCTCCCCCCCGGTCCTTACTTTTGCGCCGCCTGGCCACACTACATTGAGAGACCGGCGGGAGGGAGCGCTCTGCGCTTCCCTCCTGCTGATCACTCAAATCCGGCTGCAGGGATCCGGCGCACCCTGCTAAGGTGCGCCCTAGGCGGCTGCCTAGGTTGCCTTACAGGTAGCGCCGGCCCTGCCTTCCTGTATGCTATCCATGCAAATGTTCATACTACAAATTAAACCTTACTAAAATCCAGGCGGTGGGAGTGAAGAAGGAGGATGATTATCTTTTTCATTTAAAAACAATCTATGCTTATGATTGGAGATCAGACCATCTTACATTTTTGGCAAAAGTATACCAATCAAATTACATCAGATTGAAGAAATCATTAGGGAATACTCTTGCTGCTGTCACACCAGATTTCACAAGATTTTATTCTTGTGGGGTCGCATAATGACCATAAAAATTATTATACTACCCAAATTACAATATATTTTCCAAACTTTAACTATCCAAGCCCCAGCTGCCTTTTTTCGTTCTATACACATATCCTTTAATAAGTTTATATAGAATAGAAGATGACCAAGATTAGTCAGTCATACATTATATAGGTTGATATAAATGTGTAGAATTGGATTACCAATCATTATTGCATATTAAAGAGTGGCCCACTAGAGTAGTGTAATATTTCCATAACAATAGCCTAAAATACCACAATGTTTTGTTTTTTTTTTTCACAGCTTATTAAACCGCTGTAATAGACTTAACACACTTAACCTGGTTAATTAAATAAGAGTGCCAAACATAGAGGACACACTCTTTTGGGATACATTTAGACACCTCCAGTGTAATTACAACCCTATTTCATTAGCAGCCCCATCACTAATTCCAGATGTTAATTTCAGAGTGTGGGTAAGGAGTGGAATTATGCACGTATATCTTCTATATGACTAAGGTGTTCTCATGTATTTTTCTCACTATAAAAAAGTGTACAACCTTCCATCTATTGCAGAGTTTTCCTATATACAGATTCAATCTTGGTGGACATAATAAACCAATGACCTCCTCTGTAAAAGGGCAACATCTGACCAACTTTGAAAAATCTTGTTTGGGTCTTATCCCTCCTAAAAAATCAATAGCCACTATATATAATTTGTTGCAAGTACCTACAGAGATTAACACATTAACAAATATCCAGGCCTGGAAAAATAGTTGGGACACTTTATATGTAAATTGTCTATAGGCAATTTGTGTATATACAAGGGCCTTACTCTCTGTGCTTCTCACATAGAGATTATCCACAAATGATGGTATATGGTCCCTACGAGACTGGCCTCTGTGTTTCACTAAAACAAATTAATGCTGCAGATGTTTCCAGGAGAAAGGCACTATGCTACGTTTGGTGAGGATGTTCCAAACTCCACTCATTCTGGTTAGATGTAATCTCTTTTATTTATTCAAATACTGGATTTACTATTCATAATACCCCTGAATGTCTTTTATTATTTGTATTTCATTAATCATATCCTAATTCTGTAAAATGTTTAATTTTTAATATTCTTGTGGCAGCTTAGGCCTTCACAGTGCTCCCTTCCTTGCAAGAGATCTTTAAGCAGATCTCCCATACAATGGATTATGAATTATCAGTTATATAGATCCAATTTGATCTTTGTTATATTCAGGGGAACCCAAATTGTTTCAAGTGCACATTTAGAAGTGTGAATTAGACACCAGACACGTGTTGGTTATCAAAATAAGCCTCTCTCGTTTATTTTATCAGTATGTGTTTTTATACATTAAAAAGTAAGTGCTTACGTGCAAATACTCATAGAACAGTAGTAGAGAGGGAGTGAAAAGGTGAAGGGAGTACAGATAAGACATAGGGATGAAAGTCATGTACATATAACATATAAGTTCCGGGCAGGCCCGGACTGGTCCACCGGGATACCGTGAAATTTCCAGGTGGGCCGTGGCACCTGGGGACTGCGCATAAAGGTGCCACCGGGTGGCCGGTCCGGTGGCACACTCAGAGGGGGCCGGCCGCATTCCAGGCTGGAGTCGCTGGGCCGGGTGGGAGTCACTGATGATGCTGAGGGGGGAGGAGCATGTCTACCATGCTCCCTCGCAGTTCCCACAATCCCCAGCACAGCATTATACTGATACAGCATGGGGATTGTGGGAACCGTGAGGGAGCATGGTAGACATGCTCCTCCCCCCTCAGCATCATCAGTGACAGGAGTGCCGCCGGACCGGCAAGGCTCCCATCCGGCCCGGCGGCTCCAGCCTGGAACGCGGCTGGCCCCCTGACTTCTCTAGGAAAATGGGGATGGGGAATGAAACAGAGAGGGGAATAGAGAGATGGTGGAGGGAGGTGGGAGAGACACAGGGAAAGGGGGGAGGAAGAGAGGTGTGGAGGAGGATGAGACACAGGGAAAGTGGGGAGGAAGAGAGGTGTGGAGGAGGAAGAGACACATTGAAAGTGGGGAGGAAGAGAGGTGTGGAGGAGGGAGAGACAAAGAGGGAGAAATGAGAGAGACACACAAGGTAGGGGGAAAAAGAGGCAGAGGGGGGAGAGAGAGACTGGGAAAGAGAGGGGAGACATTTACACAGAGGAGCAGTGAGGGGGAGAAAGAAACATACAGAGTGACTGGGGGGAGTTACCACTGCAATGCTCCGGCTCTCATGAGAGTGAACTCTAGCCCTGGAGCTACAGGCTAGAGTTCACTCTCACCACTGCGATCACCACTGTATCTGCACACTATGCTGGCGTGACGCATTATGGGGCTGGTAAATATTTTTTTTCCAGGGCTGCTTTTAATTCCCAATCCGGCCCTGGTTCCGGGAAAGAGAAGGAAAAGACTGATTTAGAAGAGACAGCTCAGGTGGGGGCTATCTGCTTCCAGAACTAGACATATATGGTCTTAAGTGTCGTTTTAAGCATTAAGCATTTCCTGAGTACAAGTTAGCCAACTTTAATATAGGATATTTAATATAACACCTATAAGTTTGAACCTTGGAATCAAAGTAAATTCTTTTACAATCCCCTCTTTTGAGATCCAAGGATCATCCAAATATCCAAGGTATTTCCAGGCCTGCTAGCTAAAGCCTGTGGGACTTTCATTATTTCTTCACCACGGTTCCCTTGGACTGAGAGACCACCAGAATCAGCTGAGGAGAGTTCCTTCATTGTAAAAAAATTCCAAAGTCGGAGCTATAAGGTAAGTTAAGGTACGACCAACAGTAGATTTGCTTTACATTGAGAGGTTATGAGAAGAACTTAAAGGATAGAAAAATGGCCATAATAACAAATACAGCTAATAGCAAAAAGTACAACATTTTCTTAATTAGCAAAGTCAACCATGTTCCTAGCCCAAATGTTCAATCCCAATCCCCAAAGAAGCCAGTATCCTGTTTGATATCCTGTATTAAGTTATGTAAATCTTTTATATGTTTATGGATCATAGTGCCGTGGTCAGATAGATTAAAACAGCATATAGCTTCCCAGCCTAAGTCATGTTTTATTAGTAAGTAGTCAATTGCTGCTTTATTCTCAAGGATTGCCTTCTTATTTGCCTGGGTGTCCATAAGTAGCTCTTCTAGGGCCTGTGAAGTGGCATTTAAACCCTTTGCAAGGGAACAGGCTACATCATTAATTACTCAGGTATTATACAGTGCTAAGGGCAGAGCATTCGGATTTAGATAAGAGAGTGATTTCAGGGTTACAATCTGAAGTAAGGGTGTTTTTGGCATCTCTGCTGTCTCTCTGCGGTTTGTGTAGCTGGGTGGTTTCAGAGATCAGGTCAAATTTGGAAAACATGGCCATGGTTAGGCGTGAGATTGCACAGGGACCTCCTGTAATGTTACCTGGGACATAACCATAAGTAATATTTCCACAGGAGAAAGTCCATCCTTTAGGGGGATAGACATGGTGGTGATAACTCATAACTTGGTGAGTTTTGGTACATTTCATAGTGGTGCTCAGGACTCTACAATTCATTGTATTTCTCCACCATGTGGGGCAAAACAGGGATTTAGTATTAGGGTCTCTTGAACAATTACATGAGAAAGACCAACATAGTTCAGCGGTTGTCACATTAATTGTCTTCAGGGCTGGAGGGGGCTTGCCTACCAGTGGGTTGAAAGCATAAGAATGTAGTTGTAGATATTCATGGGATCTACGGGTATGTAGGTACTTCCTCAAAAGTGAGATGGGGTAGGGACAGCTATAAGGCCAGATTGTATGGCGTTTTCAGTACTAAGGAGAGGGTTGAGGCAAAAGGAGGTTAAATTAAAAGCCTTTGCTATGTGCATCCATATATTTCCCTGTCATGCATTATTATCTTCTGGTCTCAAGTCAGAGTAGCATATCTGAACAAAGCATACAATGGTAAAGGATAAGAACAGCTTCATGTCGGTGGATCAGTCGGAGTGACTTGTGTACAGCCACGTGGCTTTTCCTTCTAGTTTCACTGAGGTTTCACTGTCAAAGCGTGGTTTAAGTCCTTTCCTCACATTCCTCTTTATCACCACCCAATCCTCAGGCTGCAGTTTGTGAGTTGCAGAATAATAGTCTTGATCTTGAATGGAATCAAAGACTTGTTTATGCACCCTGCCTAATCTTTGGTGTGGGGCCTGTACATAGGCAGCCATACTACCATGCTGCATCTGGAGGGTCTAGGGAAAGTAGAGGCCTGTATTTGGAGCACATCCAAACAGGATCTCAAAAGGGGATAGGCCATGTCTGGAATTGGGGGTGAATCTCAGTGCTAGAGGAAGGCATTCAGTCCAGGGCTTCCCTGTGGCTTGCATGGCTTTTGCAATCTTGTTCTTAAAGGTGCCATTTGCCCTTTCTACTTTCGCACTACTGTGAGTGATAAGAGGTGTGGAAGGCCTGGCTGATCCCTAAGGCTTTCATAATTTCTTGCATTATTTCCCCAGTGAAATGGCTATCTCTGTCACTTTCAATCCCTTCAGGTACCCTGTATCTACATACCAGATCCTTCAGAAGCTTACTTGCTGTAACCACTTGCTGTGGCTTTCGACACTGGGTAGGCCTCAGGCCAACCCGAAAAGAGATCAATGCAGACCAATGCATATTCATACATTCCTACCTTAGGCATTTGTATATAGTCTATCTGCAGTCTTTTAAACAGGTAAAGTGGCCTTGGTGTGTGCTTACTTGGTGTTTTGACAGCCTATCCTGGATTGTTTCAAGCCCAAATCATGCAAGCTTGTGTGTGTTTAGCTGCTACAACAGTAAATCAGGATGCTACCCAATGGGTGTTTACTATGCAGTTCATGTGCATCTTGGATAGATGTGTAGGTCCATGGACCATCTGGGCCATCATGGGGTACAACACTCATGGCAGACACAGTCTTTTACCTTTCCTCCACATTCTGTCATCATCAGGTTCTGCATCGTGTTCTCCCTTGCTTGCCTGTCTTTGAAAGTTCAGCAGTATATTGTAGTCAATGGCATCATCTGTAAAAACAACCTGCAGGAAGGTATTACCTGTAGAAGGATGTACTTGCATTGCTGCTTGCTTGGTGGCTTCGCCTGCTTTGTGGTTTCCTCTTGTAGTTTCATCTGTGATCTTCACGTGAGCTGCCACCTTGAAGATGACTACTTGAGTGGGTAGCAGGATAGCGTCCATAAGTGCACTCATGACTTCAGAGTTCTTGATTGGAGTACCTGCTGAGGTGAAAAAATCATGAGCCCGCCATGTAGGTTGAAAATCATGGACTATACCGAAGGCATAGCGAGAGTCTGAGTAAATATTAGCAGTCTTACCAGAGGCCAGTTGGCACGCTTCAGTGAGAGCCTTCAGCTCAGCCTCCTGTGAGGAGGGAGTGGTTCAGCTTTTATTACCTCATGTGCAGAAACTACAGCATATGCAGTGTGGAAATTTCCCTTATCATCAGCATATGTGGAACCATCTACAAAAAAACTCAAAATCTGCATTAGATAATGTAGAATCAATTACATGCGAAAAACCTGCTGTCGCTTGTGACATTAGTGCTGCACAAAGATGGGGTACCTGGTCTTCAGCTAACTCATCTGGTGAAAGTGAATTTACAAGAAGATCAGAAATACAAGTACCATCTCCACTCCCCTCTTTTAAATCCAGGGGAAGCAATGTAGATGGATTTAACACCATACACCTTTTCAGTGTAACATTAGGTGGCATAAGCAAGGCACATTGCATTCTGAGATGCCTTTCAGTATGTGTGTGTTTTGGTTGAACTTGTGACAGTATGCTGTTAATGTCATGCGGTGTGTGTATATGGTCACTGGGTTATCTAAGACAATATCAGTGGCTTTATCCAGGAGGGCAGTAACACTTGCCACTGCCCTAACACATGAGGTGACACCCCTGGCAACCGGGTCCAATCTGGTGGAGTAGTATGCTATTGGTTTTCGTTTACCACCATGGTCCTGTGTAAGGACAGATGTAGCATAACCGATTGTTCAGTACAGAACAGTGTAAAAGGCTTTCTGTAATCTGGAAGATGTGCTGGAGCTGAGATGACAGGCAACTTAAGGGTAGTAAAAACATACTAGGTAGGGAGTGAAAGGGTGAAGGAAGTACAGATAAGACATAGGGATGAACGTCATGTACATATAACATATAGGTTCCGAGAAAGAGAAGGAACAGACTGATTTTAAAGACACAGCTCAGGTGGGGGGCTATCTGCTCCCGGAACTAGACATATATGGTCTTAAGTGTTGTTTTAAGCATTAAGCATTTCCTGAGTCCAAGTTAGCCAATTTTAATATAGGATATCTAATATGACACCTAGAAGCTTGAACCTTGGAATTAAAGTAAATTATTTCACATCAGCTAGGAGAACATACTCCACAGGCAACTATTGGATATATGCTTGGGATATATGAAGACAACATAATACTTCTCTACTATAGGCCAAATTGGCAATTTACTAAAGAATTTTTTCTGCTGTGCTTATAGGCTTAAAGGACCACTATAGTGCCAGGAAAACATACTCGTTTTCCTGGCACTATAGTGCCCTGAGGGTGCCCCCACCCTCAGGGACCCCCTCCCGCCCGGCTCTGGAAATGGGAAAAGGGGTTAAACTTACCTTTTTCCAGCGCTGGACGGGGAGCTCTCCTCCTCCGATCCTCCTCCGTTCCTCCTCCTGGGCTGAATGCGCACGCGCAGCAAAAGCTGCGCGCGCATTCAGCCGGTCACATAGGAAAGCATTCATAATGCTTTCCTATGGCGTGCTCTCACTGTGAAAATCACAGTGAGAAGCACGCAAGCGCCTCTAGTGGCTGTCAATGAGACAGCCACTAGAGGATAGGGGAAGGCTTAACCCATTCATAAACATAGCAGTTTCTCTGAAACTGCTATGTTTATGAAAAAATGGGTTAACCCTAGCTGGACCAGGCACCCAGACCACTTCATTAAGCTGAAGTGGTCTGGGTGCCTAGAGTGGTCCTTTAAGGCATCTAATGTATTGTCCAGTGATTTTATGAATACCTCTACATATATGAGTTTGGGGTATCCCTTCCTTTTCTTTGAAGTACGACTTGATGTACTCCAATCAAGGTATGCATTATTAACACAATCATATAGTGTAATATTGACTCAGGATACTACCTACGGAAGTAGGTATGTTAATATGGTATTTTAAAATACAAATACGTTTTCCTAGAATATAGACCTGATAGAATCGTACACAACCACCTTTCTGACAGCCAGTTTCAAATCTGTGCTCAATAAATACTTGCCCTATCCCCCACCCCCTTAAGTTATCTATTTATGGAGTTCATTCTTATATCATTAACCATGTGTGTACCTTTTGAAATATGTATTATGTTTGAATATTTGTACCATTTTGTATTTTATAAAACAGTAAAATTCAAATTGAAAAAAACAAAACAAATATCGTTAGATCCCCTAGAATACTTTCTACAGTTGAACAAACCACTCAATTAAACTGGACATTCCTGGATTTGGGACCCCTTTCTGCTGTCTTTGGTGTTCTATAGTATTCCATGTCTTGGGACAACAGAAAACTTTCCTCGGAAAGTATAGGGTTAGTGTGTCATTAAAGCAAATCTGCCAAAAGGTGATATTGTATTTTGGGATGTTGTAGTCTAGGGGTGTAGCACATATAATGACCTAAAGATATCCCTCCTACATGTGCTAACATCTACTTTCATTTTTCTTCAATTCTTGGTCAGAAGCCACATCACGCATAAGAGAAAGTACAACAATCATGTCTATGGAGGACTGTAGGAGCCTACATAAATCAAATCTTGCAACGCCTGTGAAAACTGACAAAACTTGATGTCAGAAGCTTCACCTGTGAATTCACAATTGTATGTAATGACATGATTGCACTGCATATGCTGGTGGCTTTTCTCTTGTGTCCCCATAAGTGGAATACCAGAGGGAAAAACTGGACTGAGCTGATAAACAGTGTTGTGCATGGGGAGGTTGTCCATAGTGTTGTATGAGATTTGAGGTACTTGGATGTTGGATTGTGTGTGTTGAAGGGCCTGTTTGTAGACTTGTGTGTGTACATGGGTCTATTTATGGTGGACTGGTTTCACTGTTTGACGTGATGCTAAGGGCTGTAGTGTGTGTGTGTGTGTGTGCACATGCATGTATTATTTATAGTGGCTGTAGAAACTGTGTATTTCTAGGAGCATAAGGCAGTGTGTGCTGGTAGGGGCTGTACTGTGTGTATAAAGAATGTAGAATGCATGCTACTTGATCTAGAGGCTGTGTATCTACAGGCTGTATCTAGGGGCTATCCAATTGTATCCTCTGGAATAACAATGGACACATTTGAACAAGGCTTGTTAAAACTGTTGTGTAAGTGTGGGAAGGCAGGGAGGCAGACTGTGGAGGCTACTAGTCATGTTGAGTGTGTGTAGAACAAGCTGTTTGTGGTGTACTGTGTATGTAATAGAGTCTGTTTGTGGAAATGTAGAGTGTGTGTATGTTTGTGCATCTCCATGTGTTTGTATATAGGCTGTAGAGACTGTGTGTGCTATAGACAGTGTGTATATATGTGAATCAGTAGGGACTGTAATATGTATAAGGGGCTATAGAGTGTGTCTGTGTATTTGTTTAGATTGGTTGCATTGTATATATTGGTATCTAGGAGCTGTAATGTCTATAGTGGCTGTTTTTTTTTTTATAAATTCTTTATTTTTCTTGTGCATATGATGACAACAACGTGTAGAGCCACAACAGCATCTACAAGCATTTTCAAGGCATTTCAAAGTGTGGCAGGTTAATCAGCACATTTTTTATATAATCATGAAAATAACAAGCTAATAGACATTGCTTATATGGTATATCATGCTAGGGTAATTATGCCGTTAACAAAACTAGTCGCGCTTATAAATGTGTGGCATGTATATGGTGAGAAATACATGCACTATAAGGATAGTGGTAGGAGTGGCAGATTGATAGGCTAGTAATGGTAGCTTTATACTATGTACAGTAGGCTAGTCGTTAGGATATATGCCTATACGGCGTATTGAAACAACAGAAAGAGTATTAAACGATATGCTTTGCTGGGGAGCTCAGTGTGCATTTAAAATTTCGCTGGAGGTTTTGCACCAAACGCACATCTTGCTGAACGTATAAACTAAGTTATAAAAAGAGAAGAGTCAGTGGGACTTCATCATACATTACATTGAGAGTCTATGCTGTTACGCAGAAACCTTCTCCAGTGCTGGGGTGAGGTATCTAGGCCTCAGTCCAGAGGGTTATCCGTAGTTAGCCAACGCCTGCTCTGCTGAGCCGCTGGCATTGTGTGTTGGTCTCTTGGGTCAGGGTTCCCTCTATTGTGGGCCATGAAGAGGCTCTCCGCTTGTTGCACCCGCCAGTTACCATCCTCGCTGCATCCCGGTCTCTGGATTCTTGAGTGCGGGACTGCGCTTTGCTTGTTAAAGGTTGCTGGGGCAGTGGAGAGGTACGCAGGTCGGGCATGCTGGCCGGTCCCTCTCTGGAGCGTGAGGGCGCGAGTGCTAACACCCAATGATCCTGGCGTCATTTCCTGCCCTGCTGATATTCTGCTTTGTTCCCTTCGGGGGGCCGTTCTGGAGCCACGAGGGGGATTCTCACCCAGGTGGTGCCGGGTTGCCAGGCGGATCCAAGCCGCCACCTCTTTCTTCACCAGCTTGAAAGCCTGTCTCTGGGTGTTGAGCTGTGTCCAGAGGCTGGCACAGAGCCGGTGATAGAACTCCCATGTGTGCTTGGGAGGCTTGGTGAGTGTGCACTTTTTCGTGGGCTGCATCTGTGCCGCCATCTTGGTTGGGCCTTGACAGTCCCGTTTGGCTGTTGTCTTTGTCGACTGGTCAGGTATTGATGTGGGGGTAATCATCCGCAGTGAGGACCGGGATATCCCCCGCCGATCCAGGGGGGGGGGGAGCAGGGCTGTAGTGTGTTCACGCTTGTGAGCGCGGCCCGAGGCCAGGAGATCAGCCGCCTCCCCCGGACCTCGGACCCCGCTCTGGTTTAGGCTGCATGGCCGACGTGGGTGTTTTCGCAGCGCATCGGTGCCGGGCAGGTACCATTCTGTGTCTCTTGTTGGCTTGAGTCGGTCCCCAGGCACCGTGTGCCACCAGTGTTAGCAGTTCAATCAGTATTTTCAGGATTGTGCCCGTTATTGCAGGAGCTCTTAGAGTGTGCGACCGGCCATCTTGGCTGTCAGGCCCTGCCCTCATAGTGGCTGTTTTTGTTTGTGTATGGGGTGAAAAGCATGCATGTATGTTTAGGGGTGTAGTATGGGTGTATAGTGTGTGTATATGGTGGTGTAGAGGTTATGTATAAGGAGCGAAGTAGTGTCCATAAGAGATATATTATGTGAATAGGGAGCTAAGGATATATAGAGTGTGAGTTTAGGTATAATGTGTTTATAGGGGATGGTAAAGGAGCATTATTCGTTTTTTGAAAGAGCAATAGCAAAGTTTTTTGGGGGGTTGCCAGCATTCATCTACCATCTGATTTGGCTGGCAGACAGACCATCAGTTTGACAAGCCACCAGGTAAGTACTTTAAATTTACCAGTAAGCTAAAGAACGATGTGGCAACTTGCCTTGTAAACATATAAATCTTAAAATGCTGAAGCAAGAGGTACCTTCCAATTAACATCTCTTTGTTGAGACTAGTTTGTCCTATGGTCAGTCTAGGGCTGCTAAAGTGGCATTACTCCAGTAATATGTCTATAAATGTTTGGAAATACAGCAAGTGACATCTCTCATAAGTATGCAATGGAAGTGTTGCTATGCTTGCTCATATAGCTAAATTTTAAATGAACACAAGGAAACAGTTTTGGTTTATAGTTCATGCTTTGTTTCATGCATCTGCAGTCTCACTACTTAGTCTCACTTTTGTTTCTGTTTATGCAGCCCTAGTCACCCTTCTGGTTGTGACTAACATTGCTTTAAAGAAAAAATGTTTCATTTTCAAACAATGTGTTTACTTGAGAAGCTCTTACCTCCCGATATTTTCACTGAACTTAATCACATGCAGGAGGCTACTGTAAGCTCCTGTATGTTATTTATATAAGAAATTACAAATTAAATCCACTATACAATAAAGGAATGTAAAACATTTAGACTCTTTTTTTTTTTTTTTAGGAAGGCTTTGTGAGTCTCAGCCAGGGTAGGCTAAGGCTATATATACAAAATGATTTAACTCCTAAATGTCAGAAAATTGAGTGGTTACATAGCATGAGCATGATCTATACACTAAAACCAGTTCATTAAGGTACAGTTGTTTTGGTGCTTACATTGTCCCTTTAATTGCAAATGTGTGGATTATTACAACTTCTGAGTTTTTGTAATATTAAATTTTAATCTATATACATCTATGACTGATAAAATTAAAAATATAAAATGATCAAATTAAAATGATTTCTTCCATAACACCATAGAAACACATTCCTCCTGTTTCTGGTCTCATAGTGCATTCTGTATACCAGAAGGCTCATCCTGATTGTCCAAAATGCAAGGAGCACAAAAGTCTATCTTTGTTTTTTTTGTACACTACACAGAGAGTAAAAATTTTAATCCTGTGCACCAAGGATTTAACACACAATTTAAAGGTTACACTTACTTGAAGTTCTTTCATCTCCAGCACAGCTCACTATCTCTCCTACCGCTGCTTGGATCTTCCTCACACCAATTTTAGTAGCTTATTTCATCATAGGCGTCTTATCCATCAATATCTGCTCTTTCTTTCTTATTTCTCTTGTGATTCTTCACCTTTTTCTCATAGATTGTAAGCTCATACATGATATGTATATATTTTGCAGTACACTGATAGAAGTGTCATGTGAGAAAAAGTAACCAATAGAGGTAAAACAGGAGGGATACTAAAAACATCAATTAATTCTATATATTGATTAAATATATTTATATTATTTTTACTCATTAATTTTTTTCTCTCATTTCTCATTTGATCTGTCCCAAAGCCATCAACCATATATTTGTTTGGAGCCCCACACAGTATTTAGAATCACAACCAAAACTGACATGCTAGCCCATTGCGTGTTATGGTTGGTTTGCTATTCAGGTACAATCCGGCTCAGCGTTCAGGAATTCGACTTATAGCCAGAGTGGCCCAACTTTGTATGGATTGCAGTTTGGATTGAAATGGATTGCAAAGTCTAATCTTATCCTTTACTGGGCCGATATCATAGTAGCAAGAAACGGAATCTTTGAAAATGGTTTGTAAAATGAGTTGAAACTAGACTTGATATTTGATTTACTGTTGCTCACCGTTGAAGAAAAAAATCAATTTAACTAAGAACTATAGATACTAGCAACTAAGGTCCCTGAGCACTGTTTTGTGGTTCTGTACAATTAAATTATGATGTGTGAAGAATATTAGTTATAATTGGGAATTGATCCATAGACTGTATACATTTATTGAGTCTGTTGTCTTTCTTGTGTGCAATGCCTGTAGATCTGTAAACAAACAAAAAAAGAATCAAACTAAAAACATGACAAAAAATAATGTAAGACAAACACATGTGTGTGCATATATTTCCCAAGTAAGTGGATTAATCTCATAAGAGCATGGATTAGCTTGCTAGTATAGGACATGACAAAAATTGGGTATATTGACATTGTGGCAGACTTATGCAATGCATGATCATATGTACTGTTACTTAACTCCCATGAGTTTTGCCTAGTTAGGTGTAAAAACTATTACATTCTGTGAGCTTTAAAATTTCTGTTTAGTGAATGTGTGAGCACACTGAAAATTGATTGATGGATATAGTTGTAATCCAAATTATTCAACCTCCATTGAAAATTAGGTTTATAGCTCAGCACAACAAATTCTTCAAGTGGTTTCCTCAAATTAAATGGAAAATAAAAGTTAGGACTTCTCCAGTCTCAAAATTATTGAAACACCTAAATAGAATCCCCCATAACAACCGAAATATGCAAAACAGGTGATATCTCAAGCACACTTAATGCAACTAATCAAGGGCTTCATTAGTTGCACAAGGTGTGCTTAAACTGGAATATTTGAAATACCTGAACTGGCTAAGGGTTTGTTTAGTGTCACATTTGATTGCATGTTAGAAATATAGCTAACTCGGGGGTGGAGAAGACGCCGAACAGCATGGCCGCATGAGTGCAGAGCTCCATGCTGGCAGATCATAAAACCCTACTTTCCCCCATGCAAAGAAACAGCAACTCACCTGCACGCCAAGATGTTCCACCACAAAGGCAAGCAAGTGGGAGATAAATCCTCTTTTTTCACTGCCTGGACGCAGGCTAAACTATAGCTCTTGCAGGAGAGCCCCCATGATGGCGACCATGATTCTGGTGATAGCCGCGACTCCAGCCCACAGACAATGGACAAAGAAGAGGGTCACTTAACCCCAACTATCCTGCAAAACATGCTGGACTCCCAATCTGCCCAATTAATTGTGCAATTCCAATCCTCCATTAAAGAGATGTAGAGAGAAATCCAGGAAACATTACAGACATCTCCCAGGCCATGTTGGCCCTTAGGCGTAGTTTCAGTCAAGTCACCATGACCCTCAGGAAAGCACAAGTACCCTACAGATGGGGTACTAGCTTATTGGTGGTCAGGAATGGCCAACATGTAGCGGAGTAGTAGTGTAATCCACGGTATCTCCGCTGGTAGTCAGGATTAAGCATACAAAATACAGGTAGCGTAAATACAATCCCTTTTTCCCAAGAACTAGATGACACATAGTTTCGGAGTCAACTGAGCTTTTATTCCAATGTCACCATTTATATTCAAGTCCCCATGCAAGGGGTTTCCATACAGGCATTGCAGGGGTTTTCTCCTGGTGGACTCTGTGGAAATCTTAACCTGCAATGCTATTTCCCATCATACATTGCTGTACTGGAGAGATAATTGCGCAATAATATACTGTTAATTACATTATCTCCATACAGCAAAATATAACATTTAACACAAAAATCTATAACATACAGTTTTACATTGAATTGTTCGAATGACCCTTCATTGAATGGCTGGGATCTGAGCGCACCATCTGGCGAAATACCGCTCAGATCCATTCATTAGAATGTGAAAGCCATTCGAATGAAGGGTTTCATACGAACACACATGGATAATGTACAATACATGCTGGCCATTGAGATAAGTGATTTGTGCAGTTTACTTTGTCGAATGCCGCTAGGTTTAAACAAATGGGGTAATTATACAAACGGTTATGGAAGTCCAACGGTGTTCATGAGGTCGAGTAGCCGATTTTAGTTCCAGGCACTCGATGACCAAACACCGCTGGGCGTTCATAAGCTAAAATGGCCGCCGCCACGTGTTCGGTTATACGAACGGCAGCCACCCATCTGCGGTTAGAGATGTTGCCAGTTCGTTAACTGGAGACACACGACTCCCTTGTGTGGTGTCCCGTTTGACAGTTCATTCATTTCACAAACAGAATAATCCAATATTGTTTGTGAAACTAGCATACAAATGCCACAGTCTTTGAAATATACAAATAACATACGAACACAGTCTTGGACACGCTGAAGTGGCAAGGTTTGCTACAATGCTCCCCCAGAACCACAAGCCGGCATACACATTCTGATCCCAACGGATCGGCTTGGGGATGTCCGGAGGAGTACCCACAGATCACTTTTTGAGTTCAGTTTGTCTGGATAACCCGTCGGCGTTGCCATTTTGTTTCCCAGGGTGGTAGTGGATGGTAAAGTCAAAAGGCTGCAGCGCCAAACTCCAGCGCAGCAGCCTGGCATTGCCTCCTGACATCCTGTTTAGCCACACCAACGGGTTGTGATCTGTGAGTAAATAAAAGTGTTGCCCATACAAATAGGGCTGCAGCTTTTTAAGGGCAAACACCACTACCAGGCATTCTTTTTTGATGGCGGCGTAGCTTACTTCTGTGGGTAGGAGTTTTCTGCTTAAGTAAGCCACTGGATGCTCGCCACCATCTGCTCCAACTTGGCTCAGCACTGCTCCCAATCCAAACATAGAAGCGTCTGTGTGGACAAGAAATTGTTTAGTTGTATCAGGAGCAGCAAGTACAGGTGAATTAAATAGAGCCGCTTTCAACTGTTGGAATGCCTGTTCACACTCTGGGGCCCAGACTACTATTTTAGGGAGATTTTTGTGGGTTAGGTCAGCGAGGGGCTTGGCCAGGGTGCTGTAATCGGGTACAAATTTACGGTAGTACCCTGTGGTACCTAGAAAGGCCAGGACTTGGCCATTTGGCTACAGCCTCTATATTGGAGGGCTCTGTTTTTTGTTAACCGATCCCTACTCGATGGCCCAGGTATTGGACCTCCGCCATCCCTATATGTCACTTACTGGGTTTAAGGGTTAACCCTGCCTCCCTAATACGGTCTAGTATGGCTCCTATGTGGGTCAAGTGTTCGGTCCATGAGTGGCTGAAGATAGCTATATCATCTAGGTAGGCGCAAGCGTACTTCTGGAACCCGTCCAATAGCCGGTCCACCATCCTCAGAAAGGTAGCCGGACCATTTTTCATCCCGAATGGCATGACCTTAAACTGGTACAGGCCAAATGGGGTGACAAACCCCGACTTGGGGATGGCATCCTCAACTAGGGGAATCTGCCAGTACCCCTTACAAAGATCTATTTTAGTGAGGTACTGGCCCGGGAAGGTTAGAGAATGTGGCCCCCTTTTCTCTAATTAGACTTTGAGCTTGTGCCCAGTTCTGGGGACTCAGGCGCTCACCTAACTGTACCTCTCCCAGGCCCTCATTCTGGTCCTCCTTCTCTAGGAGGTCTGGGAGAGGCAAGTTATCAAAGTCCTCTGCAGCCGAGGCGCAAATAGCGGCTGTCTCTTCTATGCGCTCATAGTAGGGCTTCAGCTTATTTACGTGGAGCATGCTTCTGCTGCCTGCTCCAGTGCATGGGCCAATCACATAGGTGGTATCCCAAATTTGTTCTACCACCTTGTATGGGCCCTGCCAGGAGGCCTGCAGCTTGTCATTGTGGACCAGCCTTAAGATTAACACTTTATGCCCTATGTGAAAGCTGCAGTCCCTGGCCCCCCTATCATACCATCTGCGCTGTCATTGTTGGGCCGCCTGGAGATTGGTACGTACCGTCTGAGCCAAAGCCTCCAGGCTCTCCCTAAACTCTAGCACGTATGGGATGATAGGGGCACCATTAGTGGTTACTTCTCCCTACCAGAGTTCTCTAATGAGATCTAATGGACCCCTCACCCTCCTCCCGAACAATATTTCGAAAGGGGAGAACCCGGTGGACTCTTGGGGAACTTCCCTATACGCAAATAGTAAGTGGGGTAAAAACCGTTCCCAGTCCTTTTGGGTGTCTATGAAGGTACGGATCATTTGTTTAAGTGTGTCATTAAACCGTTCACAGAGACCGTTAGACTGGGGGTGGTAGGCTGAGTTTAAGATGGGTTTTACTTCACATACCTTCCAGAGTTGGTGGGTGACCTCTGCAGTGAATTGGGTGCCCCTATCTGAAATGATCTCCTGGGGAAATCCCATGTGGGAGAAAAACTGCATCAGGGCATCAGCTATAGTCTCTGCATGAACATTGGTCAGCGCCACTGCCTCAGAATATCTAGTGGCGTAATCCACCACGGCCAAGATGTACTTCTTGCCGGAGGGACTGGGTTTAGCCAAGGGTCCTATTAAATCTACGGCCACTCTACTAAATGGTTCTTCAATTACTGGGAGGGGATGGAGCTTCGCTTTATAGCGGTCTCCTCGCTTCCCTACTGTCTGGCAGGTATCACACGTTTGACAATATTGTCTAATATCTTTGGAGATACCTGGCCAGAAGAAGTTCTGAGTCAGCCGAGGTTTAGTTCGACTGACCCCTAGATGCTCTGACACTGGGATAGCATGGGCTATGCAAAGCAATTCCTGCATATATTTTCTGAGAACTATCAGCTGTTTTATGGGCATAGGGATGGACCCGGCTACTATCTTTTCTGCATAGCGATATGTCACAGGCATATCTCTCTCCTTCAAAACCAACCTGGTTCTTGGCTATTCTATCTTTATATACCTGCAGGGAGGGGCCTAGGGCTACCTCACTGCCAAATTCTAGGGGTGCATCCCAGGGGAGAACAGAGGTAGCGAGCAGGTTGCTTACTTGAGCCTCAGAGTGGTTGGACGGAGCCGCGGTGTGGGCCTGCTGCCGGGTGACAACTGGGTAGGCTTCTTGTACGGTGGTTTGGGGAACAAAAGCTGAAGTGAGCTCCCCCAAGTCGTTGCCCAAAATAACGTCAGCCGGAAAGTCTTGCATGATCCCCACTTCAACGGCCCCTGACCCCTGTAAATCGCTCCCCCTGCTACTCGCACTGCCATTTTACCTATTAAAGAAAGTGACAGACCCTAAGGGCAGATATATAATCATAGTAGTTGACATTAACGATTCCATATACACCATTGCAAACATATACGCACCGAACGACCACCAAAATTAATTTCTAAAGACAGTACTTACTAAAATTGACCAGATCCAACAGGGATTCTTGATATTGTATGGAGACTTTAACAGTTTACTTGAACCCCACCTAGACACGTCTTCTGCAAAGACCCCAACTAGAGTTATGAGCTTGTCAAACATGGCTAAGCAAATAGGCACGTTATTTAATTCTCACAATCTATGCAACACATGGAGGGCATTACATCCCGATGGCAGAGAATATAAATTATTATCCTGTGTACATAACTGCTACATGAGAATTGACAGGTGCTATACCCAACGCTCACAATGACCCCAAATGGAGGACTGCACCATAGGGATCATAGACTGGTCAGATAACGCACCAGTGGTCCTAACAATCACCGATCGTTTCTCTATCAAAGAAAAACCACTGTGGTGTCTCAATGAATTGCTACTTCAAAACCTCAACTTTGTAGGCACCCTGAAAGACCACCTCACACAATATTTTTCTACCATTGATACACCCGTAGTTTGCTGAGAGACAGTATGGCAGGCACACAAGCCGGTTCTAAGGGGATTATTCATTAAACAAGCCTCCTACATTAAAAAACAAGCCCAAGGCCAAATGTTGGAATAGTCCCAACAGCTGAAGGCACTGCACAGCACCAACCAGCTAATCCCACTGCTCAAAATAGGGAATGAGAATTACAAAAAAATCTGCAAGACTTACAAAAGGCCAATTATGATAAACTAGCCAAAGAGATACAATTTACTATAGCTAAATGAAAAGGCAAATTTCTGACATGGTTGGGTAGAATAGCAGCGACAAAAATGATACTTCTCTCTTTACAATTCATGTTCCGCTCTCTTCCGATCACACTCCCACCTTCCTTCTTATTGAAGGCACAGAGGGACATGGACAGATTCATTTCAGGTGAATGCAAAATGTGCATCCCCAAAGCTACCGCAGTAAGGAAAGCCACAGATGGCGGGCTGGGTAGCCCAGATCTCCAAAAGTACTAGCACGTTACACTGATAGCTCAAGCAATCAGCACACATGACATCAAGAAACCACGCCAATGGGCTGCTACTGAGTAACAATGGTAAATCCCCTAAGGGGTAGACAAGCTACAATAGTTACAAAAGGCCTCTAGGCCTCATAAGACCTCATAAGAAAAACACTCATTGTGCATCACAGCCTGATCTCTCCGCCCATCTTGACTCGTGTCTCTGACTGTCTCTCCACGATTTCCAACTGGATGGCTTCTCACTTCCTTAAACTCAACCTGTCCAAAACAGAACTATATAAATAATAAAATAATAATAATATTTAGAACTTCTTAGGAAGATTCTGGCCAGATGGTACCTGGTGCCAGCACAACTAGCCCACATGCTAAGCACAGCGACCAACAGGTGCTGGAGATGCGGTGTGGAGAGAGTGGTGATCAAACCTTACTGGGACATGGTAACTGATATAATCTCTAAGGTGCTGGACACACCAGTTCAGGCAAAGGTCAAGTTCTTCCTACAGGAGCAGTGAAGGAGCAGTGGTTACTACTAAGGCTAAAGCTTTAAATGACTATGACCTAGGCTGCAGCCTGATTTCTGAGAAGGCAGTTTGTGAAAAACCTTCAAATGACTGATGTTTTCAATGAGAACAGTAAGGTGCTTACTAAATACAGAACGTTTCCATGCTAGAACTCTGCTGAACCAAAAGTAAAAGAAATGTTGGCTCCAAAATGCTCAAAATCATGTAAATAATCCACAGAAGTTTTGGCATACTGTTCTGTGGATGAAACAAAACTGGAACTTTTTGGCCCAAAGATCAGCAGTATGTCTTGAGGAAGAAAAATGAAACATACACTTAATAGAACACTCTTCCTACAGTTAAGTAAGGTGAAGCCTCGGTGATGCTGTAGGGATGATTTGCATCCTCTGGTACTGGAAACTTGCAGCGTGTGGAAGGCAAAGCACAAGTGCTGTGAGGAAGCTGAAGCTTGAGCATCATTGGACCTTCCAACAAGACAATGATCCCAAGTGTACCTAAAATTCCACCAAGGCTTGGTTGTAGAAAAAGTCATGGAAAATTATACTCTGGCCATTACAGTCTGACCTGACTTGAACCCCGTAGAAAATTTCTGGTGGGATTTAAAAAAGACAAACCTTTAAACCCAAAAAATATTACTGAACCCTCAGGCACCATACTTCTTGGAATCTTGGAAAAAAGGATTATACACAATTAAAGGCTTTGGAGTGTGTACTTCCTTAGTTAATTAAGCAACTGCATTCTTTATACATGCAACCAAACAAAGATAAAGGAAAATGGTGTGAAGTATGCCTCAGTTCTATCTGATTTTTTTTTTTTTTTTGTGCCCTCTGTTCCCAATTTTCACATTGCAAGGGTTGTTCAAATGACAGTGGTTATACAAGACTCCACTTGGATGTATAATAGGGTGAATAAAAGGATCTTTAAATATAATGTCCCCTGGTTAAGAAAGAAGCTGTTGCATCCACTCTAGTTCTGTTGTACTGTCTTCCTCATTCACATACCTGTTGTATCCACTCTTGCTGTGCTGTACTGTACCGTCATACATTGAGAGGAGAAGATGCAGATACAACTGCAGGTTTCTCATGTGATCTAGTCTGCAGTGGAGGTTTTTAAGGCAAAACAGGTACTTTTCTGGGTACAAAGTGGTAACTTAATGCTGAAAGACATCCTATTGTTTTCAGGGTATTTGCTCCATATTTAGCAAGTGGTCCAAGAATAGCATATGTTATAATACTCCTCCCTAGTGTTTTATTTTTTGCTATCATGTAAAATAATAATTTGACAATGTAAATTACCTATTATGCATAATCTGTTAAGATTGAAGTATTGTTTTCAAGATATGTACACTGTATTTATTTTAAAGACAGTTTAGGTCAATTCAGTTGGTAATTTATTTTCATACTTAATTATCAAATACCTAATTTAAAAAAAAAATGAACAGCAAGTACATATGTATTGATTAGTGCTCATTACTTTTGTACAAGGTGAAAAAATTAGGTTCTTCAGCAGAACTTTTTATTTTTTATTTTTTTGAGTTAGCAGAAATTAGCCCATGCAGCTATTTAGCTCAAGGGAAATTTCATTACCTAAAAAAAAAATTTGGGAAAGGGCATTCTGACAAACAAAACAGCAGGAAAAAATGTGACTATGTCTGTACTTAAATGCAGTTCGTAGAAGCTGATGATAGGGCACTGTTTTTACCACAATACACATGTCCATTCTCTTTTTCCTTGGTAAAAGAAGTGACCATTCTTCAGTGTGGAAAAATACAGAGCCCTATCACCTTCTACCAATTTCATACGTGGAGGTAATGGACCCCTCAACCCTCAGCCAGACAGGGCAAACTCACATTAAAAGGCATTTGGGAGCAAATAATTATTTAATTAAATTTGTTTTTTTCCAGGTGGGTGAACAGGAGGATTCTACCCAGAAGCACCATCACTTCAACATTTTAGAATACTTTTTTTCAACAATTAGTTACAAAAATACTGCCACACTCAGTGTAGGCAGGTGTCACTTGTGCAGCAAATGGCAGCTACACAATGTGTATGTTACTGAGGGGAAAAGCTTACAGTTCCTAAAGCTCAAGCAGTGACAGAGACACATACTACAAATCAATTATGTCTCTTACTAGAAAAAAAAAAAACATAAATCATAAATCAGGAAAACAATTCTACATCAGTGAATCAATGTGGGTGTAAGTGGCACTGGAAGCAGCAACTAGGCAAGAGTAACGCTTATTTTATTCTGTTGGTGATGAAGGGTGCAACTGGCCCTGTTCAACCTGCTTCATCTATCTCTTGGCACTATGCTCACTATTCTCCCTGCTCTGCCTGAGGGTGGTGGCTCTGCTCTGCCTAAGAGTGGTGGTAGTGGAGGAGGTAACACTGGTGGTAGGTTGTTACAAATTCACAGAATCAGATAAAGCACTAGCTGACATCCTGCCCACCCAAGTTATTTACTGTTATACTTCTTCCTTCAGTAATACAGACTTGTGGCATCTATAAAAGATGTTGCTTCATGGTTGCACTAGTGCAATAACCCTTCAATCGCCCCCCTCTTCTCACTTGTTTGCTGGAACAATGCAATACCATTTAACCTTTTGCTTTTTGTCTACATAGATTCAAGTGGATTTGCATTGGTGTCAGTGAAAGCTATTACAACAGTAGCCTGTTCACTAACACCTGGTTAATGAATGCTAATGGAAATGTTGATGGTTCTGGTACAGATGTGTTACGGGGAGAATACCCAAACTGACAGGATATGATAAACCCAAAAAGGAGAGATGAGATACAACATATTACCAGGCCTTAGAGCAGCTGGAGTTAAAGGGACACTATAGTTACCCAGATCATTTATCTCATTCATCATGAGGACATCCAGCATCAGTAAAATCAGTAAAAGGAAAGAATTGAGGCAATGCTTTCCAATGGAGAGGACTCATTGCTCTTGCAACCATTGCGACACATGCGCATTAGCCCTTCCGTCATATGACGTTGGAGGAGGTGAAGCGCCAACCCAATGCTGAGAGACATCAGGACTGAAATCAGTTAAGTTATTAAAGGTTTTTTTTAACACTTTATGAGCCAGGAAGAACTTTATGAGCAAGGAAGGGGGGAACAGAGGGCTCTATAGTGTTAGGAATACAGATTTGTATTCCTAACACTATAGAATCCCTTTAACACATTAAACAGATAGAGACAAAGTCAGAAACAAGCCAATGTCAGGATTATAGATAGATGGAAATACAGATAACAAGTGAGGTCAGGATTCCAGAGGTACACAAATATCAAATAATTAACCAAGGTCAATACCAGAAATACAAATAGACTTACAGAACACACTAATCTGGCACCAGGGTAGAAACCATTATAAGGCACTGAAAAATGGCTTAAACAGGTGTATATATATATATATATATATATATATATATATATATATATATATATACAAAATACAGAATCCAGTGCACTCACTTATTCACTAAACAATGATTTCAAATCTTAGAGATTGTTATAGTTTTATTTAAAAGCACCTCACCTAGGCAAAAAATAATGGGGGTTTAGTTACATTATATGATCATACATTGCATAAGCCTGACAACTACGTCAAAGTATCCCATATTCGGCAGGTCCTATACTAGCAGCCTAATGCTTGCTCTTATGAGGCACCTGTGACAGGGAGGGGTGCAAAACCAAGGAGATTGCCTGGACTCCCAAATATACAAACAAAACCAAGAGGGCTGCACTAACCTGAACATGCATACATTATAGGGTGCTGCTGGGGCCAAAATATATAAAATACATAATCTCATAAGAGCAAGTATTAGGCTGCTAGGATAGGACCTGCTAAATACAGGGTACTTTGACGTTGTTGGCAGGCTTATGCAATGTATGATCATATAATGTAACTAAACCCCCATTATTTTTTGCCTAGGTGAAGTGTTTTTAAATAAAACTATTACAATCTCTAAGATTTTAAATCATTGATTAGTGAATAAGCGGGTGCGCTGGATTCTGTATTTTGTATATTTTGGCCCCAGCAGCACCCCATAATGTATGCATGTTCAGGTGAGTGCAGCCCTCTTGGTTTTGTTTATATATATATATATATATATATATATATATATATATATATATATATACTTAAGTTCTTAATGGCCCACATTACCTCTGTGACTCCAAAAGTATGAGAACAGGGTGGGTTATGGTGCATGGTCACTTCTGAGTCAGATATAATGTTCCACGAATGTTCTGCACATAAGGACGAGCATTCAAGCGTAAAGTGTCTGAATCGTTATGGGAATACAGGCCACATGGCCGAATGGTGAACTCAACATAAGCAACCTGCAGAGTGAACAGAATCAACAGTGTTGATCGGGAAAGTATTTTGACAAGGTTGATGGTGATGGTATTTATGGTGGTGGTGATAGTGGTGATGTTGGTAACATAGACAGTGGTTAAGCTCTTTATTCTAATGAAAGCAGCTGAAGCAAACTTCTCAACTGTCTTTGATTGATGAGACAATTCTACAGCAAATACAGATGGACTTTTAAGAAGTATTACAAGATGCAGGAGGCGAGTGCAAACTAGGTACTGGAAAAAAAATACTGCTGCTTTTCATCTTCAAAATCTAATACCTGTGGCTCATCATACTGGGTGAGAGGTAAAAGTGCTATTTCGGCAGTGGTATATATATATGTAGTTACTTTTGACACTGATAACAGGTGCAGCTGATGTTTCAACTCTCTCCTTTGGATGAGATGATTTTACAGTAGATGTAAATGGACTTGAAGTTGGTGGAGAAAATGAAGAGTGTGAATACATACTAGCAGTTGGAGAAAATACTGAGCTGCTGCAAATCCTCTCTACAATCTCCTCTTTTAAGTCATGTGGCTCACCATATTGAAAGTTGAATTACTCCTAGGTCAGAAGCAAAAGTGAATTGTCATCATTACCATGGCATGCTATGTCTGCGCTAATGAGTGGCTATGAAGATCCCACAAAGTAGACTCTGCTCATGGCTGAGGAAGAGGTGTTCAAGTTCTCAGAAGCCACAGCACTACTGCTGATTGTGAATTGAAGAAAATGACCCCTTTCCCCACCCTCCCTCAATTTTGAACTGGGATTAGTATGTGATATAGATGATGGTGGGTTTGTTTTCTAAACACAGTAAATTAGGTATATGAATGATGGTGTATTGTGTAAACTAACACAACTTTATTCATCAAAAATTGGTGTGTGTGTTGCAAATTGGGTCAGTGCTTGGTGGTATAACTGCTGCATTGTTGTGTTTGATGTTAAGAAACACTGTATAGTGTTCACACTCTTGCATGGTACACAATAAAGACAGTAAAAAAAAAATAAGAGTTTCTTCTCCAAGCATTTAACAACAAAATACATATGTTTAACAACTGTATATAATAAGCTAGTATTGATCTAGGATCAATGACAAAATGTTTGCCAATCTACTATCTCCTACTCAAAGTAGTTTCACATTCCTCTGGTAGTAGCTTCCAAATTGATACAGCAAAATGTTTCACACACTTGATTCAATGACCAAGGCTAGGAAAGAGAAAACATTTTTACTTGATTATCAAAGACAGTCCCCAAAATAAGGAATTTCTTTCCTCCAACTGGTTAACAACAACAAAATAAATCCTGTATATTGGTAGCTTGACACCATAATGTGCCTGCCAACCTTTTAAGTGCCTCTGGCAGTAGCTGTTATATTTATACAGCAGAAATCTAAACTTCATCTCACACTAGAACAAATGACCCAGGCTATCTCAAACTCCACAACAGGCATCGCAAAGGTAAACAAATACACAGGATTACTGCTTGTCTGTATCCATCAGTAGTTGAAATCATAATGACTAGAAGAATCATGCTTGGAAGTATAGCTGTTTTATTGCTCCTCTGTTTTTACCCTCTATTGGTAACTCCACTTGATCTAATAATAAAAGCAACATTCAATGGTTGTCCCCTAATCATCTTTTTATATCTCTTGATAGATCCAACACACATGACTGGGTAGACCTTTTGTCCATAATGGGAAACTGAACTGCTTATTTTCTCCAACCAAAAAAAAACCTAAATCAAGAACCAGACATGTTTTGGGCTTGCAGGAGTTGGTCCTCCAAGCTCATAAATCTGAATTTTGTCTGATTGCCCTATTAGCTTGAATTCAGACTGAGATAAAACAACCAGGAAGTAACATAACAAGTTGTCTGCTTGACAGTCAGGATGTATAGCAAGGTTAATATAAACATACACATTTCTATAGCAATCTACACTTTCATAAAATGAAAGAAATATGGCATAATCTTCACACATAATGCACTTCAGAAATCTGAAGTGCTTTAAGAGTCTGCAGTGCCCGTTTAAGAATATGTGTAGTCGTGAGGAAAATTGATATTATCAGCCCACAAAAATAAACCATTACCTTACTTGAATTACCTTTTATAGAGTTGTACTATACTGTAATCAATTTGCATCCTTATAAGAACACACAAAATGTGCTAACGTGGAGAGGTATAGCAAAAACCAATTCTCCTACAATATATTTATATTTAGTAGAGACTGATATAAAATAAATCACACAAACTAAAATTCATCAGAAGTTGTTTTTCCTTTATAGATCAATCCCTGAAAGGAATGTGCAGAGAAAATATTCACAACTCCTTGACCTACAATATACAATGTAATGCAGAATCAATAACAAAAAACAGCTATTATAGGTGATTTTATTAATCCCCTTAAGGCCCACAATCTGGTCACAACAGAACTTACATACAGATTTCTGCATTCAGTAGATGAGTGGTACACTCCAGTTTGATATTGAATCTTTAAAGGTAGGTTTGCTATTATGTGATATTACATCACTGGTTCTTAAGTAAATAAATAATCAGTTCTAGCTAGTATTAAAATAATGGCTAGATGAAAACTACAATATTATACACAGCAATATCAGCCTATAGAGGAGAACTGACTAATACTCTTGTTGATCCTCTTTTCCATGAATGTCTTAAATAATGTATACAACAGCAAATATTTTAATACGGATAATATACTTACATTTAGATCCTAGATAAGCAGCATATTCCAATTATCTATGTTTATACAGTGACTTTGCACCAGGAAGTGTCTGAAACCTTTCAAACCAATCCTGGTATTCTTAAACACTTCTAGCACTGTACTTATTCTATATACCACTGAGTAACAGAAGTTTATGGGATTTGTATTTCAGTTTTTAGCTTTCTTCTGAAAGATTCTAGGCTGAAGCATATCTAGCCACAATTAGCTTAAAGGGACATGACTATTAGACTATCAAGCAACATAACTATTAAAGTATAGTGGTAACAATGCCAGCAATCTATCAGGGTTATTTGCAAATTTCACATTTTAGGATGAAACAAATAAACGGAAATTGAAACTAATGTCCCTCTGAGCCTCCACTCATAGACAGCCATCAAGTTCAGAAAATCAATAAATATGAATTTGATTTAAATGCCTACGTAAACATAACTTAAAAATTGAGACAAAGGCAAACATGATGAGTAAATGGATGTATACAGGACTGGCCAGATCATATACATTTTCATTCATGGGTAGCAGGTTGGAGCCCTAATTATAATATTCAGGGGGGGAGGAACTAATGTTCCCCCCAGCCTCCACTCATGGGCAGCCGTGAGGCTCTAAATAATTAAACAGTGGTAGGGTGGACATGCCATGGTCCCCAATACCCTAGGCAAACTCCATTAAAAATAGATAACCCTTCCAATAATAGTGCTAGTGCTGCTGGTGGGTAAATAGTAGTGCTTAGGGGTCTGGCTGAGTAGATAGCTATATCTCCCTGAACAGGACGGCAGAGAATGCTCTTAATTATAATGAGCCTGCACAGCTCCCTTGCAGGTGACATTACTGGATGAAGTGATATCATTTATTCTCAGTTTTATCTTAGTGCTTCTCTTACTGGCAGCTGAGTATCAGGTGTAGGGAGTGTGTGGAGTGGGACGGATAAGACTTGTATATAACTGTCCTCTGTCTCTCATACTCTGATGCCACTCAAGCTGGAACACATGGTAGGATTGCCTGGGGAAGCAATCAAAAAGGGCAGGGTCAATTTAGAACTAGCTACTGTGGTGGGAGGAGGTTGCATTTGTAAGTGTCTGACTGTGTGTGTCTCTGGCTGTTTGTCAGTTTGAAAGTGTGTGTTTGTGTATCGATTGTGTGTGAGTGTGGATGTCTGTCCTAGTGTCTCTTTGACAAAGTGTGCATGAGTCTCTGGCTATGTGTGTGTTTCTGACAGTGTATGAATGCAAATAAACTCAGGTATCTCAACATTTATGCTTAATTGTCCGAACATGCTCAACTGTGTGTCTGTTTAATGCTATTCTAACATTGTGTACCAGTGTATGTGACAGTATGTGTGCATGACATTGTGTGTTTGTGTCTGGCAATGTGTATCTGTGAATTCTGAAAGAGTATGTGTGCATGTCTGCATGGGTGTGTGTGGCAAGAAATGTGTATCTAGGTTAGGGAGCCAGGCAATATATTTTTTAAGTCACTATCAAAACAGTTTTCTAACAATATCTGACTCTGACGTATCATTAGTAAAAATGCATAAGATGCTAAGGTTATTTAAATATAATTCATTACTTTGATGCCATTACTTTGAGTCAATCATCAATTGGGGTTAAGAGCAGGTGTCTAGAAATAAGAATTTACACTAGCTTTGCATTGAAAATACACATTTTTCTCAAAATTACAGAAATTCTTTAAATGAGAGATACATTCTCACCTCTGAGCCTTAGGCTTAGATTCCTAGATCCTGAGAGTGTCTTAATGTACAGTGTTCTAAAATGGGCACTTCTCACTAGAATGAGATCACTTGGATACTCTCATAAAACCACATGATGCCATAAAAGTCAGGCTTAAAGATAGACTTGGTTTTGTGTCATGGACCCATGTCCTCTAATTGACGCAACATAAAGAGCATGACAACGGAATATAGGATTGAACACATTTCCAAAAAACAACAGCAGTTTATCCTTGGCTTGATAAAATAAAAAAGAAATAAAATAAAAATGTTAAGGAGAGGACTTGAATTAAAGTTTACACTGATTAATCATAACATCAAATATTACTCGAAAAACATTTTCTACAGGAATGTATCAACTCCACTCTCTGGACAGAATGCATACACCCATTTGCAGCAATAAAAGAAGCTGTCTCCCAGCCAAAGTGAAAACATTTTGCTACCTTCATTGTAGACAAAGTTATCTTCATTAATGTAGCGAAACTTAGAATACATAGGAGACAAAAATGTGATTTTAAAGCTGGGGAAGAAAACCACAGAGAGTTTCACTCCATATCTTGCAATCTTAATGTCTGACATGCCATCTAATATAGATTAGGGAATACAATACACAAGTTTTCTGAAAAATAGTATTGCTCATTACAGATGGGTCCTCTAAATTATTTCTACATTGAACAGAATTCAAGAAGAACTATAGACCCAGAGGTCTTATGTGATTAAAAAAAAGTTTGTACGTTTGGCTAGGAGAAAATGCTGCATATTATAAGAATTATCAAAGTAATTTTCAATATTCTACCATAGACTATGCTTTTTGGCTCAACCATCCTCAAATTGAAAACAAAATTAGAATTAATGCAAATAAACTCAGGTATTCACTAACTTTGCCAAGTAACTCAAAGTCTGTACACTGAGCAAAGTTCAGAACATCAAGAAATATGAACAACTAACAAAATTAAGACAAAGGCAAACATGATGAATAAATGGATGTATACATGACTAGCCAGATCATATACATTTTCAGTTCTTTATCGTAGTCATAACTTTTTATGCAGGTCTGGGATCCCCCAGGTTATTTCTGATTAGTTTAGATCACTTCTCAGCTGCAAGTAAATATAATGCATTCAGGCTAGTTGATACAGCCAACTTGAACAATTGTGAACAAAACCTTGTTGCCATCTCAACATTTAGTAAATTGACACCGACAAATTTCCAATAAGATTCCATCAGCACTCTATTAATTTGAGCATTAATCCATGTATACATAAAGTGTATTTTTTTGGTCCTCTTTATACACATGGATAACATAACATATGATTTCTGGGAGCTTTTCACTTACCACAAGAAAATTAAATTTTGTAAAGGTTTTCCTTAAATATATGCATGTTGTCATGACCTTGTTGTGGTTACATTGCAGTATTAAGACTGCCTCTATTGGCAGTCTACCAGACAGCCAAAAGAGGTGCTTCCTGCAATTTCACATAGTTTGACTCTGTGAAACAACACTGGACATTCTCACGCTTTGCATGAGGACCTGCAGCATGGTGAAAAACCCATTGGCAAAAATAATTTTCTAATGTGAAGGTCTAATGCGTGTGAGGCACTCGCTGCACATGAGCATTAGGTTCCCCTCATTGGCTGACATTAGAGGAGGAGGAGCCAAACTCAATGCCACAGCCCACCTTGACCTGGAATTAGGTACGTTTTTAAAGGGGCAGAGGGACACTATAGTGTTAGGAACACAGCTTTGTATCCCTAACACTTTAGAATTCCTTCATCTAAAAAATAATGCATGTGACACTACTGAAACTTAAAGTATTACTCCAATCCTTTTTTTATGCCATATTTATTTGATTCTAGAATCACCTACTGTGAACTTGTAGCTTGTCTACCCCCTTTTTATTTAAAAGAAAAAGCCATGTAAACCAAGGAATAACTTTCCTAGAATTCTGTGCTGGCCACGGGTCTTCCACGTCCTATACAAGAACACTCCTTACCTCTCCATGGTCCAATCAAATGCTTCTCATAGATAAGCATATGATTGGACCAATCTCTTACCACTGGGCAAGCTGACACCCTTGCCAGTCCGTCACAGCAAACAGTTCCCAGTTGTAGTAGCAATCCCATTTTGACCTTCAAAGTCTTCCTGAGTCATTCAATTTTTTTTTGTAAAAGCTGTTAAGGTCTGTCACCAGTGCACACTATGTGCTGATGACAGATGTAATTCTTGCACTGATTTTACATTAGGTAGCCCAGAATAAAGATCATGGGTGAAACAAGCCCCCGACACTAACTCTGTATATGCTGTGTTTCAAGCAGAAGTGCTACATATACAGAGTTCTACCTCCATGACCATTTCTAAAAGCAGCAGTGATCATGGTGACTGGAGTAACTCTTTAATTTTTCTAGAAGAAATTATCATCAAATTATTAGAAAAAAAAGTTTATTTCTGTTTAGACAACTACAGCCATGATTAAAAGAATATGCTGCCTTAATTTCCTAGCACTACTAAGAAAATTGTAAATACTTTATTTTCAGAAATATAAAGTAGTAGATTTGTCAGTTCAACACATATATACATTGATAAGCAAAGCTAAGCAAATTTGCTTTTTCCATTTTACTGTTTAAATAATGCAATCTGGTTTATTTACTAGATTGAAAAATGTAAGACATTCAAAGTAAATGTCATGTTTTAGGCCAATACTGCTTAAATTGATCAATTCTCCAGTTTAGCTATACTTTTGGTGCTTTTGGTCAGCATGTACCTGCACAGTAGTATTGCGGTTTACTCAGCAGTGCAGCATCAGTACAGCATCATTAAAGGGACACCCTAGACACCCAGGCCACTTCAGGTCATTGAACTGGTCTGGGTGCAGTATCCCAGCCCCCCTTAGTCATGCAATGTTAATTATTGCAGTTTCAGTTACATTGCAAGAGTAAGAATGTCACTAATGGCAGTCAGTCAGACAGCCACTACAGGCACTTCCTGCTTGCTAAGCAACTTTTGGTTTCCTAACTGGTGCTGGATGTCCAACATCACAGAAAAACCCACAGAAAAGCATTGCAGCAATGCCTTCCAAGGAAAGGACCTACTGCGATTGCGGCGCTTGCGCATTAAATTAGCCCACCCTGTCGGGTGATGTCAGAGGAGGTGGAGCGCTGACCCAAGGCCAAAGGAAATTACCACTAAAAACGGATAAGTACACTAAGGGGTTTTAGTAAAGAGTACTTTGCATTAGACGATACTTAGATATTTATTCACTAAAGTGAAAATTCTAAATAAATTAAGGGTCTATACACATTCTATTATTGAGTCTATGCATTCAGGATATTAACAATTTATACTTGCTTTATTTCCTGCCAGGCAGGCCTCATAGCAGCTAATCTAGTGCACCCACCATCCAGAATACATAGTTACTCTAATAAATGGATAATTGAGGCATCAAAACAATGTTAGCTTAATAAAGCAGTTTGGGGGTATAGATAATGTTCATGGAGTCTCACTTCTCAATTCTCTACCATTTAGGAGTGAAATTTCTTTTGTTTCTGTTTATGCAGCCCTAGCAACAGCTCCTCTGTGACTGACATAGCCTGCATGAAAAATAAAAGGTTTAATTTTCAATCAGGTGTTAACTTGCTTTAGAGGTTTTTATATCCTGCCCTGTAAATTAAATTTCCATTCGCCCACTAGCCATTTCAGAATAAAAAGTCATCCCTGGTGAATAAAAGTTCATCCTTAGGAGTGTACCATGGACCTTCAATGTGTGCAGTGGGCAATAACTTGTAGGCCTGTCTATTAACATAACGTTTGAAATTATGAGCCTATTATTATTATTATTATTATATTTATGGGCATTTATGGGGCAGTTGCAGCTTAAGTTTACATGACCCAAGTCAGGCTATACATCTGCAGTATGATGTGAGAGAGTGAATCCTACAAAAAAAGCATGATTCACAACATGAATGTTCTCTATACACAAAAAGAATAACCAATATTGACAACCAATATTTTCTACAATGATTTAAATGACACTGTTGTATATTACAACAGAACTCAGAATAAATATGCTTTCTTTCCATAACCATTGCTGCAGAGTTGTGGCAGCTGCAGAAGTTTAAGATGGTGGAGCACTGCCCATTAAACCACATGTGATACCATATTCTGTTCAAAACCAGCTACTTTTCCAGTAAACAATATAGGGGAGAATGGAAACAGACATAAACAAACACTTATCAGTAGTCCTTTGTTGATACCTAATGTAACTTACCAGCTTAGTAGTTAAATAAGGCAACTGCAGCATCATATTGTCACAAGTCTGATTACTTGCAATGCCAACTCAGTCTTTCTGCTTTCCCTGATCATTAATATGAGTAGTATTAAGTTGGGTAATAATACATATAAAGACCCACACCTTGAAAACGGGTATCAATCTAAATGTACCTTTCCTATTTTTTTTTTATTTTTTTTGTGCAAAATTAGAAATTTCTACAGGAAATCGGTATTACCATTGAGACACAGGATCTTCATATCAGTGCAACATAAAAACAAATAAAAGTCACTGGATATTAGTAAAGCATATTTACCAAGAAGGTGTCACAATGCTGGCACCATAACATGATCTGTTTGTGAGCAATGTACATTTGGAAGGTATAATATAAGCAATGCATTTACGTTGGTAATTTGAGTCATATTAATACCAGTATTAAACAATCAACATCATAAAATCAATACAAACAGCAAGGCTTATCCATTGAGAAACATTCTTTAAAGCTTACAGAATATACTCAAATAAAAGAATTGAATCTAAATTCTCTCCTACCCAACCCATCATAGAGTCAACACTTCACAGTTATGTGCTGTAAACTGCTTCCCTCTGTTGCTCTAACATTGGCCCCGTTGAACACATTTTCAAATTTATTAAGGTAGTTCCCTAAACCGGGAATTGCATAGACTAGACAAGGGAATTGCAAATCTTAAACCAAATTAGAAAAACTGGAAGTATAATAATACATTTTCCATTTAGGCTATTTTACGTAACAGATTTTTCAACCTTCATATGATAAAACACTGCTAGTAAATTACCTTTCTAATCAACAGCCTATAATATCAGCATTTCATACAGCAAATATCTCCAATGACAACAATGGCTATCAAATATTAAATTGAATTGTTTCTTCGACAAAACAGGTCCCCCTAAAATTAGTGCCAGAGAGGAATCTCAGCCACAGGCTGATGATTGGTACAGTAGGCCTTTGTTGAAAATGTAATTTATATATCTGTAGACTAATACGTATGGCACGGAAATGAAAAAAGAATGATACATGGAAGTTGTAAACATTGCAGTTAGAAATGTTCTGTAACAAATGCATAAATGCTGTAATACAGATTGGTATCATCCAATTTAATTTTAATAGAATTATTTAATTTCTTAAAATATATTTTTACATTGAAATCCCAAAAGTTTGTAGATTAAATAAAGTACATATCACCAAACAAAATGTTTGAATGTAAATAAAATAACATCCTTCATACATTACAAAGCTGCCTTATAGTATCCTGCCTTTTCATTTCTCATGTATAAAGAAAATAACATCAGCAAAGGTGTTTGGTATATAGACAAATGATTGATGTGTACCCTTTGCTGTTCCTGTAAAATATACACATTTATCTTGGTTAAAGAGATTGACATCATTTTTATTTAATGCAACACTACTGTGTTTTGTGTTTTTAAAGTGACTATGCCCTTATAATAGTAAGCAGAAAAATTATATAATGCAAAAATCTTTATTGGTATTTGCCAAAATATGCAATAATTATATTAAACTTTTCGATTAAAGCATACACAAAACCAGTAAATTGGGAAATAATATTACTGAAGGTGACTTAAAAATACACTTATTGAAAAAAAAAATTTGAAACTTAAAAACATATTTGAACCTTGCCTTAAATATATATATATATATATATATATATATATATATATATATATATATATATATATACACACATATATATGTATATATGTTTAATATCAAAAGAAAGAGTTGGGTTGTGTTAAAAAAAAATAACTTGAAACGTCTAGACAAAACTAGCTGAGTTGTATAAAGCTCTAACTTTTTTAAGCTGGCCATTGGCTATTTTGTTAAGATTTTGCAAGTCACTTGCCCACCTACCACTGCTCACTGTCTTGTGATTAGACCTCATGTGGTAGCTCTTTAGGTGACTGAGGGATTTGCACCTCTCTCTCTACCAACACATTAAGTAACATAATTAAATGATGTCTACTTTTTGAAAGTCAATGACTTTGTTATATTTTTTTCCCTAAAATTATAAATTTTCTATTAATTCTTGCAAATTAAGGCAAAGCAACATCCTCAAATAAATAATATACACAATATCATATGAATGTGATCATTTTGGGAGAAATGCTAAAGTAGTGGCTTATTTTTTCTTTAAAATCTAAAAAAGAAAAAATAATGATGATGTAACCCTTTAAGAACACTGAATAAAACAGTAAGATAAATATGTTTTTTTCTATTATAGTAATAGATAAAGCAGAAAGCTAAAATTGATATTTATCATTTTATAGTTCATAAAAATAATTTTAAGGGCAGTTTTTTGAAAAGTTGCATATCTCTGTTTAGATTGTAATTTGAAAGTTAGGAATACAAAGCACAACATGTCAACAAATAGATCTTCATGGAAGAATTCATAAATAAGTATATTCAATAAGTAGGTCATTGCATATGAGATATAACATCTCAGGATGCAAAATATAAAATTTTGAGGAATTATCTACAAACTAGTTATTTTTGAGGTCATACATACACTTGATTTGGATTACCATAATAGACTTCCCACTCTAAGTGGATAAATCCTGATTAGATTCTATGGTGTCAGTGCTATAATATATTTTCTTTATATTTGTGATCTATACAGTAATCGCATGTGTGCATATCTTTGTACTGTGTATGTGTTTGTGTATGCGTGTGTCACTGCTTACCCTGTTGCAAATTTAAATGACAAATCATTGCCAAGCATAAAAAAATTAAGCAGACATTTTAATGTCTAAAAAAAAAAATTATAATAATAAAAAATGAAATTTCCTTGAACAATGTAACTATTTGTAGAGTTTTAATGTCTTCACATTGAATTTGTTATTGAGAATTAAATAAAACAAGATGGTATAAATACCAAATTGACACTGTAGTCATATATGTTTTTTAAGTTTTTTTTTTTTTTTTTTTTTTTTAATCATATGAAGATCAAATGAATACTGATATGGATATTTATTTCTAATATGAGCTTGCATGTTAAGTTCCATTGCACTACTTTTTTTTTTATAAAAATGAAAAAAATACTTTTTTTTTTTTAAGCTTCCACATTCCATATTTCAAACCTACCAGTTGACAGGACACACACCAATCAATCTGTACAGTGCAGCTGAATTTGGCTACAACAGTAGTCGAGTAATTACATTTGGTTCACTAATGAAATGAAATAATTTTCCTCCTAATACCAAGAATGTCTGTGTATCTCTCACTATTCTGGCCTATGAATTGCCCATTAAGGATTCAGCATTCTTTTGAGTATATATATATATATATATATATATATATATATATATATATATATATATATATATATTTCATAAAACAATCAATCCATTTATTCTGACCAATGACCATTTGATTTGTTCTATATATTTTGGTCATCTTTGTTATTTTTATCTTACATGATCAGCCTATATATGCTCTAGACATTTCCTTTTTTTTATGTAGTGCAACACATTTGAGCAAATCAAAGACTGGAATAGTGAAGAAGAAAAAAATAAATGCTAATGTGCATATAAAAATAGGTGCTACATTAAAATATTTCATATTTCAACAATAAGTTATTTTGACTAACCAAGTTATGGATTCTATGTCTTTGAACTTAAGTATTTTGTTTATACCATCTATGGTGATGCATAAAGATGGTAGTAGAGTACATCATTTAGATTTTTACTTCAAAAGTCCAGAAAGCATACAAATACATCCTGTAAAAATTTACTTTTATATTAAACTTAGGGGAGGGGGTTCTAAAACACCATAAAAGTCATTTAGACCCACCCTTATCTGAAGGGTTATATAGCATATGTGGTTTATTTTTCATATATACCTCCTAGCACCCGGAGTGATTCCAACTCAATAATTCTCAGGCTGCAGAAATAGACCACTGGAGAACGCTTGCAAACAGTAAATGTTGTGCCCAGTTTATACAATAGATATTGTTTTAGAAAAAAAATTGCACACCCTTTCAGTATAATTTTCTGCAGCTGAAAATCTTGTGCCAAGGCACTTCATCCGAAGGTTGAAGCAACAAAAACGTCGTATAGTCCTTTATTTCACAGATAGCACTGTAGATAGGAGTCTAAAACTGGCTAAAAGTTGTCTGTTTTTCCAGCACTTCGAGGTAATCCGGCTCAACGTTTAGTTTTGCTTTTAATTCCAGATACTCGTTTCTGTTAGGTTCCACATAGACAGTACTAGGGGTGCTGTAAAGCACCGCTTCCCTTAACCTGTCCGGATGCAAGAACTGACGCTTTGCTTCATACTTGGGTGCAAAGGTGTACGCAGCAGGGTTGCTGTACTTATAATCGATATTATTCCCCGGCGATGGTCCTTTATCCGGCTCCAAAATCCCTCGGTAAACTCGATCAGTATCTTGTACAGGAGAAAGCTCCACTCTAGGTTCGATGGTGCTGACACTGTAGCTAGGACTCCTGATATTATTGTCCCTCTCTTCTTCTAGGTGGTTTCTGTAGGTGACCTTAAGTTCATGGAGATCTTTATAATCATCCACTGAGTTCCCCTCCCTCGATCTATAGATGGGGTTCTTGCACATGTGACCTAGAGGGTGGGGGATATACTCATAAACGTGCCCTGCTGGGGTCTTTACTTTGGGTAGGGGTCTGTTGCTATAGACACTATATTGCATGTTAAAGGAACTCACGTCTGAGTTGTTGGTGCTGGCTGGGTCGTTTTGATTCTTCTTTCTTCTTTTCATCACAAGGACAAACAGGCCTGCAGCCACAAACACCGACATGATGAAAACCAAGAGCAGGCTCAGAATCAGCACAGACAAGGGCACAGTGCTGGATACATTGTTGAACTTAATGGGGTGGACCAAAGTGGTGGTGCTCTCCAGGGGTTGCACGTCGGATGGGGTTGGAGTAGGGACATTGATATCAGAATAATCAGGGCAGAGAAGATCAGATTTGATGGATCTCATTTCTTTTAGTGCAAATTTCTTGGGGGATTTGCAGATGACATCATCAACCAGCACCCCAACACTTAGCTGCTCCAACCACAATTTCATGCCTACAACATCACAGGAGCAATCCCAAGGGTTTTCATGCAAATCGATCTGTACCAGAGATTTGAGTTGGTCTAATACACCGCTCACTGTCAAATGTGAGAAATGGTTGCTTCGGAGATTCAGCCGTGAAAGACTCAATCCGGAGAAAATGTTTCCTGGCAGAGATTTTAAAAGGTTGTTATTCAGAAACAAAAGATGAAGGTTGGGGACAGCATCAAATGTCCCTGGTTCGATTTCCTTAATAATGTTATATTGTAAGAACAGATACTGAAGGCTCTGAAGCCCATAAAACAACTCTGGTGTCAGTTTTTCAATAGAATTGCCATTTAAGTACAGTCTACGTAAATTAGTTAAATCCCCAAAGGCTCTATCTTGAATAACTGATATCCTATTGTTCCCAAGATGAAGAAGATCCAATCCTGTAGACTCAGTGAAATCAGTCCTGCGAACCAAACTGATGTAGTTTCCTGTCAAGTACATCTTTTTGGGGTTGTAAGGTTTGGGGTGCAAGTCAGAGATGCTGTTGATCTTTCTCTCTTGGCAGTTCACATTAAGTCCCAGATTGGAGATTTGTAAATTGCAAGTGCAGTTAGTAGGACACTCCAAAGGCACTGGGGATTTGGTCTGATAAGCTATGCTTATGCTATATCCAGTATCTTTGGGAGGGTGGTGTGATGTGGTCCTTACTCTATATCTATTAGGCTGCCGTGTGCTTTTGGGTTTCGTGGGGGGTTTGTAAACATGAGATGAGGGAGTGGCACCGGAATTCACTGAGGCTGGAGTAGTATGGAAGTACTCATTGGTACTCCGAGGAATTTGAGGTCTCATCTCATATACAGATATCAATTTCCTTGGACATAATTCCTGTTTGGAGATCTCGTCCAGGTCTCTCCCATAAAGTCGAAAAGGAGTTTCACAGACCACGTCACCCACTAAAGCAGAATAGGAGATGCTGTAGAGCCAATCTTTAAGGGCAATCAATTCACAGGAGCAGTTCCAGGGGTTCTCCTCTAGTTGCAGTTCCACCACTTTATCCATGTGCTCCAACAGACCCAGGAAGGGAAGGACTTTAAGTCTGTTCCCTCTCAAGTCTAGGTGAGTCAAGGGGACAAAACGAAAAAGATTATTAGGCAAAGAGGACAAAAGGTTGTCGTTCAGTATCAACACTTGCAGTGAATGCAGCCTAATAAAAGCATAGGGTTCTATAGCGATGATATAATTATAATCTACTTGCAAATACTCCAAGCTTTCTAAGCCATGGAACGTGTCGTTTTTTATAAGTTCCAGCTTGTTGTTGTTCAAGTGCAGCCTCTTTAGACCCTGGAGTCCATTAAAAGCCCCAATTTCAATATCGTGTATGTCGTTACTACCGAGATGCAATATAGAAGCTCCTGTGTAATTGACAAACTCGTTTAGATAAAGACGATTTAAGAGATTCCCATAGAGCAAAAGATGATATATTGAAAAGCGTGGAGGGGTAATTTCAGAAAGGCTGATGATTCCTCTGTTCTCACAATTTACAGTTAATATGCCATCACGCTCCTCACAAGGACACGAATTTTCACAAACCTCTCCATAATATTCTACTGTTTCTGCCCAAGAAAGAACGAGGGATGTTAAAGCAAATGCAATCGTCTGTAAAATCCACATCTGCATTTTCTTGTTTAAGTCCTGGTCAGACGTGACTGAGGAGCAGCAATAGTACATATTACCTCCTAGGGGGAAAATACAAAAACATTTTAAACGTAATGTTTGCAGATACACATAACCAAGTTGCATACACAGATAGATGCTGCATGCTTTGCAAGCTAGGTGTCTGACAAACACAGGCATCTAAACTGATATATAAATAATACAGTCTAATTTAGATAAATGTGTCTCTCAATGTCTTCATTACATCCATCGGCAACATAAAAGAAGGCAAATGCTTGCCAAAATAGCTTATTTTCATCCTTTTTTTAAGGCAGTTTTTCAATGGCAAAGGTACACGATTATGATTTTTCATGATCATCCATAAGTATACATAAAATGGCTGTCACTTGTGCTTCTTGAGATGTTTCCCCACTTTACCTATCCCGTATAGCCATCTCCCTTTCAGCACCGCTCCACTGAACAGCGCACTGAAACATCTCAACGTTCTATTTATAAACACAGGGATACATGCTTGTTACAATGAATCCACTTGAAGTTCACAGCCTATCAACTCTTTTCTACCGCAATGCGTTGCAATCTCTCGCACCCAAAAAGGAAGGGGTTAATCAGAACTGGAAATTGATTTCATCAATACATCATAGCAAAGCTTTTTTTTTCTTCGAACGGTAATCCGAGTGGCAATGTAATGATTACACAAAGATGAAACAATCAGCCTGGGAGACGGAAATAATCGTCATCCAAACTATGTTGGTTTTACAATGCTAATCGGATTCATAAGCAAAATGGCACTTTGTGGGGGAGCTTACACTGCGCTGCTCAAATACAAGGCTCGTCCATGTATGCTTTCACTGCCTATTTGGAAGAGAATGGATTCTGTTACACGATTGTATCCATATAGAATAGAATGGAATCTCGTGGTATTATTTTATAGGGTCTAATGGTAATCTGTCTCAGTTGAAGGCTAGCCATAACGATGTTAAAAGCCAATGGAGACGCACGCTTAATAGTTAATGATTGCATGCTGTATGCTGCCGCTTAACGGAGATACAATAACACATACACACGCATTCACAGAGCATCATGTTTAGCCATGTATAATTTGCTTTATAGGTGATGTAGAAGTGGCTTAGTGCAGGAAATCAAATACATCATTTCTATTTCCTCCATTGTTCGTACCCCTCACATCACTGTCTATTACAGAGAAGGATGGATGGTACCCAAGGTAAGAAAAACACAATTGCACTGAGATGCTGAGATGCTGACAAAGCCCACCCACAACCATGTCGAATAATAATAAAAAAAAAGCTCAACTATCCGCATAATCGATGTATGGCCCACTCTATAAATACGTCTTATAAGTAAACCTGTATAGAGAACATTATCCATGGAGAAAGCATGACTGGGCTGATGGTAGGCTCCTGCCAGCATCCATGTAGTCCTCATGCACGAAACATCGACTTTTTGTTTTGCTACCCTACAAAAAATTTATTCCTATATTCTACACGGCAACAAGCTGTAATTGCAATAAAAACCCTAATGGTAATCCAAATCAAAGCATCATCGGCAGCAAAAAAATATCATGGCATCTTCACAAGGTGAAACAGAAGCCTAGAGCCCACTGAAATATGTGACTGGTAGGAAGTTAATAACAGTATTCATACCTTTCCAAATGCTTCTTAAATCTATTCATTCTCCAAACCATTCCTGCCAAGAGTATGTGGCAAAGAAAAAAAAAAATATCTATGGCTCTGCTTGTCCGGTTAATCATCCGTTTCCAATTCCAAATGTGTTGCAACTTTAATTTAATTACGATTGCTTACCAGAAATGCGAGGTATAGGGTTCATAACCCTTTTCCGTAAAGGCAGGTTAACCCCTCATTTGCCAGATTTCCACATAAGCCATTGAATTGACTATTACATCTTAGAAGTAACCCCTTCCAAACCCTAGATGTCTGCACTGCAACCGACATGAAACAGTGGATCCAGACCTTAGCCTTTCTGAGCAGACTCCAACAAAATTACAGTATGTTGCCTGGATCATACCAATGGAACGGGGACCGACTAGGGAGCAGACAGGGAGAAAATATATATAAAAAAAAACTACATTGGAACTGCAATGGAACCCTAGCCCTGATCCACATTAGAAGGCTAAATCCCAATACTCACTCAGACAGCAGTCTCCAGGGCCCAAACATCGCGGAAAGCCATAAAAAATGCATCTGGTGGTGTGATTGGGGTGGCAGGAGAAGAGGCGGCTCTTCCAGCACTTGGCTGCGAAATGCAGGCTGACCAGCACTTACTGACAGACAGACACACACTCACAGCCCGACAGGGGGTCCTCCGGCTTCAAGCGAGCCATTGTGAAATGATTTAACCCGAAGGGATTGCAGTGAGAGAGGGGGAATGTGTGTGAGAGAGAGAGCAGATAGAGGGAGATAGGAAGAAGAGAGGAGATAGAGCGGGAGAGAGAAAGGGGGATGGGGGACAGTGCGTTTCAGCCACGGAGGGGAGGAGTTTTGGGAGTAGGTAGGGTGGATGAGGACCAACACTGAGCAGACTCAGCCTTTCTAGTTATCAACTTGACAACCCGCTAGTTTCTCCGATGCATTGCAAATCAATCTAGTCAACAACTACACTCACAGATCCCTAGAACTCACTTTATTTTATTCTGCATAAGCGTTTTATTTCTCCCCCTCTACAGTCAGCTTACTCATTTATTCTAGAACTGATCTGATTTTTTTCTTTTTCCTTTTTTTTTTTTGGGGAGCGATATAAGTGCATTTCATGTGTACTAATTAGATTGTATGCGAATACATGTCTGACGCCCCTTTGGTGCCTTGTTTGCTCACGGCCATTTACCGATGGATCATGTGGATGATGGCGGAAGAGAAATAGAAAGAGTGGGTGCTGTTAGCTTTTGGATTTCTAATAGTGTTTTATTTCAGAATAATGTGAGTTATGCTTGCACCTGTCACCCCCCTTAGCCCCCACCCCTTCACCCTGAAATATTTAATGCCTTCTGGCATGCAAAATAGATCAGCAGTGGATGCTAAAACACTCCATCTGTCTTCATGTGGCATTTGTGTTTCCAGTTTGGCATATGACAAAGTTCTTATAATATGCCTGTTATGGTGAGACAGATAGGAACATCTTGTACAGATCCAAGACTCTCTGCCTGCTCATCAGCCATTCTTTGTTTTGCTACAGTATTTTCCAAGGCATCCAAGCACCTATCACTTGCATACAATTGCATCTCTTTATCCTGTAAGATTATTAGTGATTAATCATTCTCCTATTACACTTCTCCAGTCTACCATGGCAGTAAGTGACCGTGTTGTTGCTCTGGCAATGTCCTTGATGCCATTAACCTCTGCAATGCCTGATCTTCCTGATGTCTTGGATATCCAGTCCCCAGAAGTGGCAAGGATTCCGTTTAAGTTTTAGAACGGAGATGCTTAGCTAATATACTTGTTTATTAGCAAGCAGTGTCATTTTTAACCAACTGAAAAAAAGACACATTCGTGGGTGAGAATGGAGATTGAGTACCGACAGATGGCGGTACAAGGCGACAAATCGCATTGAATGTGTGTGTGTTTTTTTTTCTCAAGGAATGTAGAAATGAAAAATGAAGCCATAGCTAGCATAGGGATATCTGTTTCAACCTGGATCTTTGTACAGCAACCATTCAGTTGCAGTCTAGTCACATTTTGGGAGGGGTTTTATATCATCCAATATCCTCCATTTTCCAGAATAACAATAAGGTCTCTCTAAACCACTTATCATTCCCGATTTAATAGCTTCCATCTGTGTATGCAGTATGCATGCATTGCAGTTATTTTGTTTTATTAACAATACAAACACAGATATATATGCATTTATATATGCTTTGCATGGACTCACAGATATTATTTGAAGCAGGAAGAGTTCATCAAAAGACAATCGGCATCTCAAACAAAATACATTCAGTAAAGGGCAGCATGAATTAAGCCTCATGAATTTTAAGTTAGACAGTCAATGTTGACCCTTGCATTGATTGCCAATGCATCTCTAACGTTGCATTGGTCAGCACATAGTAATAAACGGGTTAATGATGGAAAAGGGGGAAGAGAGAGAGAGAGAGAGAGAGAGAGAGAGAGAGAAAGAGAGAGAGAGAGAGAGAGAGAGAGAGAGAGAGAGAGAGAGGTGTGTGTGTGTGTGTGTGTGTGAGAGAGAGAGAGAGAGAGAGAGAGAGAGAGAGAGAGAGAGAGAGAGAGAGAGAGAGAGAGAGAAACGTGAACAAATTCCAAAGCAAAGAATTGCATTTGTCATCGGCATTCAACGGGTAAACGGGAAACAGCAAGTCCGACCGCTCTGTGCGGACAAGGATGGTGTTTGCTGACAGTAGCAAATTAATTTGACTACAAACAAAGATAACTTTTTTTTTTCGATAGATTAATGAATTTTGAGTGTGACTTAGTTTCAAGGCTGTTTACTGAATATGAAGATTCATTTATTGTTTCAGTGATAACCGTATGTGCATCTATTAAATACTTCGATATTTATCTTTGTTAATAAGTAGTAGTCATAATCTGGTTCCCTCGTCTATTGTCTACATTTAAAATAGCCACTTTCATATAATTTACAAAAAAAAAAAAAAAAAGCTAACAGCCATATCTAGTAATTGCTTGTTATAGGCATACACATATGTTAATTCGTGTTGTCGATGTTCAATTAAAACCCCAGAAGCATTCAATTCTCCTCATGTGCAGGTTTTGGCACCACTAGGTGTCTCAATGATTACCCATATAATTAATGTCCAAAACCAGAATGCAAAACATGCTTATTTCACACTACTGTCACATATGAGCTCATATCATAACGAGACACTAATAATAATAATAATGATAATAATGTTATTTTCTAATAAGTCTATGCTTGAAAGTTTTCTATAATAAGCATGCATTGCACACTAACATACAGCAAGGAGGGTGTTCCACTATACTTTGCATCTGTTCACTAAAATGGAAGATGTGATAGGTTCACAACCAACTGGAAACATGTATTTTAAGCATATTTATATGCTTAAATCTCATCTAACTAAATTTTTATTTTAGTGAAATAACCCAAATATAAAGATACAAATAAAAAGAAAGCACATAGGCACTTAAGTAAAATAAAAGTGTGCTCTGCTTGGTGCTGGTCAACAGTGCTGCCCTGCCAGCTACATGTGTGGAAGTATTAGCCCACTATTATAGACCAAGAAAGGAGGCAATATAAGGGAGTTTGGAAACTAATGGGAATGTGGAATGGGAATGTTGAAATCTCAGAAAATTAGGGAAGGGATATTACTTGAAAGGTAGTAGGGAAGCCAAACAGAAAAATGGTCAAGAACAGACTATTGGAACCAAGCGGGCAATAGATGACAGTGAATTTGAGAGAATTTCAAAGTTGGAGAAAGATAGGGAAGGGGGGGTGGGCAGAGTTTTAAAGGAGCAGGCGGGTGAAGGCAGAATTCCTACACCGTTACCTTTACTCTCAGCCGGTCTTGGGTTGTGGGTAAAGTGAAGACCACCAAAGGATAGTGAGGCAGGGGTAGTAGTATCAGAGGGAGAGAGCCATGTTTCCATTAGTGCAAGTAGGTTTGGGATGTTTAAGATAAATAGGTCATGGATGGTTGATTTAATGGTGCTGCACACAGAGCGTGCATTCCAGAGGGCAGCTTTAAAGGAGGAATTATAGTTAGAGTTACATGGAATGGAGATGAGATTGTTGTTGTTTCTGGTGTTAGCACCAGGTGGCTTAGTAGAGGAGGAACCCAGGTTTGGAGAGACATCACCAGCTGCCAGGAGCAGTAGGATAGAAAGGAAGGTGGGAGTAAGATTTAAATGTTTGGGATTAGAGCTTGTATTTAGGGGATTTAGGAGAGGTTTGTGGAGAAAGGCTGAATAAATAAGGGTAAAGTGCATATGATGAATACAGAGATGAGTGAAGTAGAGAGGGAGCAATGAAGATGGTGTCAGCAGGAACAGGTAAGTAAAAGGATAGATACATTTTAATAATGAGGGAAGTGAGGGAGAAAGTGAAAAATAGAAGGGAGAACATTATTAGGAGAATAGGTGCGGTGTTTTTAACATATTGAGAACTGAGCTGTAATAAACATAGGTGAGGTTAGGAGGGTTAAGGGTTACCACTAGTGATGCACCGAACGGTTCGCTGGCGAATAGTTCCTGGCGAACATAGCATGTTCGTGTTCGCCACGGCGGGCGAACATATGCGCGGATCGATCTGCCCCCTATTCGTCATCATTGAGTAAACTTTGACCCTGTACCTCACAGTTTTTTCACTGTTATAGATTGAATAGCAGTTAGTTGTCTGCCAGCGTCTGTGTCAGGCTCACAGTGGATACTGTGCCCAGTACCACCACTCACTCACTGGTGTCACAATAGCTTGCATTTAAAAACAAAAAACTTTTTTCACTGTTATAGATTGAATATAAAAGTGGCCTCTTTGAGAGGAATATTTCCCACAATCAGAACAAAAATAAGGTTTCTCTCCCGTATGGCTCCTCAAATGATGCTTAAGATTGGAAGCGGCTGAAAAGCATTTCTCACACTCAGAACAAAAATATATTTTTTTAATATTCTCTCCACTTTGAACGAAATGACGTTTGGGAAGAGATTTTGTATGAGTAGTGTAACCAACCACCTCTTTTACAGGTAGGATTGTCACAGATCTTGCAGTAACCACACCCTTCTAGGGTATACAAAGTCCAGGACACATTCAGCTTGGTTTTCCTTTTTATTCAATAAGAAAACAGGTGCTTTAAATAATAACAAAACAAACAAAATCCCTTGCTCTTACTTGAGCTCTTACTAGACAGGAATTACTCTCTATAATTGGGTGGCTTTCCCACTTACCAATTTTCCAAAAGAAATGGCTTTGCAATAAACACAATAGTCTTTCACTCTCCTAACTGTCTTTTTCTCCCTCACTCTGCAGCAGGTCAATCCATACCTGCCAAGTGACCCTATGTAGGGGGAACAGTCTCTATTCTGCTCTGTGTCAGTGTGTATCAGGGGCTCTGAGGACAGGTGTCAATCCATATCTGCCAAGTGACCCTATGTAGGAGGACCAGTCTCTATTCTGCTCTGTGTCAGTGTGTATCAGGGGCTCTGAGGACAGGTGTCAATCCATATCTGCCAAGTGACCCCATGTTGGGGTAACATTCCCTATTCTGCTCTGTGTCAGTGTGTATCAGGGGCTCTGAGGACAGGTGTCAATCCATATCTGCCAAGTGACCCTATGTAGGAGGAACAGTCTCTATTCTGCTCTGTGTCAGTGTGTATCATGATCTCTGAGACAGGTGTCAATCCATATCTGCCAAGTGACCCTATGTAGGAGGAACAGTCCCTATTCTGCTCTGTGTCAGTGTGTATCAGGGATCCCTAGGACAGGTGTCAATCCATATCTGCCAAGTGACCCTATGTAGGAGGAACAGCCCCTATTCTGCTCTGTGTCAGTGTGTATCAGGGATCCCTAGGACAGGTGTCAATCCATATCTGCCAAGTGACCCGATATAGGGGGAACAGTCTCTATTCTGCTCTGTGTCAGTGTGTATCATGGTCTCTGAGGACAGGTGTCAATCCATATCTGCCAAGTGACCCTATGTAGGAGGAACAGTCCCTATTCTGCTCTGTGTCAGTGTGTATCATGGTCTCTGAGGACAGGTGTTAATCCATATCTGCCAAGTGACCATATGTAGGAGGAACAGTCCCTATTCTGCTCTGTGTCAGTGTGTATCAGGGATCCCTAGGACAGGTGTCAATCCATATCTGCCAAGTGACCCTATGTAGGAGGAACAGTCTCTATTCTGCTCTGTGTCAGTGTGTATCAGGGGCTCTGAGGACAGGTGTCAATCCATATCTGCCAAGTGACCCTATGTAGGGAGAACAGTCTCTATTCTGCTCTGTGTCAGTGTGTATCATGGTCTCTGAGGACAGGTGTCAATCCATATCTGCCAAGTGACCCTATGTAGGAGGAACAGTCTCTATTCTGCTCTGTGTCAGTGTGTATCAGGGGCTCTGAGGAAAGGTGTCAATCCATATCTGCCAAGTGACCCTATGTAGGAGGACTAGTCTCTATTCTGCTCTGTGTCAGTGTGTATCAGGGGCTCTGAGGACAGGTGTCAATCCATATCTGCCAAGTGACCCTATGTAGGAGGAACAGTCTCTATTCTGCTCTGTGTCAGTGTGTATCAGGGGATCTGAGGACAGGTGTCAATCCATATGTCAAGGTGTCAATATGTCATATGTCAGGTGTCAATCCATATCCATTGTGATTTAGGAATGTTAGGTGATTTCTGCCCTTTATGGATTAAGACCAGACTCTGCATCAACTGTGTAATTTTCCATGGGAGTTTTGCCATGGATCCCCCTCCCGCATGCCACAGTCCAGGTGTTAGTCCCCTTGAAACAACTTTTCCATCACTATTGTGGCCAGAAAGAGTCCCTGTGTGTTTTGAAATTCGCCTGCCCATTGAAGTCTATGGCGGTTTGCCCGGTTCGCCGGTTTGCGAACATTTTCGGAAGTTCGCGTTCGCCGTTCGCGGGTTCGCGACATCACTAGTTACCACTATACATTGTGTGAATTAAGCTATTTTAGGTATTCATTAAGCTATTTTAGGTGTGGAGGGCTTGATGGACATGATTGGTTTCTCAGGAAAGCCAGGTAATTTGAGCTATCTATAAATGAAATGAGTACCCTGTGGATGGTGGGTTGGAAATGATCATCCAGAAATGCTACCTCTGCTTAAGGTTATTGCATGTTTTGGGGTCCCTGTGATGTGTTTTATGAAACTGTATTTCTCTGGCTGTGATAATTAGATTACCCATTGTGTTCAGTAATCATATCACAGCCAGAGGGGAGGATTTTGTGTGGGAGTATCTGGGTGTATTGTATGGATTGATTGGCTGTTTTGTAACGCCCTGTGGGCTGTACTATGTTTGTGGATTGGGAATAAAAGACTGTATGTGACAGTACAGGGAGTTCCTGTTTTAACCCTCAAAGTGAAGTGTCGTCTCATTATTGGGGGAAGGATTTATTGTATGCTGTTCCAGTTTGACTGCTAGGAGAGTAAACCTATTCGTATGGTTCCTATTCAACTGTCTACAGCATTCTTATGCTTGAGAGAAGGTATACGCTTCTCTGGTTCGGTGATTGTGGTGTCTGCTGCAGTGCTTGGAGTCCTCAGGAAGCGCTTGGAGCATCTTTCAACGGAGGTACCCAGTCGGGGTGCCAGGCGATCCGTTACAGGGTGCAATAGTCATCAAATAAGCAATAATACTGTAGGGGATGGAGACTGATAGGAATGCGTTTGAAAAGAGAAATAGGAAAAATAAGTAGTCCAGGTATTTATACGTAGATCATCCAGACATGCTACCTCTGCTTAAGGCTGTTCCTGCAGTACTGTGAGTTCTGGGAGTGGTTGATGGAAAGCTGTATGGGGCCCAAACTCTACTTAAGGCTGTTCCTGTAGTACTCTGAGTTCTGAGAGTGGCTGTTGAAATGCAGTATGGGGCCCAGACTCTAGTACTCAATACATGTAGTGACAACAAAATAAAACCCAACATATAACACTTCACAGTGTACAATACAATAATAAACAATGCTTAAAATTCCAAATATACATTCAAATAAGGATCCACAGAAAGAAATAGGGTGTAAAAGTGTACCATAATAATGTAATTGAGGGATGAAATTGTACTCACATAATACAGAGCCATACCAGGCTCTGCACAAATAGCCCCAGTGTGTCTGTACAGGCTAGGAAAAATCCTCCTCTTTGCAGCACACAGGAATCCACAAGCAAAAGTCAGTGTTTTACACTATGGTGTGTTATATGCTGCTATATATAAATATGTAACTGTATACGATACTAGAAATTCATCTTGCTTCTTCAGCACTTATAAAATATGAATGCTTTATTACTGGCCATGTATCAAAACATTGATATGGTGTTTTTATGTTTTTGATATTATTTTATCTTATTTGATTAATTTTACTTATTTTGGTCTACAATATGACTTTTCTTATTAAAAAGTAGAATCAAATTGCTGACTTTTCATAAATTTTTAAAACATTTTACTAATTTGAGTAGAAAACTGTTTAATGTATTCCATATAATCTAAGTGCACAGTAATTTTATACATTAAATAGGCACATCACATGACCTATTTACAAAGATTCAGCTTTTAAAGTGACACTAAGGAAAACTGGTTGAAACAATATCTGTGGTTGGTTGTATATGGTTGGTTGAAATTACGTGTGGGAAAAATTTACTCAGGCCAGCTTAGGAAAAAGCTGACTCGAGACACCTTAAATTGACCCTTAAATTATTTCTGATGTAATTTTACCAGCAAGTATTTCTTCCTAACATTTGAGATGAAAAAGAAATTTGTCATTGCACAGCCAATTAGCATCAAGAGTGCTATCGGTAAACAAAGGTCATTGAAAGAATTTGCTATTTGTTTGTGTCCCACCCCGTTTTCACTTTTCAGTTTTGTCTGTTTTTTTTTTGTTTTAAATATATTTATTTATTTATTTCATAATGGCTTCTTTATGTGGGATCATGGGTAGCAGTTGTATGCAATGTTTTCCATAAGTCTGCCAGCAGGCTTATGCTTTGTATTGTTGCTGAAGGCAAGAACATGCATCTTGAACTCATCAACCCGAACAATTCACATAGCTCAATTTAAAATCTGGTGTGAGGTTTTTTTTTTTTACCACATTATATAGCAATCTAGTTTTTGGGCATAACCAACTTGAAATGACCAAATTGCAGGTCTGATACCCAGCTACTGATGGATTCCTCTCATGTAAGGCAATACAGCAACAGCCCTCAACACTTATCCCAACTGACTATTCACTGTGGCACTGTGCTACAATTACATTACAATGTGAATTATTTATCTATTCCATCATTCTATCTAACCAATTAGGAATTGCCCGTCCGGACCAATCAGGTGATGTCTTTGCATTTTTAAACCCGGTGCTAACACACCTCTCGTTTCCTCTCTGACGAGCTAGGTGTAGCGAAACGTGCGCGTCTGTGGACTGTGGTGTGCTGCACGTGTTGGATCTTTAGTGCAGCACACAGACTGGCGACCGCGCTGTTCATTTCTTATATTTTCATTTATTATATTTAATTTCTGCAGATCTTACTTTTTAGATTTACTTATCTATCGAATATCTGGGGGGTTGGAGCTAGGTGCCCTCGAAGGCACGGGACACATATTTATAGAGGGTATTATTTAGACATTTTTTTTCTCTCATATTGTTAATAGCGCTCTATACATATTGTGAGCTATCAAACAGACACTTTGTAGCACCTTCTATTGTAACCTTATTTATATGTGTTTCTCTCCTCTATCCTGTTCCTCCCAGATGTCTTTATGACTGCTTTACTGTCGGTTTAGTTTATATACGCTGTGGTTTATCTACATATATACTCTGTCTATCCAGCTTACTAGCAGAATCTCTTCATGCAGATTATTGTTCTACTACTCTAAGATCAGTTAGCTTATCAGCTCAATATCGATCTAATTATTTTCTCTTCTTTTTGCTGTGATTTATGGACATTTAAAATCTACTAATATTAGCTTTTTTTTTAGCTATTTAGAAGACCTATACAGTCCATTAGTACGTTATTGATTTTTAAAGAGACAGACCTTATAATCGATTTATAATCGATTTACTTATTATTAGACAGATCTTTTAGTTTGGTATATAATAATTAACTACTCTCCATATTGATTCATATTTTGGATTAGACATATATGGTCCACTATTCTATTATGGAGATTTAAAGTGCCAGATTCAATATATTCACCGATCCATTGGATTGGCATTCTGCTTCTTTAGCCTGGTATATTACCAGCCACAACTGACAGGAATGGCTTTCACATTTTGATCTGTAACTATATATTTTTTGTTTTATTCGATTTAGACAATATATATTTTTCTTTATAGATCTGTCTAGCAATTATTTTAGATTTATTATTTTTTGGTGTTTATATGGTAGCACGTATTTGGGTCACATATTTGTTTTGCTTAATAAACTTTTATTATTTTTGTTTTTAGTGGCTTTATCCAGCCTTTATAGTAGGCTATTTGTTGGCTATCATGAATTTCGTTGATGCTTATATTTTGCATCATGAATTAGATACACTTCATCCTGTTCTCTGAATTATTTATCTATCACTACATATTTGGGATTTGCTTTTCACAGGTAAACACTGGTGAATCAAGATACATTATGATCATGGGATGTTTCATAGTATACTTGACACCTCAGGCATATGGCAGTCCAACAGTAATTTGTTTCAGGCTCCCCCCATTATCTATTCACTATGACAGGCTGTCATGGTGATTATGTGCCTCAGTTCATGCTGCAGGGCTGGAGGCAGCCTGTGTACCTGGTACATTGGTGTTTCATTGGTCTGTTGCTGAATGCATCAGAAGCAACACATTCCAACAAAATACCATGGCTAGATCAACATAATCCCAAGCGTGATCACTGTGCGTGTCAATAAATTAGCTGATGGATACAAGAATGTAATCACAGCTAGGGTTAGTGTTAGCTAGCATTAGGATAATTGTTTAGGTTAGAGTTATGATTAGGTAGGTTTAGCATAACTGCATAGGGTTGAAAAACCTTCAATTTCAATTATTTATGTAACACCAATATATTCCACAACACTGTACAGTAGAATACAATACAAACATTTAATTCTAACAAAACATGATAGACATACTGGGTGAGGAATTGAGGAGGATCATGCCAATATGAGTTTAAACTTTAAACCTTACAATAACTACATTATCATCTCTACCATTTTGAATACAATTTTAAGTGATTCGGTGATGGCTATCACAGTAACAGCTTTGCTTTTAATGATGCATCGTTGATCTCTCCTATAATGTTCTTTGGGAATAAAATAATAAGCCTGTAGGTGTTTAGCAACACTGAGCATGCTAAAGTAATTTAGGGTTCTTTAATCCCTTTAACCCCTTAAGGACACATGACATGTGTGACATGTCACGATTCCCTTTTATTCTAGAAGTTTGGTCCTTAAGGGGTTAAAGCATGCCAGTTAATAATGATACAACAAGTAATTTAATAATTGAAGTTTTATTAACCTGGGGATTGAGTTAGAGCACATAACTGTTTGTTTAACACATTTGATCCTCTTGAGCTCACTGTGCACTCATGGGATTTTCTAGCTAGATTTTATATCCAAACTGACTTTTTTCACATTCTTTAAATTTTTCAAAAAATCAAAAACAATTATAGGATGAAACATGAAAAATAGGTAGAAAAAAAAATAAGTAAGAAACACAATATACTCTGTAGGATATTACACTAATTAGGGATACAAATCCATAAAGGACTATGAGCAGACAAAAATTACAATTGTAAACACGATGTGAGGAGAGTCATTGCATACGTTTAAGGCAAAAAATTATTCTTGATGTACAGCCGCACACAATCAAACAGAATTAAGAAGGTGTCAAGATGTAGGGGAGAATATGAGAGTGAATTTATTTTAAGGAAATATGTATTTGCATATAACCAATGTTTCAGTCCAACTACCCTGACATATTAAGAAACGTTTGGTAATAAGACTGAAATTGTGAATGTATGCTGTTGCATAGCTGTAAAATACAAATGACGATATCTTGTTGATTTTGAAGTCCTTTGAGTGTGTTCTTCATTTTGGTGTGTGTTTTCTTCAAACTAATTGATCTCAGCCAATCCAATTCCTTCCCATAGGAAAGCATTGGGAGGCTTTTGTGCATGTGTGGCAAAGAGTTGCAAAGCCAATTACCATCTTACCATGCAGACCCAATCTAATACACTGCCCCCTCAGGATTCAGAAAAGGAGGTGGGAGGAAGAAAAAAATAAAGAGACTTAGTGATTCCAAGTCAAAACCCATAGCCACATAGTAGAGCACCAATAAGGAGAACAACAGTAAATTATCCCCTTAAGGACAAAACTTCTGTAATAAAAGGGAATCATAATGGAATATTTCCATCATGTGTCCTTAAGGGGTTAAACAATAAAAACTAGTGTTGAAGTTTGCTAACCAACCATACAATGTTGCTATTAGAATTGCATTTTATATAGCATGCTTACCCTTGATTGCCACTGCCAGAGAATGGGATCTATGTGCTTTTTCTTAAGTGCTGGAAAACTGACTTTACAAAAAAGCTTTTCTAAAGTTATATGGTTACTCAGTAAATCCAGAAGTGTATGGAACTGAGTAAAGAATTTCAAAATTTAGGTCATGGGAGTGTTGTGGGGTGCTGTGGTAGTCCAGCATTCAGTTTTTGTTGTTGTTCAGCTTTCTTTAGTTTCTCCAAGTCTACTTTTCCTGTTCTCTACACCTAGTGTGGTTTCGCAAGGTGTTGGATCTACAGTCCATTCAAGAGTTGTTTGCTCTGCTCCAAGGGATTTGGGGCATTGCACATCATGTTGTGTTCAAGCTCTCTTCACAGTGCTCCATTATCATATGATAAGGTTATGTCACTGCATTCCTATTTATAGACTACACTACAAGCCAATGGCTTTGGGTGTTTTCATAAGACAGCTATGGGTTACACTTTTGCTTTTATGAGAAAGCTTTAACAGTGGATGATGTCCCAGTTCTTTTCATGGATGCTTTGGAGACGTAATTCTATCTCTCCCTCGCGGCTCATGGGAACCTTTCCCAATCCCCAGTGCATTCTCATTGTGTAACTGCATTGCTCTGGCGATACTAATTTTAGTGTTGTTTGTCACTACTAGTGGGGCCTGGTGGGTGGCCACATGGCTGACTTTTGGGACACAGTGGTACCCATTGCCAAATAAATAGTAGGACTGGACACTCAAGATACCTTTTCCTTGTTTCATTTTAGAAATTATATTTCTTATGAAAAGTGAATGTTCAATGTCTTGCACTTTATCAACATTGATGTTTTAATTGACCTGACTTTTTGTTGTTACCATGTATGTCATATCGCTTCTATCTTGCATTCACAATAAAAAATTGCAATAAAAAATTAGTCAAACTGTAAATATTCTTAAGCCTTGTCCTATTTCCACCTCATTTATACTGACCCTACAATAGGAATTTACTCTTGACAATTTACATTTTAGTGACTTGTGCAATCAGATTTGGATGAATTTGGATGTGTGGTGTACAGTCATCTAAATTTCATAGCTCTGAAACTCCATATGGGCAAATCATGTAACAAACTGGAATATCAAAACTTAACCGTTTAGTTAACCATGCCAAATTTGATCTATAACTTTCCAGCTCCAAGCAATATGTTCTCCTTTATCCCTTCACCCATCCTATCTTTTCATTGTCCACTGTGTGATTTAATTTTGAGTTGTTTTTAACTAGTTCTTTAACACATAATAAAGATTACTTTTGTGCATATTTGTAATTTATTAGGAAAGTCCTTTGGTGGCTTATTTATTTTTAAAATCTTACTTGGGTTCAGCCCCTTATTAAATTTTCCAGGATCAGTGGATACTTTCAATTTTTCTGAAGTATTACAATGTTAAGCCACCCAAGATTTGTTATAATTTTTCCCCAAACAATCACATGGAAAATTTTCAGATGAACCAAAACACCACATAGGTAAAACTCAAACTGATCAACTTTTTTGGAGGAGTCGATTTTGACAAACCAAATTCTTCTGTTATGCACAAGTCTAGTGAGTAAATACAGGGTTTATTTACCATAGACTGTGGTGAATTAAAACCCAGATTGCAAACTTCTTCAACTCAGCTATTTCACAGCTTTGCTATTGTAGCCTGGAATTTGCAATTGTTTTTTAATCAGCACAATTTACTGTTTAGTACTGTTTGGTAAGTAAACCCATGTGTGTCTTTAAAAAAAACAACAACAACTATTAACATTGCTCCCTGTTACTTAGGTTTGTTAATTGCAAACATCTGACTAGCACCTGGATTTGTTTTTTTCCACTTATAATATAGACAGCCAATATTACTGAAGATGATGGAAAGGATGCTCATGAGGCAGGATTCTAATTTGTGCTATTAAACATCAACTATTAGACAATAGCATAATATGTTCAGGCATGTTAAATCAATTTAAAATGACAGCATTTAGAAAACATAGGTTCTGGTATCAGGAATTGCAAGACATACAATTCCATGTAAAATAGAAAATGGATAAGGCATAACATAGGGAATACAAAAATGTTATAACAGCGTAATTTAAGAAAGAGACTTTTATTGTAGGGAAATTATTAACACAGCTAAGATTTGAATTTGAGCCTTAACTAACTAGAACTGTGATATAATCACCAAAATATAATTTGTGTTAGGTGCTTAAGATAGTACAGTGTGAAATACCATGAATAAGCGTAGGATGATAAAAGGAGCAAGTCGGTTGTGGTGTGCCGAAACCGACGATGAGGTAGGCCTGAGAAAGAAGAGGGCCCACCCAGGAAAAGAAATAGAAAGGAAATAAATGTTAAAAGTGGTGTGGTGGGAGGGTCATTCAACGCTGACCTCGAACGGTAAGGAGCCAGGCAAGGGGAGTGCCTTAAGTAGGCTAGGGGTAGCAAACCAGCACCTCCCACAAATGCAGGCAAATTGCCTTAATACTTGTGTTAGGTGCTTAAGATAGTACAGTGTGAAATACCATGAATAAGCGTAGGATGATAAAAGGAGCAAGTCGGTTGTGGTGTGCCGAAACCGACGATGAGGTAGGCCTGAGAAAGAAGAGGGCAAAAATTAAGTAATCAAATTTATTAACAGACAACCAATACATATACATTTATCAACCAGACATGTTTATGAAAGCATCCCTTAATTCTTGTACTGGGTTCGGTATGTACCGTGAGTAAGCGGATGACTTCCAGCGCCCCAGTGTTTTGATAACATGAGTTGGGATGTTGAAACTGGAGGCTGTGGACGCGGCTCCTATACGAAAGGATTGTCCTGAGTAATTGTTTGCGTTGAGGCCCAGTTGTGTGAGCAAGGACCTGACGTAGGTCATGAAGGTTGTAGTGGTGAGTACTGCACCTTGTAGTTGTAATAACGGTTGCGAGGGCAGTAAGTGATGGTGCTGTATGTAGGCATCAAGAACCTTGACGGGACACCATCTGTTGTGCGTGGGATAGTACGGAATGTTTACAGGTATGTGCTGGCTGGTTTTGGAGTGAGGTAAAGACAGGATGTAATGATCCATATGTTTTGTCAAGTGGGAATAGAGGAGGAATGGAGTGGTTTGGGTCGTGGAGGTCGTAGTGAATTCTCTGGGTCATAGAAATCCATAGAAAGCGATGTATATTGCTGTTTTGATGATAGAATTCGTATTAGTGTCAAACGGTTTTAGGTCGAGTAGGTTAGATAATGCTTTGAAGATATGGTTATCTATGGGTAGCCTCTGGGCCAAATGTGTGGGTTCTGATTTTTGAATACCTCTGAGTATGGTCTTAATTTGGTGAGAGGCCATGAAACTGTTGTTATTTGGGTGTAAGATGAGCATGTGGTGTTGAATGCCAGTGAGATAGAGTTTGATGGTGTTGTATGACATTTTGAGTTTAAGGTGGCAAAAGGAAGCAAACCCCAAAAAAGATGTCATAACAAACGGTTGTATGATGTTATGTTCCAGAAGGAATCGTTTGAATAGTGTGAAAGCCCTGCTGTATGTTTTGTTTGTATTGTGTGAAAGTGCCAACTGAGACAATGTCCTGCTATGCTGCATGATGACGTCTAGTCCAGTATGAGTTGTTGAAATGTTGGAGTGATGGTGGCTGTGGGTGCTGCTGACGGGAGTGCTTGATGAAACTCCTGAAATTTAAAGCGAGACAAACTGTCAGCAGCTGTGTTATATACACCTGGCACATGGAAACAACATAGGAAGAAATTATGACAAGCTGCCAACCAAGTGAGTTTCCTCAGAAATCTCATAATCGTAAGAGATTTGGAACGACCTTTGTTGATGATGTGACAGGTTGCCTGGTTGTCTGAGTAACAACGCACTGGCGTATTAGCCCATAAATGACCCCACGCTACGGCAGCCGCCACTATGGGGTAGATCTCAAAAAGAGCTGAGGTAGTGGAAAAACCTTCCAAATCCAGAACTGCTGAAGGCCAGCTGCCCCAAAGCCATTCGTTCCCAAAAATTGCTGCAAAACCAGTGGTAGATGCCGCATCTGACCAAATGGTAGGAGATGATTCAGTCAATTGAGGGAGGAACATACTTTTACCATTCCAAGTGGTTAAAAACCTCTTCCACATGTTTAGATCTGCCGTAGCTTGGGCATCTAAGGACAACCTGTGCGTGTCATGTAGAAAAAGTGGGAAAAGATGCAATAGTCGTGAAATAAAGGAGCGGCCTTGAGGTATGATGCGCATTGCAAAATTTAGTGACCCCAGCAGGGACTGTAGTTCTTTGCGGTTGCAAGTGCCGAGCTGTAGGTAGTTGTTTATGTAAGTGAGAATATTCTCTATCTTATCGTATGGTAGGCTTGCTTGCATTGTGGCAGAGTCTAATTGGATACCCAGAAAAGTGATAACCGTGTCTGGCCCTTCTGTTTTCTTTGGGGAGATGGGTACACCTAGTTGCTCAAACAGCTTAGTGGTAGCTTTGAGGCTAGTGGGAGGTGCAGTATTCTCCTCGACCAGTAGGAAATCGTCCAAGTAATGTAATACTGTAGGGCATCCGGCTATGTTCAATAGTAACCAGCATAATGCTTCGGCAAATGTGTCGAAAATAGCTGGGCTACTTTTGGACCCAAAAGTTAACCGGGAGAAAAAATAGTAGTTCCCGGACCACTTGATGCCATGCAGGTGCCACAGTGTGGGGTGGATAGGGAGTAATTTGAAGGCGTTAGTAATGTCGGTCTTACTGAGCCAGGCTCCAACCCCTGCTTGTATGATAGCTGTAATGGCGTGATCTATGGTGGTGTATTGCAGAGAGAATTCCTCAGAGGGTATGAGGGAATTAAGACTGGGGTTGGCCGATGAGTGGGGAGCCGATAAGTCAATGATGAGTCTCTGTTTTTGGGAAGATTTCCCTGTGACAATACCAATAGGGTTGGTGCGCCATTCTGTGAATGGAGGAGTTCTAAAAGGCCCCAATACAAAGCCCTCATCCACTTCTTGGTTTATGAGGGTGTCAACCACTGTGGGGTTGTGTTGGGCGGATTGTAGGTTAGGGCATTCCAGAGTTCCAGCTGGTATGTGTAGGATACCTGTGTGGAAGCCTTCTGTTAAACCAGAAATAAGAAAATCTACCAGGTGTCTAGATGGGTGCTGAGACATCAATGCTGTGAATACTGGCATATTAATGGACGTAAGGTAAGGCTTAGAATACATTTTATTTGGACACATGGTCTTAGCATGTGCCCTAAAACATTTTGAACAGACATGCAATAGTCTACATCCACTGTAATTACAAGACCCAACATTGAAATTATTACATATCTGGGACTTGCCCAGAAACTTGATTGGGCGTCCCAATTTGTCTTTGGATAGTTTCCCTGGATCCCCAGAGGAACTAGTTCCTTGTGTGGAGGCATGTCCGTCTGCCGTGTTGGGACAAAAATTAGTAGTATGGGCTGTGGAGGAGCAGTATGCACAAGCTGGTGTTCTTAGACCTGCAAAGTGTCTGCAGAATAAGACGGTATCAATCCTTCCCCAGTTGGATCGTGTACCGTACTGGGAGAAGGCTCCAGCCACTTTTGCAGAAAAAGACCTATGGTAGTCATAGAATGCTGAACCACCATATTTGTTGCCCAGGTCTACCAGCTTGTGCATATAGAGATCAAACTCCTCTCTTCTGTTGGGATAAACCGCACAGATGACATCCCTGTAAATACCAAACGCTAGTACAAATTCAGGGATAGTCAGTTTCCTGTTCAGGCGGGCATCCCTAGATCTGACAATAACAGAAACATCATCATAAGCATACGTCTTATGTTCCACAATGTCCTGGGAGGCAATCAACAGGGAAGCCAGGTTGACGTCTTTACCTTCCAGGATATCCCTTTTGATATGCTCAGGTATCATGTGGGCCGGGCTAACTTCCTGGTCATCCAGGGTGCTGGCTGGAGCGACTAATGGCAAGGCTGGTGTTTGTACCGCAGCCGCGGGTGGCCCTGCTAGAGTGAGGGCCGTGGTGACCGACTCAAGTTTCTCCAGCCTGGAGTTGACCTTGCCCATGGATGCCATGAGTGAGGATAACATGGCATGTATGTCCCCTGGGTTGGACTGGCTAGATCCTTCCCCGGCTTCCATGTTATTAGTTGATGTGCGTAGCAGTTTGAAAAGTTCTGCCTTCCTTGCTGTAGCGGGGTAGGGGATTTGTCGTCTCCTTAATTCCGTGGTTATGCGCGGGATTGTCCAGGATCTAATTGATGCTGGACTAGCTAGCTCTCCTCCTTGTGTGGGAGTGACAGCTCTAGCCGGGGTGCTAGGCAGGGAGAAATCCTCTACCCCTTCCTGAGACATACTATAAATAAAACAATAATTAGTATATAGAACCACCAAATTGTACTGGCAGGCTAGCTAGGCCGGATGGCGAAAGTATTATACTTGTTTGGTGACAGGTGAGGCCCTGCTAATTGCCAAGCGGCTTGAGAGGCTCTATCTATGCGTTGGCGCGAGGGGTTATTGAGGCCACTTGACGTAGTGGCAGGAGTTTTAGGCCTCTCGGTGACTGTACGACAGAAAACAGGGGAAGGGAGTGACAGGTGAGGCCCTCTCTTTGCAACATGCGAGGCGGCTAGCTAACGTGTGGCCCGATGGGTGTTTGCCTCCGAAACGTTTGAGGCGGGGTGTTGGCCTCGCGGGACCACTAACTAATGGCGACAGCCAAGATGGGGTAAATACCTATTGGGAATCCTGTGACCCTATTGCCAGTACTCTAAACTAGGGGGATGAAATGAAATGTATGGTAGAATACCATATGAGCAGGTGTACGTACCTGATAGTATGATAAATCACAGGAATAAACCGTGTGGAGCAATTATATAAGCTTGACAGCCTAAAAATGGGTAAAAGAGCGTAGTATGATGAGTGTGGAGTGTAAAAAGAACCAGACTTAGTCTGTAGCAGCAATGTATAAAATTATGTTGATACCATGGGAATAGCTATTAGTGGCTCAGAAATGTTTGCATGCTTGAATAAGACATCTGAGGGAGGCCGTGGCCTATGTACAAACAATCTATGTGTTACGTGATAATGGTGTGTGAAGGAAAACATGAAACGTAGGTTATATACATATGTATATGACTGTGCAGGGGACGTATGATTGGTTGGATCAGTACGTGTGATTCAACCCGAGTATGCATGAAAAGGATTTAAGCCTTATGTGTCATCGTCATGACAGAGAAATGAGGCCTGTAATGTAGGCTGAGTGAATTGAAATGAAATGGATAGTTATAAAACTCCTGGCGTGGGAGTTCAATGATCTGTACCGAAATGTAACTGGTTTTATAGAAAGGGACATGGATGAGGTCATGGCCTAATTAATACAGCGTTATGTATGATATGTAGCAGAATAACCAAAGGCAGGGATACCCCAAAATGATTTAAAATGATGTAAAGTGATGTATATCTATATGATATGTTTGTATAGAAAAGACGTATCAACCCGAGAATTATTGCTTAAATGAACCTATATCCTTTGTATGTGTTGTATTAATAACCCAGAAGTGAGGCTTGTAACATAGGCTGAGTCCATTTGTATAAATGGATAAGTAATGCAGACCCCTGAAAGCGTGGGAGTCAAATGGTATATACAGAGAAGTGGACTTGATTTGTGGACGTAATACAATACTGACAATATTTTAAAAGTAATCAAAATAATCTATTTAAGCAAGCAATTCTTTAACCGAACGTTATATACACATGAAATGGTGAATATAATTCATGAAAGGATTATACGTGAACACACAGAAAAGCCGAAAGCAAATGTGAGGGGAACACAGAAGTTAGAATAGTTTAACCGTATGATTTATGCGAACCAAAAGCGTGTATGAGCGTATGTAAAAATTTGCCGAACGGCAAAACAACCGAATGATAATTCGTTTCAATAACATGAAATAGGATATGCGAAATGACTATTGAACGATTTAAATATGTTCAACCGAATGACCGTACGAATGAAAAGCCCGCGAATGGCTTGAAACATTCGTGTCATAACCAGGGAAAAAGCCGTAAAGCGAGGACCCGTGCTGTACCGTACGCCGTGGGAACCAGTCCTGGCGTGACAGGAAGGTCTGACTTACGGTTTAGGAGTCCCTGGGACGCAATCTACGACGGAGAAACGGAGTCAGAAGAAGCTGGATGGGCGGAAAGGCCTGAACAGGATTCCTGGACACAGCTTAACGTGGTGAAACCTCCTGGATACTGAAACCAAGATGGCGTCTGAGAGAACCCGGAAGTGGATCCTCATTCAACGCTGATCTCGAACGGTAAGGAGCCAGGCAAGGGGAGTGCCTTAAGTAGGCTAGGGGTAGCAAACCAGCACCTCCCACAAATGCAGGCAAATTGCCTTAATACATGTGAACAATTTGTGAAAATCACAAAGGAAGTACCGAACAAAAAAATTGCATAGCTAATGTAGGATAATACTTCAATCGACAATACCATCTCTTCTTCTTGCCTTTCTAGGACATTTGGAATTAGATAATTTTGGAGGTCATTCTTTAAGTTAGCCAAAAATTCTTCTTCTTACTCTGGTGTGTTAATTATGTGTTTTTTCTTTGATGGCGAAATAAAACCTTCACCCAAATCCCCCATCTGTACTTTATGCTTTACTTTCAGATGTCTAGTAAAGTCTTGAAATACCTACTTTTATACATAGTCGCAACTGAAAAATCTTGAAAAATTCTGATGTGTCTGCATTTCGCAAAGGGGAATTGTGGAGAATTTAACCTAACCCAAAATCCTCCACAATTCCCCTTTGCGAAATGCAAAACCTTTCTAGAAGGCTAGCATTTGCCCATATTCTAGATGCATGCCAGTGGTAAGGAAGCAGGAAAAAATGTTGCATCGGTGAAACTGAAAAAAATACCACTATATAATATAAACAAGTGGTATACTCTTGTAATGAAAAAAGGCTTCTTCCCTACCATCCCCCCACAAAAAGGAATAATTTATCATTATCTAATCTTTACTCCTTCCTTTCTTACTTTCTTAAATTTTTTTCACTCTTGTTCAACCTATATGTGGGTCACAACCATCCAAACCATTTCTTAGTTCTGGTAACTATTAGAGACAATTTTCTTCATCATTAAAGGACCACTATAAACTACCTGATTTAACAGCATTATTCTATAACTGACTACTCTGTGCCCCTCTGAACCCCACTTTTAACTTTTTAAACCTATTCTAAATTCTCTTCTCCGCTGTCCGCCAATGAATTTCCTTTCATAGGAAATCATTGCGGGCTAAAAGCGCATGCGCAGAAAGCGCAGCGCTCAACCAATGAAAAACTTCTCATTGAGATTCATTGACTACAATGAATCTCAATGGGAAGAAATTGTATGCACATGTGCGCGATGTGCGCATTCACGAGCGGCGAACTGAGTGACACTGTCCTCCCTTAGCCCACCTCCCATTCCTCTAGCCCCGGTGCTCTATCAGATTCAGATACCTTGTGAATCTGATAGAACACCGGCACTCAAACTCTCACTACCCAGCGGCAGTTAAGGGAACCAGAAGGAAAAGTAAATATAAAAAAAAAAAAATTACTTTTTTTTCACTGAAAAAACAAAAATACATTTCTATATATATATATATATATATATATATATATGAAAGTTTATCCATACTTACCGTAATATTCCTTTCCTGGTCATAGGCCATGGCAGCACAACAATGGGTTAGCTCCTCCCTATCCCTAATTAGACAGGAACAGAATTAAAATAGAGGAATAAATACCCACTCCCACCACCACTCCCTCAGTCTTGTTTAACAGCAATATCCCAGGGCGGGATCTTTGTGCTGCCATGGCCTATGACCAGGAAAGGAAAATTACGGTAAGTATGGATAAATTTTCATCTTTACTGGCCATTAGTGATGTCGCGAACACGAAATTTTCGGTTCGCGAATGGCGAACGCGAACTTCCGCAAATGTTTGCGAACCGGCAAACCGGGCGAACCGCCATAGACTTCAATGGGCAGGCGAATTGTAAAACACACAGGGACTCTTTCTGGCCACAATAGTGATGGAAAAGTTGTTTCAAGGGGACTAACACATAGACTGTGGCATACAGGAGGGGGATCCATGGCAAAACTCCCATGGAAAATTACACAGTTGATGCAGAGTCTGGTCTTAATCCATAAAGGGCATAAATCACCTAACATTCCTAAATCACAATGCATATGGATTGACACATGACATATGACATATTGACACCTTGACATATGGATTTACACCTGTCCTCAGAGACCCTGATACACACTGACACAGAGCAGAATAGGGACTGTTCCCCCTACATATGGTCACTTGGCAGATATGGATTGACACCTATCCTCAGGATCCCTGATACACTCTGACACAGAGCAGAATAGGGACTGTTCCCCCTACATAGGGTCACTTGGCAGATATGGATTGACACCTATCCTCAGGATCCCTGATACACACTGACCCAGAGCAGAATAGAGACTGTTCCCCCTACATAGGGTCACTTGGCAGATATGGATTGACACCCATCCTCAGGATCCCTGATACACACTGACACAGAGCAGAATAGGGACTGTTCCTCCTACATAGGGTCACTTGGCAAATATGGATTGACACCTGTCCTAAGGATCCCTGATACACACTGACACAGAGCAGAATAGGGACTGTTCCTCCTACATAGGGTCACTTGGCAGATATGGATTGACACCTGTCCTCAGAGCCCCTGATACACACTGACACAGAGCAGAATAGGGAATATTCACTAAATGCCAAACATTGTTATACAGGGGAATATTCAGTAAATAAGGATAAGGTGGGACCTACTGTCCTCCCCCCTGGTCCCCACCCCTGCACGGTGGGTGGGGGCCATAAATCTCAATGGGGGGGCCTACTGTCCTCCCGCCCGTCCCCACCCGAGAGCGGTGGCTGGGGGCCATAAAAATAATGAGGGGGGGGACCTACTGTATGATGTTGTATCGATCAGGTAGTGTAAGGGTTATGCCCGCTTCACAGTGACAGACCAAACTCCCTGTTTAACGCACCGCAAACAACCACAAACAGTCCATTTGCACAACCGCAAACTCCCCATTTGCACAAGGTTGGATACCAAACTAGCCATGTCCCGTTCCTTGTCCTCACTGATGTCATTGAAGGTCTCTTCCTCCACCCAGCCACGTACAACACCACGGGTCCCCGAAAGGTGACAACAAGCCCCCTGGGACGCCTGCTGTGTTTGGTCTTCCACCTCCTCAAAGCCACCTTCCTCCTCTGACTCCTCTTCTTCAAACTCCTCTCTCTGCGTTGCCTCTCTCTGCGTTATTATAAGGTGTGTAAAGTGGTATTATTCTTATCAGTTTAATCCCTGTTATGTGCCTTTTTTTTGGTTTGGTTTTTGAAACCACAGTGCAGCACCAGAGGCCCGAAAAATTAGGCATGTACACATGCCTGAAAAATTAGATATTGTTGCAGCCGCTGCTGTAGCAGCAGCCAGAAGAATTGATGTTTGTTTCCCAGGCAGAAAGTGCCCTAAAACAGTGTTCCCCAACCCCCGGGCCGCGGACCGGTACGTGGATCAAACGGTACCGGGCCGCCCGAGGAACTTTAATTTCACTGTGGCGGCCGAGGCGCAGAGCATTGTGCTCTCCCGAGCCGTCCATTGTGTGACAATAGCGAATGAAAATTCCCTATTGTTACACTGATCCTCATCCTGGGTCCTCCTGCTTCCTGATTGGCCGTAAGGCAAACCCCACGCCATTGGCCGAACTCAATCTGGGCCTTCAGGGGAAAATGACAACTGTTTTCAAGTTGTCAGACAAAGTAGCTGCATTTAAAGCCAAACTGGAGTTGTGGGGACAGCGCGTGAACAGAGGCATTTTGGACATGTTTCAGACATTAGCGGGGATTTTAGGCGAGACTGAGCTTGAACATTCATTCTGCCAGTTGGTGCACGATCACCTGTCTTTGCTTTTAAAAGAGTTTGTGCGCTACTTCCCAACCACAAAAGACCCACGAACTGGTAAGGAATGGATCCGCGACCCATTTGCCAACAAATCAGGCAAATCTAGCATGTCTATGCAAGAAGAAGAACAACTGCTGGAGATTGCAAATGACGGTGGCCTTAAAACTATGTTCGAGACAACAACTCTGCCGGTGTTCTGGATTAAAGTCATGGCGCAATACCCTGAGATTGCCACCACAGCACTTAAATCCTATTGCCATTTCCGAAAACCTATCTGTGTGAAGCGGGGTTTTCTGCAGTGACAGCAACCAAAACAAAACAGCGGAATAAACTGGACATAAGCAACACACTTCGGGTGTCATTGTCTCCTATTACCCCCAGATGGAACCGTCTCATTGCGAAGAAACAAGCTCAGGGTTCTCATTGATTTGGCATTCTAGTGAGTTAAATAAAATAAATCACTTTATATTCATTTTTTGGTGTAGCTGTATTTTATTTTGAAGGCATGTTTAAATACAATTAAATTAAAATTATTAAATCAAAACAAGCGGGCCACGTAAAAATTATCAAACGTTTACCGGTCCTCGGCGATAAAAAGGTTGGGGAGCACTGCCCTAAAACATTGTGGCTTGAACCCTAGTTGGTGGCGGATAAGTCACGCAAGTCAACTGGCCTTCAGAGCTAAAATACAGCAGCGTGTGGACCATTTTTAGCCCAAGGCAGCTCATCTCATCAGGCCTTTTTTAGTCGAATGTATCACCCACTGTCAGTCCCGTCGGGATCCATCCCTCATTCATCTTAATAAAGGTGAGGTAATCTAGACTTTTTTTGACCTAGGTGACTTCTCTTCTCAGTGACAATACCTCCTGCTGCACTGAAGGTCCTTTCTGACAGGACACTTGAAGCGGGGCAGGCCAGAAGTTCTATCACAAATTGGGATAGCTCAGGCCACAGGTCAAGCCTGCACACCCAGTAGTGAAGGGGTTCATCGCTCCTCAGAGTGTCGATATCTGCAGTTAAGGCGAGGTAGTCTGCTACCTGTCGGTCGAGTCGTTCTCTGAGGGTGGATCCCGACTGACTAGGTTTGTCACCTCCTCAAAAGGACGAATGAGCCTAAAGGCATTGCGCATGAGCGTCCAGTAATGTGGCAAAAAAATTCCCAGCTCCCCAGAGGCTGTCCTAGCACCCAGGTCATACAAATATTCATTAACGGCTTTTTCTTGTTGGAGCAGGCGGTCGAACATTAGGAGTGATGAATTCCAACGTGTCGGGCTGTTGCAAATCAAGCGCCTCACTGGCATGTTGTTTCGCCGCTGGATATCGGCAAAGTGCGTCATGGCCATTTAGGAACGCCTGAAATGGCCACACACCTTCCTGGCCTGCTTCAGGACGTCCCGTGTACTTATGCACAAAGCGTTGTACGATCAGATTACACACATGTGCCATGCACGGCACATGTGTCAACTTGCCCAACTTCAATGCCGCCAACAAATTTGTTCCGTTGTCACAAACCACTTTGCCGATCTCCAGTTGCTGTGCAGTCAGCCACTGTGGTGAAACCGGCCTTGCCACGTGTCCTTGGAGGGGGCTGCTTGTCCGCCTCTTGCCTTTGGACTATGGACCAGACTTTATGTGAATGTGTTAACCCAGATAGCTATGCCATGGAGCCCATTCATGTAGTTAAAGACTTCGGCTCCATGGCAATTGAACTGTGTGAACAGGATCTGAGCGCTATTCGGTAGTTTTGTGCGCTCAGATCCCAGCTATCTGGGGATATGTGAAATGTCTGTGTGGTATGTGTAAAAGGTGACTTTGTGTATTTTAAAGTGTTTTATGTCTTTTTGCAACCATATGCTCAATGGAGTCTGCCTCTTTCCCTGGATAATTGGATTACTTTCCCCCATTGTCTCCAGGATAGAGGGCTCTGTAAAACCTGTTTGAGCCAGATATCCATGTGCCAAAAGATACTTTTACTAACTTTTGAACCCCTGGTCGGATTCATGCCATTTTTTAATATGTTGTTCCCCTGAATGGATTGATTGTGAATATGTAATTTTATGTGAATGTGATGTATGGTTTTAAAGT
>OW240912.1:293817727-293867753 GCA_933207985.1 Pelobates cultripes
AGTTAGTAAACGTTATTAAACAGTTTTAAATAAAATAAAAAGTACTTAGATTATATATATATATATATATATATATATACACACACACATATATGTGATCTAAGTACTTTTATATACACATACATACATCATTAATAAAAGTGTATTTTAATATTATATATATATAACATCATTCTAAGTGTATTTTAATATTAATATATATATATATATATATATGAAACCAAGAGGGCTGCACTCACCTGAACATGCATATATTATAGTGTGCTGCTGGGGCCGAAATATACAAAATGCCTCATTCCAGGACCCTATTTAGCCTTGACTTGCAGAGAGTCCCAGTAAGGAAGAATTTCCCAAGTAAGTGAATTAATCTCATAAGAGCAAGCATTAGGCTGCTAGTGTAGGACCTGCCAAGAATGGGGTACATTGACGGTGTGGCAGGCTTATGCAAAATATGTTTAAATAATGTAACTAAACCCCCATTATTTTTTGCCTAGGTGAGGTGTTTTCAGAGAAAACTATTACAATCTCTAAGATTTGAAATCATTGTTTAGTGAATAAGCGAGTGCGCTGGATTCTGTAATATATATATATATATATATATATATATATATATATATATATATATATATATATATATACTCCGCGTGTCCCGCACTCACTGCTCCCGGTCTTGTAATGCCTTGGTACTAATCCTGGCCATAATATAGAATACCTTGTAGGAAAGCACTCACAGGACTTGATATGGTTCAAAAATAGTGCTTCTTTATTGCAGCAAAAATTTCAAGTAGAAAGTGTCAACATTTCAGTCCCATCTCGACTTTTATCAAGACCCTTCTTCTTGATAAAAGTCCAGATGGGACTGAAACATTGACACTTTCTGTATATATATATATTTGTGTTAGGTGCTTAAGATAGTACAGTGTGAAATACCATGAATAAGCGTAGGATGATAAAAGGAGCAAGTCGGTTGTGGTGTGCCGAAACCGACGATGAGGTAGGCCTGAGAAAGAAGAGGGCCCACCCAGGAAAAGAAATAGAAAGGAAATAAATGTTAAAAGTGGTGTGGTGGGAGGGTCATTCAACGCTGACCTCGAACGGTAAGGAGCCAGGCAAGGGGAGTGCCTTAAGTAGGCTAGGGGTAGCAAACCAGCACCTCCCACAAATGCAGGCAAATTGCCTTAATACTTGTGTTAGGTGCTTAAGATAGTACAGTGTGAAATACCATGAATAAGCGTAGGATGATAAAAGGAGCAAGTCGGTTGTGGTGTGCCGAAACCGACGATGAGGTAGGCCTGAGAAAGAAGAGAGCAAAAATTAAGTAATCAAATTTATTTAACAGACAACCAATACATATACATTTATCAACCAGACATGTTTATGAAAGCATCCCTTAATTCTTGTACTGGGTTCGGTATGTACCGTGAGTAAGCGGATGACTTCCAGCGCCCCAGTGTTTTGATAACATGAGTTGGGATGTTGAAACTGGAGGCTGTGGACGCGGCTCCTATACGAAAGGAGTGTCCTGAGTAATTGTTTGCGTTGAGGCCCAGTTGTGTGAGCAAGGACCTGACGTAGGTCATGAAGGTTGTAGTGGTGAGTACTGCACCTTGTAGTTGTAATAACGGTTGCGAGGGCAGTAAGTGATGGTGCTGTATGTAGGCATCAAGAACCTTGACGGGACACCATCTGTTGTGCGTGGGATAGTACGGAATGTTTACAGGTATGTGCTGGCTGGTTTTGGAGTGAGGTAAAGACAGGATGTAATGATCCATATGTTTTGTCAAGTGGGAATAGAGGAGGAATGGAGTGGTTTGGGTCGTGGAGGTCGTAGTGAATTCTCTGGGTCGTAGAAATCCATAGAAAGCGATGTATATTGCTGTTTTGATGATAGAATTCGTATTAGTGTCAAACGGTTTTAGGTCGAGTAGGTTAGATAATGCTTTGAAGATATGGTTATCTATGGGTAGCCTCTGGGCCAAATGTGTGGGTTCTGATTTTTGAATACCTCTGAGTATGGTCTTAATTTGGTGAGAGGCCATGAAACTGTTGTTATTTGGGTGTAAGATGAGCATGTGGTGTTGAATGCCAGTGAGATAGAGTTTGATGGTGTTGTATGACATTTTGAGTTTAAGGTGGCAAAAGGAAGCAAACCCCAAAAAAGATGTCATAACAAACGGTTGTATGATGTTATGTTCCAGAAGGAATCGTTTGAATAGTGTGAAAGCCCTGCTGTATGTTTTGTTTGTATTGTTTGAAAGTGCCAACTGGGACAATGTCCTGCTATGCTGCATGATGACGCCTAGTCCAGTATGAGTTGTTGAAATGTTGGAGTGATGGTGGCTGTGGGTGCTGCTGACGGGAGTGCTTGATGAAACTCCTGAAATTTAAAGCGAGACAAACTGTCAGCAGCTGTGTTATATACACCTGGCACATGGAAACAACATAGGAAGAAATTATGACAAGCTGCCAACCAAGTGAGTTTCCTCAGAAATCTCATAATCGTAAGAGATTTGGAACGACCTTTGTTGATGATGTGACAGGTCGCCTGGTTGTCTGAGCAACAACGCACTGGCGTATTAGCCCATAAATGACCCCACGCTACGGCAGCCGCCACTATGGGGTAGATCTCAAAAAGAGCTGAGGTAGTGGAAAAACCTTCCAAATCCAGAACTGCTGAAGGCCAGCTGCCCCAAAGCCATTCGTTCCCAAAAATTGCTGCAAAACCAGTGGTAGATGCCGCATCTGACCAAATGGTAGGAGATGATTCAGTCAATTGAGGGAGGAACATACTTTTACCATTCCAAGTGGTTAAAAACCTCTTCCACATGTTTAGATCTGCCGTAGCTTGGGCATCTAAGGACAACCTGTGCGTGTCATGTAGAAAAAGTGGGAAAAGATGCAATAGTCGTGAAATAAAGGAGCGGCCTTGAGGTATGATGCGCATTGCAAAATTTAGTGACCCCAGCAGGGACTGTAGTTCTTTGCGGTTGCAAGTGCCGAGCTGTAGGTAGTTGTTTATGTAAGTGAGAATATTCTCTATCTTATCGTATGGTAGGCTTGCTTGCATTGTGGCAGAGTCTAATTGGATACCCAGAAAAGTGATAACCGTGTCTGGCCCTTCTGTTTCTTTGGGGAGATGGGTACACCTAGTTGCTCAAACAGCTTAGTGGTAGCTTTGAGGCTAGTGGGAGGTGCAGTATTCTCCTCGACCAGTAGGAAATCGCCCAAGTAATGTAATACTGTAGGGCATCCGGCTATGTTCAATAGTAACCAGCATAATGCTTCGGCAAATGTGTCGAAAATAGCTGGGCTACTTTTGGACCCAAAAGTTAACCGGGAGAAAAAATAGTAGTTCCCGGACCACTTGATGCCATGCAGGTGCCACAGTGTGGGGTGGATAGGGAGTAATTTGAAGGCGTTAGTAATGTCGGTCTTACTGAGCCAGGCTCCAACCCCTGCTTGTATGATAGCCGTAATGGCGTGATCTATGGTGGTGTATTGCAGAGAGAATTCCTCAGAGGGTATGAGGGAATTAAGACTGGGGTTGGCCGATGAGTGGGGAGCCGATAAGTCAATGATGAGTCTCTGTTTTTGGGAAGATTTCCCTGTGACAATACCAATAGGGTTGGTGCGCCATTCTGTGAATGGAGGAGTTCTAAAAGGCCCCAATACAAAGCCCTCATCCACTTCTTGGTTTATGAGGGTGTCAACCACTGTGGGGTTGTGTTGGGCGGATTGTAGGTTAGGGCATTCCAGAGTTCCAGCTGGTATGTGTAGGATACCTGTGTGGAAGCCTTCTGTTAAACCAGAAATAAGAAAATCTACCAGGTGTCTAGATGGGTGCTGAGACATCAATGCTGTGAATACTGGCATATTAATGGACGTAAGGTAAGGCTTAGAATACATTTTATTTGGACACATGGTCTTAGCATGTGCCCTAAAACATTTTGAACAGACATGCAATAGTCTACATCCACTGTAATTACAAGACCCAACATTGAAATTATTACATATCTGGGACTTGCCCAGAAACTTGATTGGGCATCCCAATTTGTCTTTGGATAGTTTCCCTGGATCCCCAGAGGAACTAGTTCCTTGTGTGGAGGCATGTCCGTCTGCCGTGTTGGGACAAAAATTAGTAGTATGGGCTGTGGAGGAGCAGTATGCACAAGCTGGTGTTCTTAGACCTGCAAAGTGTCTGCAGAATAAGACGGTATCAATCCTTCCCCAGTTGGATCGTGTACCGTACTGGGAGAAGGCTCCAGCCACTTTTGCAGAAAAAGACCTATGGTAGTCATAGAATGCTGAACCACCATATTTGTTGCCCAGGTCTATCAGCTTGTGCATATAGAGATCAAACTCCTCTCTTCTGTTGGGATAAACCGCACAGACGACATCCCTGTAAATACCAAACGCTAGTACAAATTCAGGGATAGTCAGTTTCCTGTTCAGGCGGGCATCCCTAGATCTGACAATAACAGAAACATCATCATAAGCATTGGTCTTATGTTCCACAATGTCCTGGGAGGCAATCAACAGGGAAGCCAGGTTGACGTCTTTACCTTCCAGGATATCCCTTTTGATATGCTCAGGTATCATGTGGGCCGGGCTAACTTCCTGGTCATCCAGGGTGCTGGCTGGAGCGACTAATGGCAAGGCTGGTGTTTGTACCACAGCCGCGGGTGGCCCTGCTAGAGTGAGGGCCGTGGTGACCGACTCAAGTTTCTCCAGCCTGGAGTTGACCTTGCCCATGGATGCCATGAGTGAGGATAACATGGCATGTATGTCCCCTGGGTTGGACTGGCTAGATCCTTCCCCGGCTTCCATGTTATTGGTTGATGTGCGTAGCAGTTTGAAAAGTTCTGCCTTCCTTGCTGTAGCGGGGTAGGGGATTTGTCGTCTCCTTAATTCCGTGGTTATGCGCGGGATTGTCCAGGATCTAATTGATGCTGGACTAGCTAGCTCTCCTCCTTGTGTGGGAGTGACAGCTCTAGCCGGGGTGCTAGGCAGGGAGAAATCCTCTACCCCTTCCTGAGACATACTATAAATAAAACAATAATTAGTATATAGAACCACCAAATTGTACTGGCAGGCTAGCTAGGCCGGATGGCGAAAGTATTATACTTGTTTGGTGACAGGTGAGGCCCTGCTAATTGCCAAGCGGCTTGAGAGGCTCTATCTATGCGTTGGCGCGAGGGGTTATTGAGGCCACTTGACGTAGTGGCAGGAGTTTTAGGCCTCTCGGTGACTGTATGACAGAAAACAGGGGAAGGGAGTGACAGGTGAGGCCCTCTCTATGCAACATGCGAGGCGGCTAGCTAACGTGTGGCCCGATGGGTGTTTGCCTCCGAAACGTTTGAGGCGGGGTGTTGGCCTCGCGGGACCACTAACTGATGGCGACAGCCAAGACGGGGTAAATACCTATTGGGAATCCTGTGACCCTATTGCCAGTACTCTAAACTAGGGGGATGAAATGAAATGTATGGTAGAATACCATATGAGCAGGTGTACGTACCTGATAGTATGATAAATCACAGGAATAAACCGTGTGGAGCAATTATATAAGCTTGACAGCCTAAAAATGGGTAAAAGAGAGTAGTATGATGAGTGTGGAGTGTAAAAAGAACCAGACTTATAGTCTGTAGCAGCAATGTATAAAATTATGTTGATACCATGGGAATAGCTATTAGTGGCTCAGAAATGTTTGCATGCTTGAATAAGACATCTGAGGGAGGCCGTGGCCTATGTACAAACAATCTATGTGTTACGTGATAATGGTGTGTGAAGGAAAACATGAAACGTAGGTTATATACATATGTATATGACTGTGCAGGGGACGTATGATTGGTTGGATCAGTACGTGTGATTCAACCCGAGTATGCATGCGAAAGGATTTAAGCCTTATGTGTCATCGTCATGACAGAGAAATGAGGCCTGTAATGTAGGCTGAGTGAATTGAAATGAAATGGATAGTTATAAAACTCCTGGCGTGGGAGTTCAATGATCTGTACCGAAATGTAACTGGTTTTATAGAAAGGGACATGGATGAGGTCATGGCCTAATTAATACAGCGTTATGTATGATATGTAGCAGAATAACCAAAGGCAGGGATACCCCAAAATGATTTAAAATGATGTAAAGTGATGTATATCTATATGATATGTTTGTATAGAAAAGACGTATCAACCCGAGAATTATTGCTTAAATGAACCTATATCCTTTGTATGTGTTGTATTAATAACCCAGAAGTGAGGCTTGTAACATAGGCTGAGTCCATTTGTATAAATGGATAAGTAATGCAGACCCCTGAAAGCGTGGGAGTCAAATGGTATATACAGAGAAGTGGACTTGATTTGTGGACGTAATACAATACTGACAATATTTTAAAAGTAATCAAAATAATCTATTAAGCAAGCAATTCTTTAACCGAACGTTATATACACATGAAATGGTGAATATAATTCATGAAAGGATTATACGTGAACACACAGAAAAGCCGAAAGCAAATGTGAGGGGAACACAGAAGTTAGAATAGTTTAACCGTATGATTTATGCGAACCAAAAGCGTGTATGAGCGTATGTAAAAATTTGCCGAACGGCAAAACAACCGAATGATAATTCGTTTCAATAACATGAAATAGGATATGCGAAATGACTATTGAACGATTTAAATATGTTCAACCGAATGACCGTACGAATGAAAAGCCCGCGAATGGCTTGAAACATTCGTGTCATAACCAGGGAAAAGCCGTAAAGCGAGGACCCGTGCTGTACCGTACGCCGTGGGAACCAGTCCTGGCGTGACAGGAAGGTCTGACTTACGGTTTAGGAGTCCCTGGGACGCAATCTACGACGGAGAAACGGAGTCAGAAGAAGCTGGATGGGCGGAAAGGCCTGAACAGGATTCCTGGACACAGCTTAACGTGGTGAAACCTCCTGGATACTGAAACCAAGATGGCGTCTGAGAGAACCCGGAAGTGGATCCTCATTCAACGCTGATCTCGAACGGTAAGGAGCCAGGCAAGGGGAGTGCCTTAAGTAGGCTAGGGGTAGCAAACCAGCACCTCCCACAAATGCAGGCAAATTGCCTTAATACATGTGAACAATTTGTGAAAATCACAAAGGAAGTACCGAACAAAAAAATTGCATAGCTAATGTAGGATAATACTTCAATCGACAATACCATCTCTTCTTCTTGCCTTTCTAGGACATTTGGAATTAGATAATTTTGGAGGTCATTCTTTAAGTTAGCCAAAAATTCTTCTTCTTACTCTGGTGTGTTAATTATGTGTTTTTTCTTTGATGGCGAAATAAAACCTTCACCCAAATCCCCCATCTGTACTTTATGCTTTACTTTCAGATGTCTAGTAAAGTCTTGAAATACCTACTTTTATACATAGTCGCAACTGAAAAATCTTGAAAAATTCTGATGTGTCTGCATTTCGCAAAGGGGAATTGTGGAGAATTTAACCTAACCCAAAATCCTCCACAATTCCCCTTTGCGAAATGCAAAACCTTTCTAGAAGGCTAGCATTTGCCCATATTCTAGATGCATGCCAGTGGTAAGGAAGCAGGAAAAAATGTTGCATCGGTGAAACTGAAAAAAATACCACTATATAATATAAACAAGTGGTATACTCTTGTAATGAAAAAAGGCTTCTTCCCTACCATCCCCCCACAAAAAGGAATAATTTATCATTATCTAATCTTTACTCCTTCCTTTCTTACTTTCTTAAATTTTTTTCACTCTTGTTCAACCTATATGTGGGTCACAACCATCCAAACCATTTCTTAGTTCTGGTAACTATTAGAGACAATTTTCTTCATCATTAAAGGACCACTATAAACTACCTGATTTAACAGCATTATTCTATAACTGACTACTCTGTGCCCCTCTGAACCCCACTTTTAACTTTTTAAACCTATTCTAAATTCTCTTCTCCGCTGTCCGCCAATGAATTTCCTTTCATAGGAAATCATTGCGGGCTAAAAGCGCATGCGCAGAAAGCGCAGCGCTCAACCAATGAAAAACTTCTCATTGAGATTCATTGACTACAATGAATCTCAATGGGAAGAAATTGTATGCACATGTGCGCGATGTGCGCATTCACGAGCGGCGAACTGAGTGACACTGTCCTCCCTTAGCCCACCTCCCATTCCTCTAGCCCCGGTGCTCTATCAGATTCAGATACCTTGTGAATCTGATAGAACACCGGCACTCAAACTCTCACTACCCAGCGGCAGTTAAGGGAACCAGAAGGAAAAGTAAATATAAAAAAAAAAAAATTACTTTTTTTTCACTGAAAAAACAAAAATACATTTCTATATATATATATATATATATATATATATATGAAAGTTTATCCATACTTACCGTAATATTCCTTTCCTGGTCATAGGCCATGGCAGCACAACAATGGGTTAGCTCCTCCCTATCCCTAATTAGACAGGAACAGAATTAAAATAGAGGAATAAATACCCACTCCCACCACCACTCCCTCAGTCTTGTTTAACAGCAATATCCCAGGGCGGGATCTTTGTGCTGCCATGGCCTATGACCAGGAAAGGAAAATTACGGTAAGTATGGATAAATTTTCATCTTTACTGGCCATTAGTGATGTCGCGAACACGAAATTTTCGGTTCGCGAATGGCGAACGCGAACTTCCGCAAATGTTTGCGAACCGGCAAACCGGGCGAACCGCCATAGACTTCAATGGGCAGGCGAATTGTAAAACACACAGGGACTCTTTCTGGCCACAATAGTGATGGAAAAGTTGTTTCAAGGGGACTAACACATAGACTGTGGCATACAGGAGGGGGATCCATGGCAAAACTCCCATGGAAAATTACACAGTTGATGCAGAGTCTGGTCTTAATCCATAAAGGGCATAAATCACCTAACATTCCTAAATCACAATGCATATGGATTGACACATGACATATGACATATTGACACCTTGACATATGGATTTACACCTGTCCTCAGAGACCCTGATACACACTGACACAGAGCAGAATAGGGACTGTTCCCCCTACATATGGTCACTTGGCAGATATGGATTGACACCTATCCTAAGGATCGCTGATACACACTGACACAGAGCAGAATAGAGACTGTTCCCCCTACATAGGGTCACTTGGCAGATATGGATTGACACCTATCCTAAGGATCCCTGATAAACACTGACACAGAGCAGAATAGGGACTGTTCCCCCTACATAGGGTCACTTGGCAGATATGGATTGACACCTGTCCTCAGAGACCATGATACACACTGACACAGAGCAGAATAGAGACTGTTCCTCCTACATAGGGTCACTTGGCAAATATGGATTGACACCTGTCCTCAGAGACCCTGATACACACTGACACAGAGCAGAATAGAGACTGTTCCTCCTACATAGGGTCACTTGGCAGATATGGATTGACACCTGTCCTAAGGACCCTGATACACACTGACACAGAGCAGAATAGGGAATATTCACTAAATGCCAAACATTGTTATACAGGGGAATATTCAGTAAATAAGGATAAGGGGGGACCTACTGTCCTCCCCCCTGGTCCCCACCCCTGCACGGTGGGTGGGGGCCATAAATCTCAATGGGGGGGCCTACTGTCCTCCCGCCCGCCCCCACCCGAGAGCGGTGGGTGGGGGCCATAAAAATAATGAGGGGGGGGACCTACTGTATGATGTTGTATCGATCAGGTAGTGTAAGGGTTATGCCCGCTTCACAGTGACAGACCAAACTCCCTGTTTAACGCACCGCAAACAACCACAAACAGTCCATTTGCACAACCGCAAACTCCCCATTTGCACAAGGTTGGATACCAAGCTAGCCATGTCCCGTTCCTTGTCCTCACTGATGTCATTGAAGGTCTCTTCCTCCACCCAGCCACGTACAACACCAAGGGTCCCCGAAAGGTGACAACAAGCCCCCTGGGACGCCTGCTGTGTTTGGTCTTCCACCTCCTCAAAGCCACCTTCCTCCTCTGACTCCTCTTCTTCAGACTCCTCTCTCTGCGTTATTATAAGGTGTGTTAAGTAGTATTATTCTTATCAGTTTAATCCCTGTTATGTCCTTTTTTTTTGGTTTGGTTTTTGAAACCACAGTGCAGCACCAGAGGCCCGAAAAATTAGGCATGTACACATGCCTGAAAAATTAGATATTGTTGCAGCCGCTGCTGTAGCAGCAGCCAGAAGAATTGATGTTTGTTTCCCAGGCAGAAAGTGCCCTAAAACAGTGTTCCCCAACCCCCGGGCCGCGGACCGGTACGTGGATCAAACGGTACCGGGCCGCCCGAGGAACTTTAATTTCACTGTGGCGGCCGAGGCGCAGAGCATTGTGCTCTCCCGAGCCGTCCATTGTGTGACAATAGCGAATGAAAATTCCCTATTGTTACACTGATCCTCATCCTGGGTCCTCCTGCTTCCTGATTGGCCGTAAGGCAAACCCCACGCCATTGGCCGAACTCAATCTGGGCCTTCAGGGGAAAATGACAACTGTTTTCAAGTTGTCAGACAAAGTAGCTGCATTTAAAGCCAAACTGGAGTTGTGGGGACAGCGCGTGAACAGAGGCATTTTGGACATGTTTCAGACATTAGCGGGGATTTTAGGCGAGACTGAGCTTGAACATTCATTCTGCCAGTTGGTGCACGATCACCTGTCTTTGCTTTTAAAAGAGTTTGTGCGCTACTTCCCAACCACAAAAGACCCACGAACTGGTAAGGAATGGATCCGCGACCCATTTGCCAACAAATCAGGCAAATCTAGCATGTCTATGCAAGAAGAAGAACAACTGCTGGAGATTGCAAATGACGGTGGCCTTAAAACTATGTTCGAGACAACAACTCTGCCGGTGTTCTGGATTAAAGTCATGGCGCAATACCCTGAGATTGCCACCACAGCACTTAAATCCTATTGCCATTTCCGAAAACCTATCTGTGTGAAGCGGGGTTTTCTGCAGTGACAGCAACCAAAACAAAACAGCGGAATAAACTGGACATAAGCAACACACTTCGGGTGTCATTGTCTCCTATTACCCCCAGATGGAACCGTCTCGTTGCGAAGAAACAAGCTCAGGGTTCTCATTGATTTGGCATTCTAGTGAGTTAAATAAAATAAATCACTTTATATTCATTTTTTGGTGTAGCTGTATTTTATTTTGAAGGCATGTTTAAATACAATTAAATTAAAATTATTAAATCAAAACAAGCGGGCCACGTAAAAATTATCAAACGTTTACCGGTCCTCGGCGATAAAAAGGTTGGGGAGCACTGCCCTAAAACATTGTGGCTTGAACCCTAGTTGGTGGCGGATAAGTCACGCAAGTCAACTGGCCTTCAGAGCTAAAATACAGCAGCGTGTGGACCATTTTTAGCCCAAGGCAGCTCATCTCATCAGGCCTTTTTTAGTCGAATGTATCACCCACTGTCAGTCCCGTCGGGATCCATCCCTCATTCATCTTAATAAAGGTGAGGTAATCTAGACTTTTTTTGACCTAGGTGACTTCTCTTCTCAGTGACAATACCTCCTGCTGCACTGAAGGTCCTTTCTGACAGGACACTTGAAGCGGGGCAGGCCAGAAGTTCTATCACAAATTGGGATAGCTCAGGCCACAGGTCAAGCCTGCACACCCAGTAGTGAAGGGGTTCATCGCTCCTCAGAGTGTCGATATCTGCAGTTAAGGCGAGGTAGTCTGCTACCTGTCGGTCGAGTCGTTCTCTGAGGGTGGATCCCGACTGACTAGGTTTGTCACCTCCTCAAAAGGACGAATGAGCCTAAAGGCATTGCGCATGAGCGTCCAGTAATGTGGCAAAAAAATTCCCAGCTCCCCAGAGGCTGTCCTAGCACCCAGGTCATACAAATATTCATTAACGGCTTTTTCTTGTTGGAGCAGGCGGTCGAACATTAGGAGTGATGAATTCCAACGTGTCGGGCTGTTGCAAATCAAGCGCCTCACTGGCATGTTGTTTCGCCGCTGGATATCGGCAAAGTGCGTCATGGCCATTTAGGAACGCCTGAAATGGCCACACACCTTCCTGGCCTGCTTCAGGACGTCCCGTGTACTTATGCACAAAGCGTTGTACGATCAGATTACACACATGTGCCATGCACGGCACATGTGTCAACTTGCCCAACTTCAATGCCGCCAACAAATTTGTTCCGTTGTCACAAACCACTTTGCCGATCTCCAGTTGCTGTGCAGTCAGCCACTGTGGTGAAACCGGCCTTGCCACGTGTCCTTGGAGGGGGCTGCTTGTCCGCCTCTTGCCTTTGGACTATGGACCAGACTTTATGTGAATGTGTTAACCCAGATAGCTATGCCATGGAGCCCATTCATGTAGTTAAAGACTTCGGCTCCATGGCAATTGAACTGTGTGAACAGGATCTGAGCGCTATTCGGTAGTTTTGTGCGCTCAGATCCCAGCTATCTGGGGATATGTGAAATGTCTGTGTGGTATGTGTAAAAGGTGACTTTGTGTATTTTAAAGTGTTTTATGTCTTTTTGCAACCATATGCTCAATGGAGTCTGCCTCTTTCCCTGGATAATTGGATTACTTTCCCCCATTGTCTCCAGGATAGAGGGCTCTGTAAAACCTGTTTGAGCCAGATATCCATGTGCCAAAAGATACTTTTACTAACTTTTGAACCCCTGGTCGGATTCATGCCATTTTTTAATATGTTGTTCCCCTGAATGGATTGATTGTGAATATGTAATTTTATGTGAATGTGATGTATGGTTTTAAAGTTATGAAAGTTGGGTAGAAAGTATGTTTTAACTGTATGTGTAATTGAGTTTCCTCTCAGGATAAGGGGAGGGAATATGTGGGATGTAACTGATATGTGATTGGTTGTTTTATACCTCCCTGTGGGCGGTCCTGTATGTGAAAGGCTGTAATAAAAACCAGGCTGGGTGTGCCAGCACAAGAGTTCCTGCTTAACCCTCAAAGTGAAGTTTTGTCTCATTATTGGGGGAGGATTTATTGTATGCTGTTCCAGTTTGACTGCTAGGAGTGTAAACCTATTCACATTGGCTTTTCCTATTCAGCTGTATATAACATTCATATGCTTAAGAGCGTTCATATGCTCCTACGGTTCAGTGGTTTTGGTGTCTGCTGCAGTGCTTGGAGTCCTCAGGAAGTGCTAGGAGCATCCTTTAATGGAGGTACCCAGTCGGGGTGCCAGGTGATCCGTTACAGCCACTTTTCCACCTGTGCGTTCAGGGCGGACAGGAGTGCTTGTCCGGTGTGACTCTCTGCTTTCAAGCAAGTCAAACCCAAGACGGTGTGACACTGCCGTATCCGGGATGTGGAATAGTATCTAGGGAGCTGGGGGGGTGCCGTTGATGTGGAGCAAGACGCAGCAGCAGAAGAGGACTCAGCTGAGGAGGTTATGGAAGAGGATGGAGTAGGAGGAGTAGAGGAGGTGGCAGCAGGCCTGCCTGCAAGTCGTGGCGGTGTCACCAACTCCTCTGCAGAGCCACGCATTCCATGCTTGGCAGCCGTCAGCAGGTTTACCCAATGCGCAGTGTAGGTGATATACCTGCCCTGACCATGCTTTGCAGACCAGGTATCAGTGGTCAGATGGACCCTTGCCCCAACACTGTGTGCCAGACATGCCATTACTTCCTTTTGCACAATCGAGTACAGGTTGGGGATTGCCTTTTGTGAAAAGAAATTTCGTCCGGGTACCTTCCACTGCGGTGTTCCAATAGCTACAAATTTTTTGAACGCCTCAGACTCCACCAGCTTGTATGGTAAAAGCTGGCGGGCTAATAGTACAGACAAGCCAGCTGTCAGACGCCGGGCAAGGGGGTGACTTTCTGACATTGGCTTCTTACTCTCAAACATGTCCTTGACAGACACCTGACTGTGGGCAGATGAGCAGGAACTGCTCAAGGCGAGAGACGGAGTGGCGGATGGTTGAGAGGGGGCAAGGAGGACAGCAGTGGTTGACGTGGCTGAAGATGCTGGACCAGGAGGAGGATGGCGGCTTTGAGTTTGTGTGCTGCTTGTACTCATGTGTTGATCCCATAGGCGTTTGTGATGTGCGATCATGTGCCTACGCAAAGCAGTTGTACCTAGGTGGGTGTTGGACTTCCCACGACTCAGTTTCTTTTGGCACAGGTTGCAAATGGCATCACTGTTGTCAGAGGCAGACACACAAAAAAAATTCCACACTGCTGAGCTCTGCAATGACGGCATTCTGGTGGTGGACACAGCATGCGTTGATTGGCGTGCTGTCGGGCTGACCCCGGGTGCTGATGCATGCTGTCTGACTGTGCCACTAGCTCCTTGCGACGACCTCCCCCTGCTTCCAACTCGTCTCCTCCTCCTCTCTGTCTCCCCATCTGAACTTTCGCCCTGTTCTTCTTCTTGCCGAGCGGGCACCCACGTGACATCCATGGACGCATCGTCATCATCAACCGCTTCACTTGTATCTGACAACTCAGCAAAGGAAGCAGCAGCGGGTACAACATCATCATCATCACACCGTACATGTGTAATGCTGCCTGATTGAGACATATCCCTGTTATCTACATCCTCTGTCAATAATGGTTGCGCATCACTCATTTCTTCAAACGGATGTGTAAATAACTCCTCTGACATACCAAGTGAAGCGGCTGTGGTGCTAGTGTTGGTGGTGGCGGCAGGCGGGTGAGTGGTATCTTGAGAGGTGCCCGAATGTTGCGTCAAGGTTCCGAGCGGAAGCTGTAGAAGATTGGGTGTCCTGTGTTAGCCAGTCAACTATGTCCTCAGAACTTTTCAAGTTCAGGGTACCTGGCCTCAGAAAACTGGGCATTATTCTAGGGCAAAAGGGAATCACAGCACCACGACCACGACGGCCCCTGCGGGGTGGCCTTCCTCTGCCTGTCATTTTTTTTTGATTAGTGGTACTATGCGTGCAAGCTACTGTGACACCAGATATGAGTGGCACTGTGAACTGGCAGAGGTTGGCAGAGTACACGCTGTAGGGCTGACACACCCGCTTTGAGACAACTAACTGCTATTCAATCTATAACAGTGAAAAAAGTTTTTTGTTTTTAAATGCACGCTATTGTGACACCAGTGGTGAGTGGTGGCACTGGGCACAGTATCCACTGTGAGCCTGACACACAGACGCTGGCAGACAACTAACTGCTATTCAATTATAACAGTGAAAAAGTTTTTAGTTTTAAATGCAAGCTATTGTGACACCAGTGAGAATGGTGGCACTGGGCAGTATCCACTGTGAGCCTGACACACCCGCTTTGAGACAACTAACTGCTATTCAATCTATAACAGTAAAAAGTTTTTAGTTTTTAAATGCAAGCTATTGTGACACCAGTGAGTGAGTGGTGGCACTGGGCACAGTACCACTGTGAGCCTGACACACCCGCTTGAAGACAACTAACTGCTATTCAATCTATAACAGTGAAAAAAGTTTTTTGTTTTTAAATGCAAGCTATTGTGACACCAGTGAGTGAGTGGTGGCACTGGGCACAGTATCCACTGTGAGCCTGACACACCCGCTTTGAGACAACTAACTGCTATTCAATCTATAACAGTGAAAAAAGTTTTTTGTTTTAAATGCAAGCTATTGTGACACCAGTGAGTGAGTGGTGGCACTGGGCACAGTATCCACTGTGAGCCTGACACACCCGCTTTGAGAAAACTAACTGCTATTCAATCTATAACAGTGAAAAAAGTTTTTTGTTTTTAAATGCAAGCTATTGTGACACCAGTGAGTGAGTGGTGGCACTGGGCTGGGCACAGTATCCACTGTGAGCCTGACACAGAAGCTGGCAGGCAGGCAACTGCAATTACATTACACAGAAAAAAAAAGCAGACTGATGTTCTAGCCCTAAAAAGGGCTTTTTGGGGTGCTGTCCTTACAGCAGAGATCAGATGAGTCCTTCAGGACTGTAGTGGACACTGTATACCCTAACCTAGCTATGCATTTCCCTATCTAATCAACAGCAGCTACACTTTCCCTCCTCTCACTAAGCATGCAGCTTGAGAATGAATGTAAAATGGATGCCTTCCAGTAGGTGGGAGGGTCTGCTAGGGAGGGTGTGCTGCTGATTGGCTGGAATGTGTCTGCTGACTGTGAGGTACAGGGTCAAAGTTTACTCATTGATGACGAATAGGGGGCGGATCGAACCGCGCATATGTTCGCCCGCCGTGGCAAACGCGAACATGCTATGTTCGCCAGGAACTATTCGCCAGTGAACCGTTCGGTGCATCACTAGTTAAGACCAGGAGCTCTTACTCCATGCATCCTTTCTCCTCCTCGCAGCTTTTAACTTACTTCGCAAAGGTGGAACTGTGCTGCAGCAAGCATTGTCTGCTAACATCATGATCATCCCTAAAGATGGCAAGTATGTACAGCACTGCACAAATTATTACCTAATCATTCTGCTGCATTCTTACATTCTGCTGCATTCTTACATTAAACTATTGGTAACAATTATTAATAATAATGGTAATAATTATTAAATTATAAGCGTCTACAATCAATCCTCTTTTAACTTTCAACAGCTTCTTCTCATCCTCCGCAATATCGGTCTAAGATATTGCTCTCTCCTGGTGCTCCTCCTACCTCTCCCAGCGTTCTTTCAGGATTTCTTTCTCTGGCTCTGCTTCTTCTCCCCAACTCCTCTCTGTTCGAGTCCCCCAAGGTTCAGTCCTTGGTCCCCTACTCCATCTATAGTGCCTCCCTTGGTAAACTCATTAGCTCCTTTTTCCAATATCATTTCTATGCAGATGACACGCAAATATACCTGTCCTCTCCTGATCTCTCCCCGTCCCTCTTGACTAGTGTCTCTGACTGCCTCTCTGCTGTTTCTAACTGGATGGCTGCCCACTTCCTTAAACTAATCTTGACCAAAACTGAAATTCTGGTCTTTCCTCCCTCAAGTGTTGTTACTCCTGTGTCTGTCTCCCTCCAAGTCAACGGTGCTACCATCAGCTCCACCACGCAGACTCGCTGCCTAGGTGTTCTCTTTGACTCCGACCTCTCCTTCAAGCCTCATGTTCAATCTATCGCCATATCCTGTCATTTCCATCTCAAAAACATTGCGCGCATCCGCCCCTACTTAACGCCAGATGCGACTAAGGTGTTGGTCCATTCCACTGTCCTTTCTTGCCTTGACTACTTTAATCCGCTTCTCAGTGGTCTTACGTGCTCCCAACTTGCTACGTTACAGTCCATAATGAATGCGGCAGCGAGGCTCATCTTCCTGTCCACCCACACCTCCCATGCCTCACCCTTCTGTCAGTCCCTACATTGGCTTCCTATAAAATATAGAGCTCAATTTAAAATTCTGGTTCTTGCTTTCAGATCACTACATAATGCTGTTCCTACCTATCTATCCTCCCTTATACACAAGTATGTCCCATCTAGGCCCTTACGATCTGCTGAAGACTTACGTCTATCTTCTGTCCGTACTCCCACCTCTGATGCTCGCCTTCAAGATTTCTCGAGGGCTGCACCTTTCTTGTGGAACTCGCTTCCCTCCTCCGTTAGATGATAACCCAGTCTTCACTCCTTCAAAAAATCGTTAAAAACCCACTTCTTAAAAGTGTATCAATTAACCTGTTAATATCTCCTGACTGACTCCTCTTCTGCAACTGTCACTAGTCTAATACTATCCTTACCTTTTTGTGTCATTTTACCCCACTCCCTCTAGCATGTAAGCTCATTGAGCAGGGCCCTCAACCCCTCTGTTCCTGTGTGTCCAACTTGTCTGGTTACAACTACATGTCTGTTCGTCCACCCATTGTAAAGCGCTGCGGAATTTGATGGCGCTATATAAATATCATAATAATAATAATAACTGTTCCATGATGATCAGGTATTATTTATCCCACAGTGGGGTGCAAGAGACAGTACAATTAAAACTCTCAACCTAAAAATCTGTTAAGCCACCGATCAGAACACATTCTCCTCTTGTTTACTGATAACGAGAAGGCTTTCAACTGGTTTAACTGGGATTTTTTGTTTGCAACACTCCATCAGGTGGGCCTTGGCCCACACTTACTTTAGTGGGTTTTGGATCTATACTCTACACCCACTGCTAGAGTATGTGTAATGGTGTATTCACTACTCCCTTTCATATAAGTATTGGCACACATCAGGGTTACCCCTTGTCACCTTTGTTCTTTGTCCTTTGTCCTTGTCCTCAAACCCCTCCTTAATGCAGTTTGTTGCAATTCTGGTATTTCCAAAATTAAAGGTGATAAGGGACACTATAAGCTAACAGCCGATGCAGAATGTCTTCTCTTTTATGTGACTTATCTGCACAACCCATTACTAAATATAATATAAAAAATGTAATACTTCTCCAAATCCAATATCTTAAACATCAGTGTTTCAGGCAGGCTTGCCATCTCAATCTATCATACATTACCCTTTAGTTGGGCTAGCTCTTCCATAAAACATCTGGATATGAGCACATCATTTGTATGCTCAATTGTATGCCAGAAATTTGCAGCCTATACTAGACAGATGTTAAAGTCATCTGGAGACTTGGATGATGCCAAAGATATCATGGCCAGGATGCGTAGGGGAAGTGAAAATTAACCTTCTTCTCTGCCTACTATATCTTTTTCAGATGATCCCTATTCATATAAAATTGTGTTGCTGATTCAATATATTTGAAAAAAATAATAAACCACAGTTTTCTCTTTTGATTCAACCAAAGGCTCAGGAGGACTTCAAACTCTATTACCAGGCACATCCTATTCTTCATGTAATGAAGTGGTCAAATGAGAGGGTGCTTAAGCAATGGAAGGTGCTAGAGGCATCAAAGGTGGGGAGACCCCTCACAGCACTTATGCGGCTTAACAGAACAGTAAGTGTGCCACAATGACCCCACTCCCCTCTGTCAAGGGTACATTAACCATCTTGCATACACTTGCTCTTAAGTGGAACTTATCCTCATTGCCATTCCCTCTCATGCCCTTAGTGCATATTATTGCTACTATGCTACTTCCTTAGAGCTCTGGTATGCCCACATGGAGGGATTGGGGAGATAGAGTATTGATATTCAGTGCAAGGGGTAGGCCACAGACTTTTATGGACATCTGGGCTCAATGGATGGCATCCAGTATAGCAGAGGAGGTTTAAGGTAATGAATGCCTTCTATTATATTGAGCAAAATAGGCTTTTTGACTTACATAAAGGTGCAGGTGTGAGGTTTTAAATAGGCTGACTGGAACCATATTTACATTTTATTTGAAAAACTATGACCTTTATACAGAATGTTACAAAGTACAATAAGCTAAGTGGTCTGATTTAACAACTACACTGGATTGCTATTATATAACTGCTTACAACAGCACTGACCTAAATGTGGGGTGAGATACACAATCAAGAGGCAAGACATCCTATTTAAAAGAACAGTCTATTGTGTATGACGCTTCTGTCTGACTGCTAAATGTAAAATTGTTTTATAATTCTATCACTGATGCTTAATAAAAAGCCCAATTAAGTTTTTGAATCCTATTATTGAAAATGATGGATTGATTAGAGGTGGATGTTTGTCAAATGCAGACCTAACTAATGATGAGAAAGATCCTCTTATAGTCCCAGTCAATCATCACGTTACCACTCTTTTGGTGAAACACTATCAGAAGCCCATCAAGGACATCACTTTACTGAAGATGCACGATATTCAGCAGACCTCTGGATTATCAGAGCTAGTAAACAAGTCTCTTGTGTCATTCACAAGTGTATAATCTGCAGAAAGTTGAGAGGAAGACCTCTACATACTCTCAAATTCCTTCAATTCTAACAACAGCTATGCTTTTAACTCAAAAGGCCTGTGCAACATCAGCTTTACCTGGTGAACCTTTACAAGTGTGAATGGATAAAAGTCCAGAATCTTGCAGATATTTTTTTGGAAATGTTGGCGGCAAGAATATTTGTCAACACTTCAAACTAGAAGGAAATGGATAGATGAGAATCCAAAAAATCATAAAGCTGATATTGTATCATTGAAAGATTTCCAAGAGAAACACAATGAATGATCAGTTGGGCGTATCACAAAATCTATTCCAAAAAGTGATGGCAGCATTTGCAAAGTAGACATGAAGTCCCCTGATAGCCCTGATCTGGGTGACTAACTAATCCAAAAATCATCCAACCCAGTTCAGTTCAGGGATTCCATGGGAGTCATATTTTGACAGACAGCATGCATGGTCCCATGCCCAAAACAGTTACTTTCAGGAGTACCAAAATCCAACAAAATAAATAAAAAAACTGTTCATGGGTATGTTCACCCAGTGTCTCTTGTTTGGAAGCTTGTTTTCACCGAATACCGCATTACTCAGACGAATGGAGTCGAACATAGGGATGAGTGGAAGTCTCAGTGGTGTTCGTGCTATTGAGTGTCCGATTATAGTTCCATGCACTTGATGACCAAACCCCGCTGGATGCGTTCAACAAAACAAGATGACCGTCGCTTCGTGTTCGGCCATACGAACGGTGACCACCTAGCCGGCCACTTAGAACGTCTAAGTGTTTGTGGTTATTATAGAGGTCAAGCGGGTTAACAAGGGGCACACAACAGTTCTGGGAGTTCTAGGTATTTGTTACCTATTTCGGTATATGAACCAGATGAGGCAATCCATTCGGTTCGGTTCGTATACCGATCAGTCAATAGAATATACAGTATTTGGGACAGGGGGATCTGTCACAGTGGGCATCGCTAGGTCAGTTGTCCATTTCAAAGGCAGTCTGAGCGTCAGTCTGGGTGGCTGCCCAGTCAATGGTCAGGAAAGGGGGGGGGAATTCATGCCAGTGTTGCCGAGTACCATGAGCATCCCTACTCCGCCTTGTCAGCTCCCCGCACTGCTTGCTCCCCCACCTGGTGGGTTTCACTGTGAGGGACTCCATCTCATAGATCTCCTCAACTTTTTCTGTCCACTGTTTGATGGTAGGGATGTCTTTCGATTCCATCTGTCTGGGATTAAGCTTTTGGCAGCATTTAGGAAGTGACATGTGAGGGATTTCTTATAAGCTGCAATCGGCATCTTGGTATGATTAAGCAGCATAGGGAGGGGTTGCATAGGTGCATCTCAGTCTAGCATGTCAGTGAGTTTGTTATGTATCTGTTGCCAGAAAGCAGCAATTGGTGGGCATGACCACCATATGTGGAGGCCTTTGCCCTCTGTGGCATTGCATCGCCAGCAAAGGGCGTTCGACACAGGGGTCCTATAACAGTATGTCAGGAGTTTGTAATTGAGTTCCTGTAGTTTGGAGCTCAGTATTCCCAATATTTTGCCAGTGGGCATGGGGCAGCCGACAGCAGCATGACATAAAGAACTATTATCCCTCAGGGCAGATATCCACCGTCTGTGCATAGCGCCTCATACTTGGTAAGGTCCCTGTGTATGAGATGCCACCTAGGGAATGAGGTGTAGTAGCGCTGTATCTTGTGATATCGTTATTTAAACAACCCTGTTGCGCAGTTCTGTGCAAGTAGCTCTTCAAAGGGTTTTAGCTTGTTATTTGAGCACCACACCCTAAGATGCAGGCCACCTGGACCACCGAGCCCCGCAACGTCCTGCAGCGCTAGGCTGTCCACTATATTGGGATTATGCGCTACAGGACTAAAAGTGTAGGCTTGGTCGTGAGTTTCAGTTTGTATCTTATCAGAAACCAACCACACAGAGTCATTCTGATGAATGGGTGGTTCCGTAGCTCTCCAATAGAGGGTTCAGAATTCACGACACCAGCAGGATGCATCCCCGGCCTTGTTGTGCTTAAATTGTAACCATTTTTTTTTTTCGGTTGTTGGTACGTGCCAATCTAATATTTGCAAAAGGTGAGTGGTGCAGTGATTTGTGAGATCCTGGTAATTTGACACAGGTGATGTTTCTTTTACAGCATTCTGGCTAGCATGCGACTGCTTTTATTGGAGAATTAGTAGAAGCACCTATTGGATTTGCGTTTGTGCCAATCTTTGGGAGATGAGTTATTGCAGGGATCAGCGTGCCTCCAAGAGGGCCCGGTATATTTCCTCTGATTGTGAGGACTTATGGTCCTGTTTAAGTTGGGTAACTCTTAGACATGTTCGATTCGTTTCATTCCGAATGTACATTCATATGAATTTCATGCCATTTGGACATTTGGATGCTTATGAATGACTGAAGTGCTGATGTCCTGAAAACGCAGCTGCCAATGGTCCATGAAGGACGAGCAAGTACTTTGCTCCCTAGCTGCCTGGCATGGGATGTTCATCCCATGCAGTCTCGCGCAGTCTCTACTGCACATGACTGCATTGGATAAACATCCATAGCCAATTATAATATATGATATATAAAGTAGACATGTGCAATTAGTTTTGTTCCGAATGTACATTTCATGCCATTTGGACATTTGGATGCTTACGAATGTCTGAAGTGCGAAGTTCCGAAGCTCGTAAGTTCCGAAGTGACAACTTTCGGCAGTTCCAATGTCCTGAACCGAATCGAATGCCATTTGTCTGAATTGCCAATGCAGATGAATTTTTTTTACTTACTGAAACAAACAAAACCAAATTTTTTGCCCATGCATAGTCACACCTCCCTTGACTGTGAATGACACAACCTGCATGAAACAAAATGGTTTCATTTTCAATCAGATGTAACTTACTTTACAAGTTTTTCTCCTGCTCTGTAAATTGAACTTTAATTGCGTACAAGAGTCTCCTGTAGAGTCTAGCAAACTATTAACAAAGCAAGAGATAAGAAGTTCTAAATTAAATAGAATTTGCAATAAGGGAAGTGTAAACATTAGATAACACAGGAAGTGTGTAGGAAGGCTGTGTAAGTCACATGCAGGGAGGTGTGACTAGGGCTGCATAAACAAAGTAATTTAACTGCTAAATGGCAGAGAATTGAGCACTGATACTGCAAGGGCATGAACTATACACCAAAACTGCTTCATTAAGATAAAGTTGTGTTGGGGACTATAGTGTCCCTTTAATTGTTTTAAAAACTTATATTAGAAACATTGATAAAGGCTATTATTTAAAAAAAATATGAAAATAAACATAAGCATATATTGATAAAAACACATGTATTTTAGTAATGAATGTGAGAACATCTTGTAAATCTAAATTATGTTTCAGCTTAACAATACATTTCTGGGGGGTGGGGCCAGGCATCTAGAGGGATCAGATGCCATTTCCCATTGCTCTAGGCCCAAAAACTCTAATCTGACAAATATCACCTAACTTCCACTTCATTGACCCCATGCAGTGGTAGCAAGGCTCAGTGGTAGCACTCAGGGAACATATCTATGCCCTTTATTGATGGCTTGCATGCCAAATTGATCCGCAAGACCCGACAGACCTTTAGGCAGTGCCACCAACAGCTTGCAGCAGAGCACACAGAGGCCTTTACCAACTGGGCTCTTTACTCACCACCTCCTGAAACAGCACTCTCACCATCAGAGATGGGATGCACAAAACTGAACACCCTGGCCACCGTGTTCCACGGAACAAGAGACATTGTCAATTTGCTCACAGACACCCCTCAATTGAAAGCTCCTGAACCGGATGAAAGGGAGGCCTCCACGGACTTCCACGGAACGAGGTCAGTCAACCCTACAATGGGCTGACCAAACCTACCCCTTCAGCTACCAGTATGCCCGTGTTAACACCTACCTCAGCTCCCTCCACCAAACAAGACATCACCAATCTATATAACCGCATCCGCAAACTATTTGACGCGGACATAGCCCTAGTGAAGGAGGAAGAACAAGCAGTCTGAGCCACAGAAGAGGATGATGTTTCTGACCTCAAATGCGGCCTTTCGGCCTTGGAGGAAACATTATGTGTGAGGAAACATTACAGTCCTCACACAACACTACCAACCTGAGGGTAGATTCCCTCGATGACAGATGCCGAAGAAACAATCTGAAAATCAGAGGGATGTCGGATACAGTGGCCTCCGAGGAACTACCACACCTGATGAGAAAGGTACTAACTTCGCTACTACCTGCCTAAACTAGCAAAGTCTATTGACCTGGATGGAGTATACCGGATTGCAAAATTGCCAAGAATGCCTGTGTGACAGATTCATCTGTATTGCTGGTTCGTCTGTTTCCCTTTGTTTCGCTGGATTTCCTGTTCGTATACCCCGTTCGTGTAATTTACAAACTACCTATTGAAACTACCGAACGAACGACCACCCAGGAGAGGAGTGTGCTGCTGGTTAACCTCTTGGCCCCAATTAGAACCGCAAACACCTCTCCATTCCATTCGTACGGGTGGTCGTCGTTCGCATGTCGACCACGAGGCAGCGGCCATTTTGGGACACACGAAAGCATAGCGGTGTTCGGTACAAATTGTATGGAACTAAAAACGGACACTTTAAACTACCGAACACCGCTGGAAGCTGATGCCCACCTTCTATTTCGTCAAGGCATGCGAACGCCGGTCGTTCGGGAGTTTTTATGCATTCGTGTGGACTTTTACCCAGATAGCCGTCCCATGGAGTCATTCGTATACCGAAGGACTGGTGAAAGACTTTGACTCCATGGCGATTCGACTAGATACATCAGATCTGAGCGCTATTCAGTGAAAATATGCACTCAGATCCAGGCTGTCTGGGGACACGTTATACGAACTATATCCATTCGGTATTTTCCCAGTTATGTATTTTAATGTATTTTTGTCACTGTATTTTAAAATGGCGATTGTCTCTACCCTGGGAGATAATTAGGTTTCTTCCTAATTATCTCCGGGGTAGAGAAGACGGATTTGTGGGTAAGATGGGAAGGGCTTATATTGAAGCCACTGCGATTGGCTACTGTATAATATATTTTACAGTCTTCCACAAGGTCCCCTCGGGGAGTGTCCACCTTGTGAAGACCTGCATAAATACCGGGCAGGTAGCCCCCATGAAACAGATCCTTATTTGACCCTCAAGACGGAGCTTGGTCTCGTTTGTGGGGGGAATTATTACTGGGACAGCGCTTTCGTTATTTTTAGCTGTGGAAGGCATTCGACTGTTTTGCTGATCGGGAGTTGCCGTGTTCGTGGACTTCGTTCGGGAGTTTGGCGGTCGGCTGGATATAAACTGCATTTCTGGAGAAGGGGATTATTTACTAAACGGCGGCTTCATCTACCTGGCAGTGAGTGTCTTAACAGCCTGTAGCCCCTTTTTAGAAACATTATTGTGCGATTCCAATCCTTTGTAGACAAGCAGAAACTTCTATAGGTCATTAGGAACAAAACACCCCTGGACTTTGAATCGCATCACCTAACCTTCTCTCAAGATCCTACAAGCACCACTCTGCAATGGTGTAAATCCATGCGGCCTATCACCCAAAAGCTGCAAGTGGCGGGAATCTCCTATCGTTGGTCCACTCCTAGGGCCCTAACAGTCTATTCAGTGGAGAAGTCATGTCACCAGAAGAGGCTCCCACATTCCTAACAACCCTCAGCCTAGTAGAACCCCCACATGAGAACCAGGAGACCACATCAAGTATACTTGTAGGATGTCCAGAACATCACACCATTTGTTCCTGCAAGGGAACACGACTCAGGGACTTAAAATTGCAACCAATTTAGTTTTCTCTTGTATTTCTTTTACTTGTCCTTTTCTATCCTTCAAACTTCCTTGTTCTTCATTCTTATTTTAATTTTGTAGTTTGAAACCATTGATACACTTAATTATGGCCATAAGGCGTTAGGACCATCTCCTTTTAAAGTCAGGCTCAACACTTTAGCCTGATCCCTTGTACATGCTCCTCCCGCAGCCCCCTTGGTTAGGAGTACTCTCCCACGCTAGACAAGTACAGACCAAACGGCTTAAAACTGAAACTAGCCATACCAATGATGGCCAAACCAATCGTCCCTATCGGGCTACCGCCTAAATGGATATTGTTCCATACACTTTTGAATGGCGCTTTTTAAAAAATGTATTTTATTGACCTTTAACAGCTGTGCTACTTATTTAAATCTTATTTCAAAAGGTTACACTGTTCTCCTGGACAAAAAAGGCCATACAGTTTTACGCTTTAGAGAATATACCATCCCAGCCCTCAACAGCCAGAAGTCTAGTGATGCCGCACGTCCAGCACACAATATTGCCATTGGGTACTGCACCTCTTTTAAACACATAGAGGTGTCTACACAGACTGACACATTACTGCGACTATTTTAGTGAACTGATCTTTCCCTTTAAATTCCAAAATAAGGCACTACACATATTCCTGACACTGGAAGTTACCTGGCATTTTGTGCATCTTACTTGCACAAGCAACATGACCTTAAAGGACCACTCTAGGCACCCAGACCACTTCAGCTTAATGAAGTGGTCTGGGTGCCAGGTCCAGCTAGGGTTAACCCATTTTTTCATAAACATAACAGCTTCAGAGAAACTGCTATGTTTATGAATGGGTTAAGCCTTCCCCCTAATCCTCTAGTGGCTGTCTCATTGACAGCCACTAGAGGCGCTTGCGTGCTTCTCGCTGTGATTTTCACAGTGAGAGCACGCCAGCGTCCATAGGAAAGCATTGAGAATGCTTTCCTATGTGACCGGCTGAATGCGCGCGCAGCTCTTGCCGCTCGTGCGCATTCAGCCCAGGAGGAGGATCGGAGGAGGAGAGCTCCCCGAACAGCGCTGGAAAAAGGTAAGTTTAACCCCTTTTCCCCTTTCCACCCTCAGGGCACTATAGTGCCAGGAAAACGAGTATGTTTTCCTGGCACTATAGTGGTCCTTTAAAGGTGCACATTAGACCTTACTCAGCATGTTTCGCAATAGCCTACATTCTTTTCATAATACCAGCATACTGACAGCAAGTTTCCTCCAAATAATATGCACGTTTGTAGACCACTTGTCTGCCATAATGGAAAGTATGTTATTTCTTTTCTTTAAAAAAAAAGTGTAATTTTAACTAACCTATGCAAATATTTTCGAGTGTCACATTTTTCCTGGCAGGCAGTTGCTGTCATGGCACTGCTCGCTCCTTTGTACACTCTATTTTGCACACCTAAAGTAAAGACTTTCAAAAAAGAAAGTTCAATTTTACTATATATTTATAATTTTAGGTTTTACATTCCTACCCATATATTGAAGATAGAAATTAACAATAATACAGGTCTCAATATTTGAAATTCTACCAACAAGGCCTTAAAAATTACTTGCCACTGTAAACATTGTACGTTCACCAGGGATACATTTCTATTAATTGGGGATTTATTTTTTACTTGCCTACAGCAAATGTTAAATACAAACATAGAGCTCTGTAATAACTTATAATACCTAAACTATAAAGAGATTTCTGTTTAAATTATTCTCGAGTACATCTATTAGCAGCAATAAGCAAGTAGTATATAAATCATGTACAAATACATATGCATTTATCATGATTATTTCCTGTAAACACAAGGAAGTGAAACACATCTACATTAAAGCACTTTGATCATTTATCCAGTGACCTTAACTTTCAATTTAATTATCTACCATTTGCTTACAGCGATCTTCACTTTCAATATGCACACGTTTTTATTTTGCAAGGAGAGATGTAAATCATGTAGGCTTTGATAAAAAATATTTTTCCTATGCAAGGAGAAGTACTACAAAGCCATCTAATTAGGTTTACTAAAATAATAGAGAGAGCTTTGATATAAAGATGACATTTACAGATTTGATGTGCAAGAATGTATATAGATCTATGAAGTAGTTCTGACATTATTAATAAAGACACACAAAACAATAATATCCAAAGTAAGAGAATACTGACATTGCATGGTTTATGTAATTATTTTAAAGAGCATCATGTGGTTTGGGTGTGAATTAGAAGTCAGTTGTAAGGACAAGGTTATATTTATTTGTACTGGTAAATATTATTTAATATTGAATGACCGGTTCACTTTATTTGGGGTTAAACGTGATTATATATAGAAATATGCAAAGGGAGTTAATGTTGAATGACAGATGATGAAAAATTAGGTAAAGTATTCCACTCTAAGCAAGATATTACTTTGCATAAGAAAGATTTGGATGCATTAGGAGGCTGGGCAGACACATGACATGAGATTATGTATGTGTGTGCAAATGTCTATGGTTATATGTGTGTATGTCTGTGGTTGTGTCTGTGTGTGTGTGGTTATGTGTGTGCACATCTGTGATTATCTATGCATATGACTGTGATCATTGTGTATATGTCTGTGATCGTGTGTATGTCTGTGAGTATGTGCATGAAAATGTGCATGTGTTTAATAGCTCACGCCCTAATTTAGTATCCATAAATATTGCAAACCTACACAAGGATATGGGTTATCTACTAAACAAGTGAACGATCAAAAAGAAGAGGTGTCATTGGCCAGTCTAGAACAAAAATTCCATGTGTCTAAAATGAATTGGTTGCAAACTTGGTGTCTGATGCCAGCATGCACAGCAGTGGAAAATATTAGTGCCTCCCTCCCCCTCCCCCTCCCTCACCCCATACCCACCCCATTTTGACTGTGGTTACTTTTATATTTTTTCTGTTTTTTTATTGGTTTTTCGAGATTAATAGAGCTCATGCATGCACAGACATCAAGAATTGCCATGGACAGAACAACATGCTATATGTGGAGAAAGGGGATGATAGTGGGATGGGGATTTGGGCAGAGCGTGTAGGTAGAGACTGTCTGCCATGGAAGTGTGGCCAGTGGAAATTTAATCCAACTCTGTTCTAAGTCTTTACAGTGTGCCAAATCATCCTTATGGAACTTTGCTAGGATCCTGGTGATTTGTGTGGCCAAAGAGTAGTAGAACAGGTCGAGTAGGCTCAGACCCCCTTTGGGTTTTGGTCTTGTCATTAAGTGGAATGCTAGTCTTGGCTTTCTACCGAACCAAATAAATTCAGTGCAAAGTCACTATACTGAAGCGAGGAAAGCAGGTGGTACCGTTATTTCACTGCAAGCCCAAAATTATTGTACTCTCTGCATCTTGGCTAACAGCAAACATACCTAACTCCGCCATTGCAATACATGGGTATTCATGCTAAAGAAATGACAGAGAAAAAAGAGGAGGAGACATTGTAATTTATGTTGACAAGTCCATAAAGTTCACCCCTTTACAAAACCTTAGCTCTCCTGTCACCTTTGATCTCCTTTCTGGCACAATTGAGATCCGGTGCAGTAAATTGATCATTGTTGCTGGAATCTACCGCCCACCTAGCAGCCCGGTGCATTCCCTTTCTGACGTGGTCCAACTGTGTAGTGAAACCATAGCTCAAAACCCAAAAAGTGAACTGATGGTTTTTGGAGATTTAAATATTGATTGGCTGAATCCTAAAAATAATAGTTCTTGATTGCTGTTTAAGACTTTGCAGCTAACACAATTAATTTCCTCCCCAACTCACATAAACATTTAAAACCATAACCACACCTTGCTGGATTGGATTCTCTCTTGGACACTTCTCCTGATAGGTGTTCTCCCCAACAGTTTCAGTGACCACTGTTTAGTGTATTGCATGCACAAAATAAGGGCTACTAAATCCTCTCCCAAGGTTATAATCACCAGGTCCTTCAATACATTTAATCTTGAATGCTTTCTAAATGACATCAAGAACCTCCCATGGCACAGATTAAACCTAATCACAGATCTAGAATGTGCAATTGAATTATTTTAGTCAAAACTCCTACACGTTTGGAATTTGCATGCCCCACTGTGTAAGGTATGAGTAAAAGTTGCATATATGAATTAGATTATAGCTGACCTCATTCAAATGTACCATTTTAGAGATTCGTTGTGGTCAAAGTTCAAGCATGCTGGCTCCATGAACAATCACTATGCATATGGACAATGGCAAAATAAATAATATTTTTTTTAAAAAAAAGGTGCACTATGTCTTTAAGACGACAATTTGACTTTATCACACAACATATGCAATAGTGTAACGAAATTGTAACATATCCTTCGTATCCATGTGGCAAAAATGGAGATAATTCCCTTCCGAAGATCGAGGAGAGTGCCGCTCAGCAGTCTTCTGCCATGAAGCCTGGTGTGTGCAGCATGTCGGTGCACGCCGGCCGATGCAGACCCACACAATTATATAGCCCCACATCCGTCCACGGTAAAGACGATGTCGACGTCACGCAAAAGACGCACATGCACGTTTTGGGGTCAAGGGTTAGGTACAGCCAATCGGATCTGCAAGAGGGTTATTTAAACTCACTTATTCCTTAGCTCATTGCCCTGTCGTGGTTTCCCTTAAGTTGTTATCTGAGAGTGTGTTCCTGATTGTGTTATTCTGTTTTTTTACTTTGGCTTAGTTTTGACTTCCCTGATTTCTGGTACCCTTGACTTTTGGCTTTTCCTTATCACTGTGTCTTGTTCTGTGTCCCTGACCTCAGCTAGTTTTCTGACTATTCTCGGGTACGTTAAGTCCAGCCATTCTAAGGTCTGGTTAGACATTACTCTTAGTTCTAAGGTGTGATACTATTCGTGCTGGATCAATATAATCCTGACAAAAAAAATGAAAAATGTGAAAATAGAATGTGCGCACAATCAGTCAAATCTGTGCAAAAATACAAAAAAAAGTGTCTTACAGAGAAAAGTATATGAAAGGACACTTACTTAATACTCTTACAAATGTACTAGAAACTCTCAGCATAGAACCTATTTATACTCAGTGTAAAAATAATAGCGAAAAGATATATATAGTGTAATATTGCCAAGTAAAGATGTTTACTTGGCAACATTGCTCTATATATTTTTTCTCTATTGCTTTTAAATTTGCATAATTTCAAAGATGCTGTATTTTATTTAATAATTTTAGTACTTTTTTACTTAAAAATACTTGTTTACAATGGCAAAATACATGCTCAAAACAAACAAAATTGGCCAAGGCCCAATATTTCAGTGAAAATCTGAACAATAACATTTCAAACCATAGAAACTTTTGGAAAATCATAAATAATATACAAACTCCCCTAACCCACTCCCAACCATCCACTGTCAAAGTGGACAACCAAATCCTGCAACACCCCTTAGATGTAGCAAATGCCTTCAACCATTATTTTGTCAGATGTTCCACCAGACTGATTGTTAAACTAATAAATGACACACATCCTGGAACTACAAAAATACGAGGAGATCAAACTGGAGCTGTTTTCCTTGATTTTGCCAAGCCCTTTAACACAGTAGACCATGCATTCTACTGCAAAAACTGAAAAACTCAGGTATTGGTGATCGTCCGCTAACCTGGTTTCGATCATATGTATCAGGTCGATCGCAATATGTGTCCATTTTCTGACAGCGACTACCTCCATCTCCGAGTCACGTGTGGTGTTCCCCAAGGTTCCATACTCGGCCCCCTACTATTCACATTATTCATAAATGATCTGCCTAATGTCTGCAATGCCTAAAATGTACACATGTACACATGATAACACAGTAATCTGCGCAAGCAAATCCGATTTACTGCAGCTTGAAGCTGTGCTCCAAGATCAGTTCTTAGAGGTAGAATAGTGTATCGCAAAAAACAAACTCTTCCCAAACACTGTCACAATGATCTTTGGAACAGTACCTAAATTACAAAATTCCTATCTACGCTTTAAAACAAAATCCAATAACACACTGACCGCAGTCCACTCTTTCAAATACTTGGGTATGTTGTTAGACCCCAATCTATCTTTTGGCCTCCACACAGAAAAATTTGCATCAAAACTTTATCCAAAACTAGGTGCCCTGTGCAGAAACAAATCTTGCAGTAAAGGAAAATGCTAATGCCAATCATTGATTATGGGGATGTAGTATATGCACCTGCACCGCAAACCCACCTTATTAAACTTACTACATTGTATAACTCGTTCTGACACTTTGTGCTACAATGTAATTACAAGACCCACCATTGTGACATGCTAAACGAGCTAAACTGGCTGTCACTGGAATCCAGATGCACCATTAATTTTTCCAGTCTTATGTTTAAGAGCTTTTCTGGGAAGTTCCCACCCTACTTGAGCAGAATGCCCTCCCCAGCTGTTCTCACCTCCTATAACTTCAGATCCAGTACCAGCACTTTATTAGTCTACCTCAATACGAAAAAAAAGTGGCTTGATCCTCATTTGCCTACAATTATGGATGCCCTCCAGCACACATTCAAATCTTCCCTAGGCCTAAAATCCTTTAAGAGATCCCTCTCTACATATCTCAAAACAAATGCACCTGTTATGGGTGATTATATATTTCTTACCTGTGCTATGTTACATTTTGCATATATGTTGTGTATTAATATTGTTTTTGTATTTTACTGTACGCTATTGTAAGAATGCAATGTTTTGTTGACCAATGACATACTTGAAATTGAGAAAAATCTCATGGTAAAATATTATAAATGAATAATACATGGGGAGAGTCCTTTTAACAATGATTGGTTAAATAAATCTGTTAATAGTTTTGCTAGTACACCACTAAGCTCTTTTAATAGCTTTGGGTGTATTCCATCAGGTCCCATTGACTTATTTGTCTTTACTTTTGACAGTTGAAATAGAACCTCTTCCTCTGTAAACTCACGTGTAATAAATGACTCATTTATCCTTTTTTCTCAACTGAGGTCCCTTTCCTTCATTTTCATCTGTAAATACAGAACAAACATATTCATTGAGGCAGTCAGCTAGACCTTTATCCTCTTCTACATACCTTCCTTCTTTTGTTTTTAATCAAACTAATCCTTGTTTTACTTTTCTTTTCTCATTTATGTATCTAAAAATGTTTTATCCCCCTTTTTTACTGACTGTGCTATTTTCTCTTCTGTGTGTGATTTGGAAGCTCTTATAACTTGCTTAGCCTCTTTCTGCCTAATCTTATAGATCATTTTGTCTTCCTCACTCTGGTTTTTTTTATAATTCCTAAATGCTAACTTTTTGTTTTTAACTATTAAGTAATATTGTCGGAACGCACAGTGGGTGTATTTCACTCTTTCTTATTTGACTTTAAAATTGGACAAAGAAGAGTATATAGGAGTGTGGAAGCTGGCCTCCTGCCCACTGACTATGGTCCAGGTCGGAAACCCCGTTCGGGAGTTAACCTCTCCAAACGCCTGTGACAAACTCACTATTTCCCTTATTCTAAGGACAGTTTCCTCCTAGTTCATTTTAAAAGTTTCCCCAAACCAGATACTTTTCCTCAGTCTGGTAGTTGCAATCTACCGAACACCAACCACCCGCCTGGTTCATTAACTAACAATAAACGTAAGTGCTCTCTCTGTGTGGCCGCCGGTCATATAACCCATGAGTAGTCAACCTAGTCCCACTCACTAGTGGGTGTTTTGGAATTTCAGGTGGGTGGTGGTGGGTTCTGCCGGAAATCCCAGTGGGCCTCGATGGCCGTGGACCGAAGCCCGGCAGGGAAGATCCTTTAATTTCCCCTGCCAGCCCATGCCTTGCTGTAAGCCCTCTCGGGCTAGTGAAGAGATCAAAAACTCCCTCACTGGCCTGCTGGCACTTAGTTCCAGCAGAGGGAGGGAAGGGCCTGGGAGTCTCTGTGTTGCTCCCTTAAGCATGCTGGACCATGGCAACACTCTGATACAGCTCGCAGGAGGACAGGAGAGTCAGCCTGCAGCCAGAGGAGCTGCAGGCTTAAGTAAATATGCCACCACTGGACCACCAGGGCTTGCTGCATGATAAAAGATAAGAAGAAGGGAAGTGGAGACATTAAGATAGATTTTCATCTCTCACTGACCTACACACAGCATAGATCCTATGCACCCTTTACACACAAACACACACTACACCCCTCTCACACCGCACCCCTCACACACTCACACCGCATCCATCCCACACACACACACTGCATCCAACCCACACACACACACACACACACACCACATCCCTCACACTGCATCTTTCCCACACACACTGCACCCCTCACATACACACAGCCACCCTCCACACGCACACATACTACATCCTTCACACACACAGCACCACTCACACACAGCACCACTCACACATGGCACCATTCACACAAAGCACCACTCACACACACAGCACCACTCACACACACATTACACCATTCACTCACACACAGCACCCCTCACACACACACTGCACCCCTCACCCACCCACACATGCACACACACACTACACCCTTCACACACAAATACACACTGCACCTCACAGACACAGATAGAAAAAAAGTAGAATGGAAAATAGGAAAAAAGAAAAAAATGGATACAGTTTAGTACATATTTAAATAAATTTAAAAAAACGCACTTGCGCTATAAAATGAGTTACTGTGGCACTGGTGGGTGGTAAGGAAATTTTACCATTAACAACGATACAAAAGTGGGCAGCAGGTATTAAAAGGTTGACTACCCCTGGTATAACCTAACAATACATGCTGTGGAAAACGGAGGCCATCTTGTCTCACGAAAGCAGGCAGCGGCACTTGATGATCGAGCATATGAAACTCAAAGTCAGATACATCCATGTGCGAACCTCAGTGATCTTGCATTGACGCCTGCTTCTGTTCCCAACAAGACAAAAGAGCGCTGTTTGGTACGATTGTTCACACGAACCAGGCAAACAATCGCTACCTATGAGCCAGGGGAACCGTTCAACATTTTGTTCGTTTTGGAACTCCCAAACGTGACCCGACCACTACCCCTTTTTCTCTGGAACTAATTTGGGCAGACGCCCGGTGGCAATTCAGCTGTGTTCGAGAAATTTGAGCGATATTTAAACTCTTTGGGCACTCAGACCAAGGCTATCCAGAGATAAAATACTTGTGGCAGTTTCTATAATTGTAATGGGTATTTTGGGGTGTTTTAGTATAATATATTGTACCTCTAGTGCCAGGGAGATAATTAGTTTGAGGAAAAGCAAGCTCTCTTATCTCCCAGACACAGAGGAGCCTGGTGGGCTTACTGTACAAATGAATGGAGACTCCATGCTGGGGGTCTGTGTATATAAGCAGGCCACTGGGCCATAATAAAGCAGTTCATTGTACCCTTCATCAAGTTTTGGCTGATGTTTAGGTAGCTCAGAGTTATAATCACTGCTTCACTTCGGGACCTGGGAGACTTCAATGGATATACTCCGTCGGAATATAGGGGATCCGTTACAGAGAGTTCCAAAAGTAAGCTTGGCAGTGACACACTGGGGTTACTGACAGTAAATAAAAGGTCATTAGCATATGCAGAGACTTTATATTGAGCTGAGAGGCCTGTGACATCTGTGATGTTTCATTAGACCTGATTGCATTAAGAAAAGGTTCCAATGTAAGAATGAAAAGTAGGAGTAAGGGGGGGACAGCCTTGTTGGGTGTCATTCACAATATGTAAAGCATCCGACTGGGTGCCATTGACCTGAACTCATATCCGTGGGTCTATGTACAGTCCCCGTACCCATGAGAGCCAGTGACCCCAAAAGCCAATTTCCTGCATGGTGTTGAAGAAGAGGGACCAGTCAACACTGTCAAATGCTTTTTCAGAGTCTATATTTATTAGAAGTGTTGGGGTATGTTGGGTGTTTGATTTGTGTATTATGTTTATGATTTTTGTGGTGTTGTCCTTTTGCCTCTCTGCCAAGGACAAAGCCTGCCTGATCATGGTGGACCAGCCTTTTTAGGTGTGGTTTTAATCTGTTCACAAGCATGCAGAAGAAAAATGTCACATCATTTTTTATAATAATGATGTGATAACAGATATAATAATGATGTGATAACAGATATTGGTTTGTAATTGCCACGTATTGTGGGGTCTTTGTGCTTAAGGATCAGGGTAATTGTTGCTTCAAAGGCCAAAAATGGACTAAATGTGGTGCCAGAGGGAATAGATTTAAAAACTTGTAGCATGTGAGAGCCTAGCTGTGTGAAAAAGATTTTGTGTGAAAAAGATTTTGAAGTCTTTATTTGTGTAGCCATCTGACCCAGGGCTCTTTCTATTAGGGGCTTTTTTGACAGTGTTCTTGGTATGTGAATTGTTTGTCAAGAGTGTCTTGGACCTCTGGTGTGAGTTTTTTTTAAGATATGTGTTTGTAAATATGTTTTTGTTGTTGTCAGATATAGAGGGTTTTTGCAGTCCATATAAGGATACGTAAAAATGGTGGAACATTTTGCAAATATCATTGGTTAATTGGTGGCACCTACCCTTGTCATATTTAATTTTAGCTTTATCCATTACCATTACCATTAGCATAGAATTAATACAAAAACACAGTATAGAGAGCGCACGTCAAGAATAATACAGTGGAATTTCTAGGACAATGCCCCAAACTTAGTGTTCCACAAGAAAATAAAATTGGAAAGCTGATAGATACAATAAAAAACCTTCCCAAGTTTTTAAAATATCTTATAAGACACAAAATAAAAACAAAATTAGTATCAGCGCAAAGTGAATATACCCCTATGTAATAAACACAGGGTTCAACCCAAAAATGTCTTGTCCATCAAAGAGTTCCAATTTCAGTCTTAATTGAGGGTACTTCCAAGCAATTCACAGGGATTAGTTGCTGCAACAGTAGTATATACGTAAAATCTGTGTCTTTATATGTATCCAAACAATATAATGTTGTGAAGCTTATCTCTAAAGCACAATTCACACAGAGTGTTAAATGGAAGAGTTACTTGCTGTCGCTCCGTGAATACAGATCTTTCTGAACCGTCCTGTGCACTTGGATCGGTCCCTCACAAGAACGACGGCTTCCAAGCACTGCTGCGATTGTTGTAGATTTAAAAGTCCCACCAGACACACGATCTACATGTTTCGCTCGTTAGACCAAGCTTTTTCAAGAATTAACGTTGGGTTAGTTGTATGGATCTTTTGACTTCACAATGTAATATGGCTGTTAGGTCTCCTCTAAACTGGTTTAATTGGCACCTCTGGATATTTTATGGTGGGTTTCCAGTGCATGAATGTCAATGAGAAAGGTAGATATTTATGTTTTTCTTGCCTTTTTGGCTTGGAAGCTCAGTTGGATGAGGGAGCCTCTTAGTTTTAGAGTCATTTAGTTTTCAGTGGGCAGGGTCATGCTCACCTCTACCAGAGTATGGTATAATTTTTCTTTCTAAGTTTTGCCAATAATAACGTGTCTATAATATATCCAGCTCAAGAAAAGTAATTAATGTACGTGTCTTGATTTACAGAGTACATAATATGTGTAGGATTTCAATTTATTTGAAAAGTTACAGGTCACAAACGACAAGGACTAAAACAAAATGTAATCAAATACATTTTTTAGAAGTTATGTTTGTCTTGGAAGTTTAATAACCATTACAAAAAACAAAATTTCCACACAAAAGTATATATTTATATAAAGTAGACATCACAGGCTATTTACCTAAGGTTATTTTGACACTTTTTATGTAGCCTTTTTCACTGCCATTCTCTGCTAAATATTGGAGTAAAATTGTTTTTTTTTTCTCTATTTTGGCATATACACATACAGTATAAGTAGTTTTTTTGTAATGTGTATTTTGTAAAGCTGACATGTGCTATTCCTGTACAGAAATCCATATTGTGTTCAGCTACATCTGCTGAGTACAACGATACCCCCATTGTATGCCTTTGCCACTATTCTGTGAAGCTACAATGCCATATAGGAGACCATGCTATTTCAGTTTCTATAGTTAGAGTTTTCATAGATGGTCCTATGTCTGATTTTGTGGCATTATAGCAGTTTTACTGTTCAAATACCTCCACAAAGGCATTCCATTTGAGAAAGAAGACACTCCAGGGTATATTATTAGGCATATATTATACCTTAACTTGCCACAATTTTTTTGCCAATTTATTTCAAATTTTGTGGTGAGAAATATTAATTTTTTTTACATAAATCTTGCATTTTTTAGGGTATTTTGTACATTTGAAAAGTATGCAAAGTTACCTTTTTTTGAGTAAAACAATATGCCCAATGTATGGCCTAGATACTATTTTGTGAAGTTACAGTGCTGTAAAATAGACCTGTCAATCTCAGATTTTTGAATGGGAATTTTCCTAGATGGTTTTGATGGGTCTTGTGACAGACCGCCTGGCACCCCAACTGTGTACCTCCGTCAAACGGCACTTCCCAGCACTTGCGAGCACCATAAGCACTGCACTGGAACCCTGACCGTCTACCTCCGTCAATCGCTGCTTCCCAGCACTTGCAAGCACCATAAGCACTGCACTGGAACACCATAACCACCGTATACTCCCACAAACCGCCACAGCTTGGTTGTGGTCTGTAGCATTCCAATGTCTGCTCCCATGCGTTTCAGGTCTGTGAGGAGAAGGCGCCGCCTCTCCTGGATGTTCAGCCCCCTAACATTCAGGGAGATCAAGAGAGATGTCATGGTCAGGAGAATGGGTATGGTTTAAGGACAAGAGGCAATTGTGGCAGTCATCACAGTGTGAGTATATAGTTTCACTGCTTTAGCGGTTGTATAGGTATGATCTCAGCAGTGTTTGAAATCCAACAACAATGTATGTTTCCATATGTTCAAATAAGAAAAATAAAGAACGGAAATATAAAACAAATATACAAAACGAATACTCAAGACAAATATTAACAGTCTCAATAATAGTTAAATACTGTCCAATATTAGGACATCCTTGACAAGGGGTAGAGAAAAAAAAGAAAGATTTACACCAATTCCTGTGGTAGAGGGGTAAATTCCTGGTCCCCAGGAATTAAATAGAGAGAGGCGTCTCAATGGGAGGAGTGCCCAGGAGGGAAGAGTGCACCTTAAGCATAGCAACATTTAACTCAGCTCCTCTCCTTCCCTAATATCGGAGCAGGTAAAAGAAGTGTACAAATTTGTAAGTACCCTACCCTATACAGGTGGTCCTTATTTTGCGACGGCTCGCACTTATGACCAGCTCTCTCATGGGGTGATCATTGATCTCAATGCAGGGGGGCTCCCCATCCCAGCTGTTATGCATATTAAAGCCTGCGAGTGATGGGAGTTGTATTTTCATTCTTAAAAAAAAAAAAATTCATATAATTCTTTCAAACAATAAGCAATACTGAAAGAAGCTTAAAGAGAAATCAATACAGACTTGTATTGAAAACTTGTTACATTCTTAACAAGTGATCATTTCCTTCTTTACCAGGTCTTGTCATTACTTAGTATCTAATGTGCATTAGTAATCCATGTAATCGGCAACAGTTTGCAAAGAGAATAAGCTTTCCTTTAGTACAAGTTCAATTACATATATTCATGTTTCCAAATAAATTTGTTCCCTAGTGCAGGTGCATAACCCTGTGTAACAACAGTAGCAAAACCATTTTTGTTCATATCTCTAGGACTGTATGAAACTACTCCGACTGTCGTAGGATGTTGGTTATTCACAACTTCCAATGCCTATAAGTTTTGTGTGTTTCCCCTCATAAAGGAGTTCCATGGTCCCCAAATTTGAGTAAACATTATGTAATTTTTGGAGATGACATAGGATCTTTCTTCCATCTGTTTTATCCCCTCTACCCTATTGATCCACTCCCTGATGAAAGGAGGGGCCTCCTGTTTCCAGTGAACTGGGATAAGCTGGTTTGGCTGCTATGAGTTGAGAGATCAGGCAACTTTCAATGCTTTTTTTTATTAGGAATTGGTAGTAGGAGAATCACGTACTTTGGTAGGAATGGAATCAGTGTGTGTTACATGATCTGTATAAGTTTGTGAATGCGAATTCAAAATTTACTTATAATAGAGCACTGCCACCAAATGTGTGCTGGATTTGCCTCTGTTTGTCTGCATCTCCAGCATGTGTCCTGAGCTCCTGTATATAATTTATGAAGTATAGCTTGCCTGTATGGCCGTAACTGTGGATGTTTTATGTGTCCTAGTGAATATCTGTTTCCACTGGTCCACTGATATGTCTATATGCAGTTCATTTGTCCACTTGGTGGTTAACCCAGGAAGGTCCGGTGATTTTGTATTTTGTATTAACTGATACATTGTGGAAAGGAGTTTGTGTTTCAGTGGGTGCTCCAGGCACATCTGTTCAAAACTTGTAAGCTCTCTATCGCCCGCTGGCAGGAGCTGTTGGTCCGCATGAAGTTCTTTACTTGTGCATGGTGCATTTGTTGTGTACTCGTGGGCGTTTTCCCTAAAGTTAGATCTTGTAAGGGTAGGAATTGTTTGTCATCTCCTGTAGTGTGATACATATTTTATCCTGGTAAAGCTCGTACACTCTCCTTGAAAATCCTACTTGGAGTTTTATAAAAGTTGTCCCTGTTTTGTACCATGGGATCGACTTGAGGGGTCAATGGCGAAAGACCTTTCTATGATTGTGCCATATGAATGGCCTTATGGTATACTTCTATGTCAAGGAGGCCCACTCATCCCTTCTCCCGAGGTTTAGTTAGAAGTGTATTTGCTAAGAGAGAATGGACTTGTGACCATATGAATGATGTTATGATCTTTTTGACTGTGGCAAAGAACTTGGTCGGGAGTATTATTGGGATCATTTGTAACGCATATAGAATGCGTGGAAGCACGTTTATTTTTATGATGCTAATTCAACAGAACCATCCAAAGCATGGTCTCTGCCAAACATTTAAATCTTTGGATATGTTTTCCAATATTGGGGGGAAATTTAGATCAAAGATTTGCTCTATCTGTCGGAGTAGGTGTATCCCTAAGAACGTAATACACTTGGTGGCCCATGTGAAATAGAAATTTTGTTTTAGGAATTCATCTATATCTGTTGAAGTGTGCAAGGGTAGTATCTCACACTTAGTTAGATTGGCCTGGAAATTGGAAATCTCACTATAGGTTTTAATTTCGAATAAAATGTGTGGGAGTGATCAGGTCGGGTCTGAGACTGAAAAGCAGATCATCTGTCAAGGCCGATATTTTGTATTCTAGTCCATTAATTTTAAAGCCATGAATCTGTTGATTATCTCTGGTTCCCTGAAGGAATGGTTCTAGAACCAGGATGAATATGAGGGGTGAGAGTGCACACCCCGTCTCATTTTTTATACATATCGCTTCAGAGAGTTGGCCATTTATGCGGAGTCAGGCCGTGGGTGACGAGTATAGCTTTTCTAGCCAGTCCAGCCAACGTGACACATCATGGCCAACATCAAGGACCAATTTACTCTATTAAAAGCCTTATTGGCATCAATTGCAAGTAAGGAACTCTGGATTTTGTTTACTTTTGCCTAGTGCATTACATTTATGATCTTAGTGGTATTATTATTTGCCTCCCTGCCAGGATCAAAGCCCAATTAGTCAGGGTGAGTCCCGGGAGCAGAGGCTTTAATTTTGTTTTCAGTATTTTAGTAAATAATTTGAGTTCTACATCGATAAGGGAAATGGGCCTGTAGCTCCCAGTTCATTGGGTCTTTGCCCGGTTTGGGAAGCAGAGCTATGGTGGCATCTAATGCCGCTGAGGGCATGGAATTTGTGGTATTTCTAAAGATAAAAGCCTGAATCTGAATCTTGGCTAGAATCTGTGACATAACTTTATAATATTTCCTCGTGAAGCCATCCAGTCCAGGATGTAACCAACCCACAACAAACAATTACTGGACCTGGTGACTCCTGAAGTCTTTCTCTGTCCTGTACGACCCCAAGCGCTAAGTGGGCCTCTGGTACTCCTTTGTTGCTCTCTGGCTTGGGGGTGTAGTTACTCTGTGGTGCTCTGTCATGTAGCCAGCGTTGCAGCTGGGTAGTGGGGTGAGTTGCTAGGTCCTGGATCAAGGACCAGGGGAGGGCAAAGGCTAACTGCATTCTGTCCGGTTGCCAGCGCTTCTGATGGGGTGACGGGTACATAGTTGTGCCCTGTAACAAGGGGGCAGGTGTCAGGATTACTGTTTGATCCAGCACGTAGAACTGTACAGCACGGATGACAAATAAGGAATGTATTACCGGTCCTTAGAAAGGCCGGATTTAACGTACAAAGAATAGTCAAAAATACTAGCCGAGGTCAGGGAACACAGAAAGGGACACAGCGATGAGGAAAGCCAGGAGTCAGGATACCAGAATATAGAGAAGTCAATAAACAAAGCCAAAGTCAAAAACCAGGTAGAAAACTATAAACAGGAACGCGCTCTCGGACAACCACAAGGGAAACCACGACAGGGCACTGAGCAGGCTGAGAACTGGGCCTAAATACCCCTCCTTTAGTTCTGATAGGCTGTAACCGGCCTTTGACCCCAAAGTCAGTTACCAGGTTTCATTTGCATAATTGCTGCTCAGCATTAACCCTTCTGTGGATTAGGTTGCTACTCGGCACAACTTTTCCTGTGTGGACAGTAAATGTCATTAACCACTTTTCTATAAGCGGATGAATACATGACACCAGGTTTCATTTGCACAATTACTGCTCAGCATTAACCATTCTGTGGATTAGGTTGCTGCTCGGCACAACTTTTCCTGTGTGGACAGTAAATGTCATTAACCACATTTCTATAAGTGGATGAATACGTGACAGCAGGTAGGACAGAGGCTAGAAGTTAGCCTCCCCCTGATGCCAGCTCTTCTGCTGGAAGGGGTCAGTGGGTATGGTAGTCCCATCCACTAACCCCAGGGCCCTGCTGGGAATAGGCTGGGAAGGGGAGAAAGTGCTTACCTCCTCCTCCTTCTGGTACCCCTGCGTGTTTAGTTGGGGATCTGGACTGGCCGTCCAGCATCCCTGTAGATCCGGCACAGAGACCAAGGTCCCATCTGTACCACTGGGGTGATGGATGTTGTCCCCCTGTAGTTGGGGAGAAATACCAGCTGTCACCCTGAAAGATGCACAGCTGCTGGGGAGAGAGACCGGTTGTCTGCTCTCCCGGTAAAAAGTACTGCCACTGGGGAGATAGACCAGTTGTCTCCTCTCCCTGTAGGATGCACTGCCACTGGGGAGATAGACCAGTTGTCTCCTCTGCCTGTAGGATGTACTGCCGCTGGGGAGAGAGACCGGTTGTCTCCTCTCCCTGTGAGATGCTCTGCTGCAAGGGAGAGAGACTGGTTGTCTCCTCTCCCTGTGAGATGAACGGCCGCTGGGGAGAGACCGGGGAGAGGCCTCTGGGGAGAGACCTTTAGGTTTTAGGGCCTTATGTGTTCTGAGCATCTTGATAACATGGATGAAATATCTTCAGAGTTGTGGGCTGCCTCAGGAATTCCCCTCACCCTACTATTATTCCTTCTTCCCCTATTGTCAAGTTCTTCCACATATTTGTGCAGAAGACAGATTTACAGGGAGTTATTACTCACTTGCAGTTGAATAGATGAGAGGTCAGTTTTCAGTGAGTCTAAGGCCGTCACCAACTGCTGGACTCGAGTACCAAGGGAGTGTAGATCTGTGCCCAGTTTCATTATTTTTTTTGTAGCAATTTGTTTAAGTTGCCAAGCATTTGGGCAATGTCCTCTTTGGATTGGAAGTTTTTGTAGTAGCTCTTTTATGCCTAGTTCAGATTGGAGTAAGGCTTCTGAAAGTGGGGTGCTTGCATGGGATGCTGTCGATGAAGGCATGGGGAACACCATGCAGAGGCCTCGGGATCAACATCCGATTTCTCAGTGAAAAATTTACTCAGGGGTTGAAATCAAAAGCCTGTCAGGTTCTTGAGGTCTCTAGCTGTCTCTAGCTGTCACTAACTCTCGTCTCTTAGTCCCCATTTCCCAAAATGACTGTCATATTTGAGGATTATGATCACTATTGGTTGGAGCTGAAAGCTTACAAGTCTGCTCTCATGGCAATCAGGGCACACCCCCTGACTGTGGTTACTTATGTGCCCTCCCTATACATTGTTCCCAGAGTCACCACTAATGAGAAGTCTTTGCAAGGTGGGTACTCTGGTCAATTGCCTAACTCTTGAGTTTAGCTCCACTAAACAACCAGTAAGCTACAGGATGAATTGTCTGATGAATTTCCATGAAATGATTTACAATATAATGGTTGTGAGCTGACTTGGTTTAACTGAAAGATAACTGATATTTTATGAATGATCATGGTTGGAAATTATACACTAATACTGGCAGTAAAGGTTTACACTTGCTTTTGTTGTCATACAGCTTTTGTTTATGGCAACCTGAGTTTTTATTCAGAAAAAAAATAGTATAATAAAATGAGTATGGGGAACAATGGCCTGTGGAAGGCTGTAGTGGAGGAGTAGGCATGTACAAAGGCTATAGGGCTTTTGGCAAATTAAAGGGCTTCTTAATCTATGTAACAGTAACTCCAAGGCTAGGTAGGCCTAGAGATAGAGACAATTGCTGAATTTGTATACAAGGACATAAATGCAAGAGCTGTGCAGGATTTATATCAAATCTGAAAATACAATGAAAGTTTACACCAAAACATGTTTTAAGGTAATATATCTGATGTGTATCCACCACCAAACAATGATATAAAAATTAAAGTATCTGATTTTCATTTGTTATAAGTGATCTGACTGATCAGAGTGCATAGCTACAAAGTGAGCAAAATATAACTCTACATGCAAGAACCAGGAATCAATGAATACATAACGGTCCAAAATGGAAGGGTGTACTAAATGCACATTTCAAATATGTTAAATGAGAAGCATATTGATCTGTTAAACAGACAGTTCCTCAAGCATAATGGTCAAACATTTGAATAAAGTAAAATAAATCAAATTAAAATAAAGCACAATATAACAGCGCAAAATCACTATATGCTTGTGCTCAGCAGTAAGGGACTGGGTGGAAAACCACTTCATAAGTATGCTTCAAATTACTGAACTTCTCATATAAGAAAGGTGTAATTGAAGGAGAGCCATAGATTAAAAAACAGGAAAAGAATCAAAAGATCATGAAAAGTAAAAGTTACAGGATAACCAATACAGTAATCATATATGGAAATAACTTCAAGTCCATTGAGTGAACTTTTTGTCCCTTAGATTATGTTACTAAATAATAACATTATGCATTGCAAGTAACTGTTTCTGCCACATTAAAGAAAAGGGGCAAACCTATTTTATTTATTTTTCTAATTTAAGCCTCTTGGGACAATGGAACTAAATAAATAAATAGAGTCCCTCATACTGTTTTTTGGCAACAGGGGAAAAAAGTGAAAAAATAAAACCTGTAATCAAAGACAAATGACTAGGAGTGAAGTTAAATGTGGGGAGATAGAGTTATCAGCAGTATATGGTTCCAATGTATCCAAAAATAATACTTTATTCATAAAGGCACTGCACAAATATGATACAATGGAAAAGCTGCTGAACAACAAAGTAACACATGCATGGAACCCAGGCAGTAGTAAATATAAACTGCTAGGGGAGGTCCACTAAGTAGTGGAAAGGCAAATGCATTCCTAAGTTTGGGAGGCTAATGTTAAAAGATAGAAATAAGCTGCTATAAGACTGGGGACAGAGCTGAAAGATTAAAGTAGATTAAAGGGTAAAAGTAGCCTTTGTAGAAAGATATATATATATATATATATATATATATATATATATATATAAGCCAATGGGTATATGCAAAGCAGAGATAACCAAAAATGAATAGTCATAAGCAGAGCATGTAAATAGAATGCTGAATTATTCCATAAGATTAGGTAGTATAGCTTGTAAACAATCTACAACAAATCTGCAGAGTCTCTGACTGTGAAAACCTAATACTCCTAAGGCACTCGTACACTAGCTCCTCCCATTTTGGGCTGTCCTATCCAGCACCTTTGACGCACCTTTGGGGCAATGCTATCCAATTTGTGGATCTAAATGCTTCTCTTTGTAGAAGAGTTCTAGAACAGTCACTACCTCTTCTCGAAGTGGAACATGTTCTATACCCACAAATTTGAGTGTGGATAATTGGTGGTTGTTGGCTAAAAAATATATGGGCATTGGTTTGTCTGAAAAAAAAATCCTTATATGCCATTCTGATAGAGGACCAGTGTTTCCTAGTCTGGGCTCTTGTGTTAATATCTGTTTTCCTGAAATACACATGGGCAGGTTAATTTGTATATCTCACATTCCACAAATAATTGTGTGTCTTATCATGAGCTTTATTCATTAAGAATGTTTGAAGCTCTTTGCAGGAACCATATAGATGCAGTTTACACAACCTAGGCATCTAAATGAGCATGTGTTAATTTGTGCCTATATTTTTTCAAACATAGTTTGGGTCTGAGTGTACTAAACCAGTGGCCCCCAACCCAGTCCTCATGGCTCACCAATAGACAAGGTTTTGTCAGTATCTCCATTGGAATAAAACAGGGAAATAAATCCTGGACTGTTGGTGGTCAATGAGGACTGGGTTGGGGACCACTGTACTAAACGATTCTTGTGGTTCTTTCCTCTTTTGCAGCAGAACACTGGATTATGGTGAAAGCATTCTGGTAAAGTAGTGTCATTTGCCACAATGTTCCAGTTTTTGTTTTGATGTAATTGTTGTAAAGGTGGTAGGGAGCAAAAATCTTGTATCTTTAGTCTTATTTTCCATTGGTTGTTCATAGCATCATTCTAAAGCTCTTCATAAAATTGTAAGCTCGTTGTAACCTTGTTGTGCAAGTTTAGACCACATCTCACAGAGTTGTAGCTTTGTTGCAGTTATTTCTTATAACTCGCAAGAATTGCGAATATGGTAAGGACTGTTTTATTTTATTAACTCCTTAAGACCGGAGGGCGTACAATTACACCCTATTTTAGGCGGCTCTAAACGCTGCCGGGCAAAATTGTACGCCCTCCGGTCTTTCTGTACTTATCCGGTTGCCGGCGATCCCACGCCGGCAATCGCGGTTCGGGGGACTCCCAGGGAGCCCCCCGCAGCACGTCCGACCCCCTGGAAGCCCCCCGTCCATGTGAGAGTGAGGTCCTTGCGAGGACCCCATAATCACATGGCCGGGTAGGCTGCCTGCTGCATTGCCAGCAGGGGGGCTGCCTGTAATGACAGGTGGTCCCCCTGTTGGCTGAAAATAAAAATAAAATAAATTAATTAAGTTTAAAAAAATATATACATATACTTAGATCATATATATATATATATATATATATTATATATATGATCTAAGTATATATATATACACATATACATACACACACATACACTGTCTAGGTGTATTTTACTATTAATATATATATATATAATTATATATATATTAATATCAAATTACACGTAGACTGATACTGATTAAATATATATAATTATTGTTATATATATATATATATATATATATATATATATATATGTAATCCTGGAAAATCCCGCACTCAATTTGCCGGTCTTGTACTTGCCTCGGTGCTACCTCAGCCGTAATGAATATCGAAGAAAAACGAGTGCACTCCAGAGGTCTTCTTTTTAGAAAAATGACATTAAATTTATTGCAAAAACGTGTAGTAATACAACATGAACTAGTCGACGTTTCAGTCCACGAAGGACTTTTATCAAGACAGTGAAAAGCGGGAAATGTGAAAGTTTAAATATGGTGGTAATAGGTTCTGATTGGAGAGTAAACAGAGAGCAAAATGACGTCATAGGTGAGATGTGAAAGTTGAAAGGGCATTAGTCCCAAGAGAAGTAAATAAACCAGTGAAATATAAACCAGTAAAAAAACATATATCATAAAATGACAGTACAGTGCACAGACAGCCGAGGTGGAACAAATCCAACAACTCAGATGCCATATAAAAACCAGGATGTATATAGAAAAACAGGAACGCCACCCAAGGTACCGATCTACTAAATGTCTAAATACTATATACATATATACAAACTTCAACTAGGGTGGCTAAATCCTAAAAAAATTAAATATGTAAATACGTTAAAAAATAAAATGTAAAAAATTATTGAAAAAAAAATTATTAAAAAATATATAGATGTGTGTTATTTCGTTCTAACTGTATTGTGATATTAATATATATATATCTATATATATATAAATATATATATATATATATATAGATATATATATATCAAAATACACGTAGAACAAAATAATATATATATCTACATACATAAATATATACGTATATATCACTATATATATACCTATATATAAATAAAAATATTAAAAAAAAAAAATATATATATATATATACACATATAGATTCACATACATATATATATATACATATATTAATTCTACATATATAATTATGTAATATTTTTACATAATTAGGTATCTAATTAATTACAATTAGCGGGACCTGCCTGACAACCCATAATGAAAGTAAAGGGAATTTAATTTGCTAGCACTATATTTAACCCTATAACTTTCCAAGACACCATAAAACCTGTACATGGGGGGTACTGTTCTACTCGGGAGACTTCGCTGAACACAAATATTAGTGTTTCAAAACAGTAAAATGTATTATAACGATGATATCGCCAGTAAAAGTGCATTTTTTTGCATTTTTCCTGCACAAACAGCACTTACACGGACGATATTATTGCTGTGATACTTTTTGCTGTTTTGAAACACAAATATTTGTGTTCAGCGAAGTCTCCCGAGTACAACAGTACCCCTCATGTACAGGTTTTATGGTGTTTTCAAAAGTTACAGTGTCAAATATAAGGCTTGTGTTTCATTTTTTTCACATTAAAATTCGCCAGATTGGTTACGTTGCCTTTGAGACCCTATGGCAGCCCAAGAATGAAAATTACCCCTATGATGGCATACCATTTGCAATAGTAGACAACCCAAGGTATTGCAAACAGGGTATGTCCAGTCTTTTTTAGTAGCCACTTAGTCAAAATTGGCGTTTTTTGCATTTTTCACACAAACAAATACTAATGCTAACTTTGGCCAGTGTTTGTGACCAAATGGCTACTAAAAAAGACTGGACATACCCCATTTGCAATACCTTGGGTTGTCTACTATTGCAAATGGTATGCCATTATTGGTGTAAATTTCATTCCTGGGCTACTATAAAGTCCCAAAGGCAACATAACCAATCTGGCGAATTTCAATTTCAAATGTAATGTGCTATATTTGACCCTGTAACTTCCCAAAATGCCATAAAACCTGTACATATGGGGTACTGTTTTACATGTGAGACATTGCTGAATACAAATATGTGTATTTTATTGCAGTAAAAGCAAACCGTATTAAGACATTGACAGTTAAAATGTCATGTAGAACTAAAAAAATAAAAAAAATCTTATTTTCTCCAATTGTTTTCATATTAAATTTTGTTTCGGAGCTAAATATTTGATATTAAATGAAAGCCCTGTTTCCCCTGAATAAAATGATATATAATAAGGGTGGGTGTATTTACTATGAAAGAGGTGAATTACGGTTGGACAGACATGTAGCGCAAATGCCAGGTTTTGTTTACATTTTGTTTCGCTCACAACGTGTACATTTGGCTCCGTCCTTAAGGGGTTAATTTATTACCAGCATTTGTTAAGCACCAGCATATTCTGCAGCGCTGTACAATTTGGAAAGACAACACAATAGGAACAGACCGATACAACAGGTAGAGAGTAGTGATGTCGCAAACACGAAATTTTCGGTTCGCGAACGGCGAACGCGAACTTCTGCAGATGTTCGCGAACCGGCGAACCGGGCGAACCGCCATAGACTTCAATGGGCAGGCAAATTTTGAAACACACAGGGACTCTTTCTGGCCACAATAGGGATGGAAAAGTTGTTTCAAGGGGACTAACACCTGGACTGTGGCATGCCGGAGGGGGATCCATGGCAAAACTCCCATGGAAAATTACACAGTTGATGCAGAGTCTGCTCTTAATCCATAAAGGGCAGAAATCACCTAACATTCCTAAGTCACACTGAATATGGATTGACACCTGACATATGACATATTGACACCTTGACATATGGATTGACACCTGTCCTAAGGATCCCTGATACACACTGACACAGAGCAGAATAGGGACTGTTCTCCCTACATAGGGTCACTTTGTAGATATGGATTGACACCTATCCTAATGATCCCTGATACACACTGACACAGAGCAGAATAGGGACTGTTCCCCCTACATAGGGTCACTTGGCAGATATGGATTGACACCTATCCTAATGATCCCTGATACACACTGACACATAGCAGAATAGGGGCTGTTCCCCCTACATAGGGTCACTTGGCAGATATGGATTGACACCTGTCCTCAGAGCCCCTGATACACACTGACACAGAGCAGAATAGGGAATGTTACCCCAACATAGGGTCACTTGGCAGATATGGATTGACACCTGTCCCAAGGATCCCTGATAC
>OW240912.1:293867853-293889712 GCA_933207985.1 Pelobates cultripes
ATAGTCATATCAGAAAAAATTGAAACAAAGTGTCAGATTCTGAATACACCAAATTCAAGGCATATGTAGCAAACAGAGATAACAAGACAAACAGCTATAACCAATCTAACGAGCAGATACTAACATTATAAATCAAAATAGCAAAAGATCAATTCTATCTTGCAGAAATAAAGCAATTAAGAGGATTGATCTCATTTAGTCCTCCTGGATGCATAGTTCCAAGTGTGAAAATCCAAAAGGCTTCCCTTTGAAGGAGAAGCCTATTTCTATCCCCTCCCCTTAAGGGAACCGGGACATGCTCAATACCCATGAATTTTAAAGTTGGCAATGTATGTCCCTTATCAAGAAAATGTTTAGATATAGGGGTAGATGCAACACCACTTGATAATGCCATTCTAATCGTCGATCTGTGTCCCGTCATTCGTTGCCTTAAATCATTCGAGGTTTTCCCAATATACATAAGGCCACATGGGCATAGAATCCGATAAACAACATGTGTGGTAGTACAAGTAATCCGCTGTCGTATCTTATATTCTTTCCCTGAATGCGGGTGAAAAAATGATTTTCCAGGTGTCATATTGTTACAAGCCGTGCATTTCAAACAGCGAAAGCAGCCAGGATTCTGAAAAGTAACACGTCTAGATGCCAATATATCAGTATGTACCAAATAGTCTCTTAAATTCCTATTTCTCCTATAGCTAATCATAGGATTTTGTTGAAATATTTCCGGTAATGTCTTATCTTTTTTGATTAGCTCCCAATCATCCCGAATCTTTTTAGACAAGTCTCGAGATTGTGAGTGAAAAGTTTGTGGAAAAATTAATCTATTCAATTTATTCTTGGTACTAGAACTTTCAGTGTATAGATGTACTGCCTTGGAATATGCTTTTTCCAGAGTATATTTAGAATATCCCCGCTGGGTGAATTTCTCAAACATTTCTTGCACCTGTATCGCAGCTTTATTAAAATCCGAATTATTTCTCAATACCCTCACAAATTGTGACACCGGGAGAGATTTTATCAAATTGGGAGGATGATGGCTAGTAGCATGGAGTAAGGTATTGCGATCCGTTTTTTTGGCATACAAAGTATAACCCAACTTATTGTTTTCAATAAAGATGCGGAGATCCAAAAAGTCCATTTGTTTATTATTAATCTGGTATGTAAATCTAACAGGTGAATCCAAGTAATTAAGCGATTGTAACATGTTCAGTAGTGTTTGTTCTTCCCCAGACCAAATAATAAAGACATCATCGATGTATCTGAAGTATTTTAAAATATATTGGCTGTATTCTTGTAAAATATATCTCTGTTCATACACATGCATATATGCATTGGCATACATGGGTGCCATAGGGGCACCCATGGATGTCCCCGAGATCTGAATATAAAATGACTTTTCAAATCTGAAATAATTCAATGTAAGGCACAGTTCTAGTAATTCCAGGATATATTCAATAGGAGGCTCAATTTTATCTTGGTGCTGTAGCAGAACCTGTCGCATCGCAGATATCCCTTCAGCATGAGGAATAATGGTGTATAAGCTATTGACATCAATAGCTGCTAAATACACCCCTTGTGGAGGTAATATAGTGGAGTTGAGGGCAGCTCTTACCTGAGCAGAGTCTTTCACATAAGTAGGTAATGACATAACTGGTTTTTTAAATTTGATGTCTAGCCATTTTCCAATCGGCTCTAGAAGACCACCACATGCTGACACAATTGGACGGCCTGGTGGGCACTTCAAACTTTTATGCACTTTTGGTAGTGTATAAATAATAGGACACCTAGGGTGCATTTCAAAAAGATATTCAAATTCAGCCATAGTCAGGAAACCAGATTCTACTCCCCTTTGTAGTGTCGATTTAATCACTTTACTAAATTCACAAACCGGATCAATCTCAGTATGTTCATACACACATGTGTCCGATAGTTGTCTCAGAATTTCAGCTCTATAATCTTCATACTGCAAAATAACGATAGCCCCACCCTTATCCGCGGGACGTATGATAATGGACATGTCATTAGCTAAATTATGAAGAGCTTCCCTTTCTAATCTAGAGATGTTAGATCTAGAGCTACTAAAAGTGTTAAAAACCTCCGTGGTATCCGTTTTAAGAATTTCTGAAAATGTCTTCAAGGTGGTATTAACCGTGAGGGGATCAAATGAGCTTCGTAATTTAAGCTTTTCAGTCCCTTCTTCTTCACTTTGTTTTTGTAAATGCGAATTTTTGAAGTGGTCTGCTAAACGCAGTTTCCTGTTAAATTTGAACTGATCAATTTCCCATTGAAATTTATTCATCCTGGATGTAGGCACAAATGAGAGACCTCTCTTAAGTAACATAGTCTCTGCCGTAGTAAGTGTTCTAGAGGACAAATTGATAATAGGGTCAACTAACGTCGTCGTGGCGGACGCCCCCTGTGACCAGTGCCTCTTCCCTTTCTGCCCCCTCCTGGTGTAGTGATGATGTTTGGAGGGTGCTCTATGTTCAAGTGACTCCCACCGAGTGATTCTCTCACCAGGCCTAATCCTGGTTCTAAAAAAGATGGATCAGTGTGCTCTGAGTCTTTAGAGTATGTTCTCTCCCTCTGTGAGACCCTTAGGTCAGAATCAGATGCTGATTCACCGGACGTGAAATCTACAGTGGCAGCAATCGGTTTTCTAATGCGGGATCTGTATGTTCTGTACATAGGTCTAGAATTATCCCCAGATAACCATCGATATACTCTGTGTTCAGAATAATCAGCCTGGACTTTAGACAATTTTTCTCTCTTAAACCTAACAAGGTCATTTTTATACTGTTTCAGATCCTCCGTTAGTTTTTGGATCAACAAATCACAATTAGGTGCAGCAATAGTAGTAGAGTGTAATACCTCGAAATCAGAGATTTTAAACTTAGTAATTTTTAATTCTCGACCTACCTCCTCAATCACGACCAGCATTAGATCTAGGGAACATTTATTCAATATGCCAATCCACTTACGACAGACCTCAGGGTTATTCCTACCAATGGTCGGAACGTTCTTAATCCGAAAACCTCTTGGAATTTTTTTCATGCGATAGTAGTCTGATAAGTAGATGGCATGTAATTCAAGATCTATTTGTCTTTGTTTTAATTTCTGCAAATCTCTCACAATGTCCCGTGGTTCAGAGGAGATAGGTAAGTCCGAGTCAGATTGTGGCCAAAGTATAGCTGCTGCTTCTGCTTCCGAAAACTGCAACACTTCAGCATGATCCACCAGAGCTCCTGCTCTAGATAAAAATTCCTCCATCTATACGATCCTGGTGTGGAAAGTTACTCTCCTATGGTCTGGTGCGTGGAAGGAGTCCTGGCTTAACGGACCCTGTAATACTCATATAATCCTGGAAAATCCCGCACTCAATTTGCCGGTCTTGTACTTGCCTCGGTGCTACCTCAGCCGTAATGAATATCGAAGAAAAACGAGTGCACTCCAGAGGTCTTCTTTTTAGAAAAATGACATTAAATTTATTGCAAAAACGTGTAGTAATACAACATGATCTAGTCGACGTTTCAGTCCACGAAGGACTTTTATCAAGACAGTGAAAAGCGGGAAATGTGAAAGTTTAAATATGGTGGTAATAGATTCTGATTGGAGAGTAAGCAGAGAGCAAAATGACGTCATAGGTGAAATGTGAAAGTTGAAAGGGCATTAGTCCCAAGAGAGATACATAAACCAGTGAAATATAAACCAATAAAAAAACATATATCATAAAATGACAGTACAGTGCACAGACAGCCGAGGTGGAACAAATCCAACAACTCAGATGCCATATAAAAACCAGGATGTATATAGAAAAACAGGAACGCCACCCAAGGTACCGATCTACTAAATGTCTAAATACTATATACATATATACAAACTTCAACTAGGGTGGCTAAATACACATATATATATATATATACACATATATATACACATATATATATATATACATATACACATATATATATATACATATATACATATATATATATATATACATATATATACACATATATATACATATACACATATATATACACATACACATATATATATATACACACACATATATATATATACACACACACACACATATATATACACACATACACACATATATACACACATATATACACACATATATATATATATACACACACACACACACACACACACAAACTCCTTGCACTCAAGCTTATGTAATAAATTGCTGAAAAACTTCCAGCCCATACTCTTTTTCTACTTGCCGGGTGCCAGTCCTCTGAGCGGGACTAGTATCCACACGAACAAAATTTGAGCTGCACTCCCGGACTTCCAGTTCGAAAAATTCCTCTTTAATTCATAAAATAAACAAATCAACGTTTCGGTCCGCACAGGGACCTTCTTCAGGACAAAGTGACAATAATACAATACACCCAATTCATATTTATACCACCCTTAACAACATATAAATACATATCTTACCCCATGTGTGTATTCTCCATCTCGGCGTTCTCCCCGTGTGACTGCGCATGCGCCACGCCTCCACGTTGGCGTCTTGCACCACGTAACGTTGCCATGGTGATCAAGTAGCTATCACCACAGCAACCGTTTGTATACAAACCCATGCCGGTACACCCCCTCATAATGTGAACATAGAACATACTCAAAAAATAGAAAAATAATACGAATACAAATACAAATTACCAGCCTTTAAAAGCATGCTATAACTATTGGAGATAGTGCTCTATGCACTTAAAATGTATAGACACTTTAACAGGGTATTCGTAAACTAGTTACTTAAGTGTATATACCTAACGTGCGGAAGTCCCCTTATGTGTTCATAAAGTGACTAAGTGCTATGTGATTAGTATTAAGGGTAACTGACCCTCTATATAAAAAAATGAAAAATAAAAAATGTGAAAAACTTAAATAAAGTGAAAAGAATAAATAATCATGATGTGCAAATATATATAAAAAAAATGAATAAAATTTAAATATAATGTATTGATAAAAAAAATGTATTAATATGAAATATAAATAGTGTATGTGATTACCATTGTCTATATGTATTGTGTTAAATCACAATTGTGTAAGATTACATAATATCCCTAAACTCTAAACACTCCATAATAATTAGTTATGACTTTGCACTTTAATCTCCATGATCATATATATGCATAGTATAATGTATTGATAAAAAATAGTTATCTTAATATTTCATATAAATTTTTTATCTTTCATATTAATACATTTTTTATCATACAAACCATTATCTGGAAATCTATTTATTAACAGGGCTATAGATAGGACACAAGATCACACATTTAGGCTGGAAGAAAGGAGATTTCATCTAAGGCAAAGAAAAGTTTTTTTTACAGTAAGAGAAATAAGGGTATGGCATTTTTTGCCTGAAGAGGTGGTTTTGTCAGTGTGACAGACCCATCTGTATGACTATTATTTGTGGATTCATCTGGTTTGCCTGCCATTCGTGGAAATTGCTTATTCCTATAGCCCATGCGTATGATGGACTTTTTTTTACCGAACGGACGGCCACCCGGAATAGAAGTGTGCTGCTAGTTAACCTCTTGATCCCAATTAGAACGTTGTGGTTAACCACAGACACTTCTCAATTAAAACCGAATACAGCGTGGTCGTCATTCGCATGTCAACCATGAGGCAGCGGTCATCTTAGATCGCACAGAAGACCAGTGGTGTTCGTCATTGATTTTATGGAACAAAAAACGTACACTTTTTCTGCAGAACACGCTGAAACAACGGGTCACCCTTCTCCGTCGACGAAAGCATGCGAACACCGGCCGTTCGGGAGTTTTAATTACATGAAGAGACTTAACCCAGATAGCCTTCCCATGGAGTCAATCGCATACCGAAAGACTGTAAGAACTTTGACTCCATGGCGATTGAACTATGCCTATGGGATCTGAGCGCTTTTCGCTAATAATATGCCCTCAGATCCAGGCTATCTGGGGATATGTGATACAAATGTAAAATGTTTGGTAGTTGTGTAATTATTTTTGTGTGTTTTCTGGTATTTTACTTAAGATGGCGATTTGTCATATCCTGGAGATAACTGAATTACTTCTCAATTATCTCCAGGGCAGAGGGGAGGAAACCTTATTGCATTGTGGGAAAAGTTTGTGCCTGTATGTCAGAAATGTCCATGTGTCCATCTGCCATCACAGTCTCCCATTTGGTCCTCTAGGGGAGTGTCCACCAAGTGGGAGACCTGCATAAATACCCACAGTAAAGCCAGATCTTGTTTTACCCTCAATGCGGAGCTTAGTCTTGTTCTTGGGGGGGATTCATTACCGGCGACTAGAGACTGACTGCTGGAGCCGAAAGCCGCTTGGTGGATATATTTGTTCGGCGGCTAGCGACGGTTCGTGGATTTATGTTCGGGAGTTTGGAACCGCTTACGGATCCCGTTCAGGAGATTACCGCTTCCCCTGATGGTGGTTCGTATATAGCAGTCTATGCGAACGGAGATAGTGAGGTTGCGAAGGGGGAAGCTTAACTAAATGGCGGTTTACCTCATAGGCACCAGGGGTGTCTTAATTGGTGGCAAGCAACAGGATGAATCCCACAGCACAGAAGGTCAACTACACATCCCAGTTTGGTGGAAGAAATGCAGTATGGAGGAATTAAGGCGTGCTACCCTTAAAGACATACTTGAATCCTGAGGACGGTCAGCAAGTAATCTGAAAAACGAGAGATTATGGCCTTATTATTGGAAATGGATGCAGCACAAGGAATGGAGAGAGCTAATGTGCCCAGCATTTTGGATTTAACACCCGAGGAGATACAATTTAACCGGGCAGTTCAGATAAGGCTGGCACACTTTGGCCCCAACCCTTCAGCAGACATTGTGGAATGTGAGCAGGCAGCAGTGATGGCACACCAAGCACTCCAGGAAAGAGGAGCTGCAGTAGCAGAGGTACCCAATAATAAAATTGGAAGGAAAAAGGTACCCTTTGCTGCATTTAAAAATTTTATTGAGACAGAGGGAGAGATTGACGGGTTCCTGGCAGTGTGCCCTACATCAGGTACCCGTGGACGAATGGGTCACCATCGTCTCTGGAAAATTATCCGGCCGGGCCAGTGAAGCATTTCGGGCCATTCCAGAGGAGGAGATCACTAGCTACCGAGCAGTGAAAGATTCTCTCTTGGCCAGGTACGCGGTGACCCCAGAGGCGTACAGACGGCAATTTAGAGAAACTAATAAGCAAGCTGGCGACTCCTATGTAGAGTGGGCCTGCAGAGTCCACCGTACAGCAGCCCACTGGATGGCGGGGTGCCAAGCTGTAACTGGGAAAGAGGTGCTGCAAGTGTTTCTGCTGGAACACTGTTTTGATCGATTGCCTGCCGGAGTCCGAGAGTGGGTCAGGGATCGAAAACCCTCCACTTTGCCCGAAGCTGCCCGTCTGGCAGATGAGTACACAGATGCATGTAGGCTGGACAGTGCAGTTCCTAAAGTTCCTGCCAGAACAGAGTACAGACCAGCAGCACCTCCAGCCCCTGCCGTATACCAACCTCCAGCACACCGCACTCCAACACTACCGCCAGCTAACAGTTATAACCAGCTATCCCGGTTTAACGTCCGGGATTATTCGCAGCCCATTAGGTGCTTTGGGTGTAAACAATTGGGGCACAAGCGACCAGAGTGCCCACTGAACGGCGCCAATCAAGCTCAGTCGTGGAGAAGACCAGCCGGCGGGAATCCACGTCCACCTCAACCTGCTGCTCACTGTATAGAGCAGGAGGAATTCTAGGGCATATTGCACGAGGCCGACCCTGTACAGGCAGCCCATCAGGACAACCGGCAGCAACACCGGCAGACTGTTAAGCTGAATGGCAGAGTGGTGAACAGATTAAGAGACACAGGAGCCACTATGACACTGCTATAAAAGAACTTGGTCTCAGAACACCAACATACTGGAGACACTGTGGCGGTGAGGGTAGCAGGAGGTGCCGTGTTCCGTCTACCTGTTGCCCGGGTCCATTTGGATTGGGGAGTGGGCGCTATGAAGGACCTGCCCGCTGATGACCACCTAGGTCCCTGATTTGGCCCCTTTGGTTTCTGCTTATGCCCCGATGGGCCCCGCTGACGTTAACCCTGTGACTACCCGTGCTCCGACCCGTGCTACTGGAACCGGCTCGCCTGCTGATGAGACCCAGGTAAGACCCTCTGCCCCGACTGGTACCTTAGATCAGGCCCCTTTAAGCTGGGATTCCGCAGAGGAGTTTGGGAGGGAAACCCGGGCAGACCCGACTCTCCAGAAGTATCGGGTTAGAGCAGATGCTGGAGAGAAAGGAGTAGATGGGGAACGGTATGAGTGGGTGTGGGACAGGCTCTATAGGATCCCTAAGCCTTCCCAGAAGAGAGTGTTGCCCCTCCGCCGAATCGACAGCTAGTGGTACCTGCAAAATACCGGCAGGAGATTCTGCGGATAGGGCATGATGTTCCGTTAGCTGGACATCTAGCGTCCTGCCGCACAGCCTATAGGATCACCCAGAATTTTGGCCCAACTTTAATCAGGCTGTGCGGATGTATTGTAGTACGTGCGACACATGTCAACAGGTAGGAGAGCAGGGGGACCCACCCTAAGGCTAGGTTATTGTCAATGTCTATTATAGGGGAGCCATTGTGGGTCCACTGGCCAGGGCTAGTCCATCCGGTAAGAGATATATTCTCACTGTGGTGGACTATGCCACTCGCTATCCAGAGGCAGTAGCGCTGTCTAATATAGACGCAGAGACAGTTGCTGATGCCCTGGTTAGAATTTTCACTAGGGTCGGGTTCCCTAAGGAGATCCTCTCCGACCAGGGAACCCAATTTACCGCTGTGCTCACCCAGCAGCTGTGGAAGGTGTGTGGCATTAAACCGTTGCATAGCTTACCCTATCATCCACAGACTAACGGTCTCTGCAAGCGCTTTAACGGTACCCTCAAGCAGATGCTGAGGACCTTTACCGATACTTGCAGAGACTGGGAGAGGTTCCTGCCTCATCTTTTATTTTCCTACAAAGAGGTGCCCAAGGAATCTACTGGGTTCTCCCCCTTTGAGTTGCTGTATGGGAGACGGGTCCGCTGACCCCTGGATCTCATTAGAGGCCACTGGAAGGGGAGACAGAGCAGGAGGGGATCCCCATAGTACCCTATGTCCTGGAACTCCGGGACCGCATGGAGAATCTCCAGGCGGCCCAGGAGAGACAGAAGAGATGGTACGATCAGGGAGCCCGGCAGCGAGTCTTCCAGGTTGGGCAGAAGGTATTGGTGCTCAAACCTGTGAAGGCAAACAAGATGCAAGCGTCTTGGCAGGGACTGTACAGAGTAGTAGCCCAGATATGTGATACTACCTACCTTATAGCCAGCTGTGCAGATGAAAGGATTCAGCGATCCTTTCATGTGAACATGCTGAAGGAGTATCAGGAGAGACCTGAGAATGTTGCTGCAGTATGCACCCCTGCTGCAGATGACCCTGAGAATTTACCCCTTCCCGATTTGTTAGAAAGGGACCCCAGACTGACCTCACTAACCTTGTACAGCTAGGGGACAGGTTAAACCCCACCGAAAGGGTACAAGCGAAGCAGCTGTTGTGGGAGATGCAGGCAACGTTCTCCCAGGAGCCAGGTTATACTACCCTAGCTGTACATAAGGTAGAGACCCCTGGACAGACCCCCCTAAGACAGCCGCCCTATCGTATCCCTGAAGCAGTCCAAGAAGGAATGCGGAAGGAGATGCAGGAGATGACCCAGCTTGGGGTCATCGAACCCTCCGACAGCCCTTGGGCCTCGCCTGTAGTTCTGGTGCCCAAGAAGGACGGGACCACCCGGTTCTGTGTGGACTACAGGTGGCTCAACGAGAGGACCACCACTGATGCCTACGCGATGCCTCGGGTAGACGAATTACTAGATTGTATTGCCAGGGGGGGCGCTACCTGACCACCATAGACCTGTGTAAGGGCTACTGGCAGATCCCCTGGCCAAGGATGCTATCCCCAAGTCGGCATTCATCACCTCATTTGGCCTGTACCAATTTAAGGTCATGCCATTTGGGATGAAGAATGCCCCGGTTACCTTCCAGCGGATGGTGGATAGGCTCCTTGATGGCGTCCAAAAATTTGCCTGTGCATACTTTGACGATATTGCGATTTACAGTGGGTCCTGGGAGGAACACCTGGTTCATGTAGGGGTGGTACTGGATTAGATTCGGGCCGCTGGCCTGACATTGAAGCCAGAGAAGTGCCATTTAGGCATGGCTGAAGTACAGTACCTGGGTCACAGAGTGGGGTGTGGGAGCCAGAGACCAGAGCCAGCCAAGTGGCTAACTGGCCCACACCAACCACGAAGACCCAGGTATTGGCCTTCTTGGGGACGGCAGGATACTACCGACGTTTTGTCCCTGACTACAGCACTATTGCTAAGCCCCTGACCGACCTGACTAAGAAGATGGCGGAGAGCACCCTGTCACATATCTCAGCCGAAAGTTACTACCGAGGGAAGTGAGTTATGCGGCAGTGGAGAAGGTATGCTTGGCCCTAGTCTGGGCATTGAAAAAGTTAAGTCCCTACTTATGCGGGCAAGAGTTTTCCCTGGTGACGGACCATAATACTCTTGTCTGGCTTAACGGGGTCTCAGGAGACAATGGTAGACTGCTGAGGTGGAGTTTGGCGCTACAACCGTTTAACTTCACCATCAGTTACCGACCCGGTAAGCAGAACGGGAATGCAGATGGATTGTCCAGGCAAACTGACATCTCCACCACCTCCTAGTCCGGTCATCTCCAAGTTGACCCGCCAAAGGGTCATGCCGGGTCTGCAGGAGTGTCCCACAAGGAGGGAGCCGTGTGACAGACCCATCTGTAGGACTATTATTTGTGTATTCGTCTGGTTTGCCTGCCTTTCTTGGAAATTGCTTATTCCTATAGCCCATGCGTATGATGGACTTTTTTTACCGAACGGACGGCCACCCAGAATAGAAGTGTTCTGCTGGTTAACCTCTTGATCCCAATTAAAACGTTGTGGTTAACCGCAGACACTTCTCAATTAAAACCAAATACAGGGTGGTCATTCGCATGTTGACTACGAGACAGCGGCCATTTTAGATTGCACGGAAGACCAGCAGTGTTCGGCATTGATTTCATGGAACTAAAAACTGACACTTTTTCTGCCGAACACCGCTGAAACAACGGGTCACCCTTCTCCGTTGACGAAAGCATGCGAACACCGGCCGTTCGGGAGTTTTAATTACATGAAGAGACTTAACCCAGATAGCCTTCCCATGGAGTCAATCGCATACCGAAAGACTGTAAGAACTTTGACTCCATGGCGATTGAACTATGCCTATGGGATCTGAGCGCTTTTCGCTAATAATATGCCCTCAGATCCAGGCTATCTGGGGATATGTGATACAAATGTAAAATGTTTGGTAGTTGTGTAATTATTCTGGTATTTTACTTAAGATGGCGATTTGTCTTTGTCCTGGAGAGAATTGAATTACTTCTCAATTATCTCCAGGTCAGAGGGGAGGAAACCATATTGCATTGTGGGAAAAGTTTGTGCCTGTATGTCAGAAGTGTCCATGTGTCCATCTGCCATCACAGTCTCCCATTTGGTCCCCTAGGCGAGTGTCCACCAAGTGGGAGACCTGCATAAATACGGGCGGGTAGCCCACAGTAAAGCTAGATCTTGTTTTACCCCCAATGCGGAGCTTAGTCTCGTTCTTGGGGGGATTCATTACCGACGACTAGAGACTGACTGCTGGAGCCGAAAGCCACTTGGTGGATATATTTGTTCGGCGGCTAGCGACGGTTCATGGATTTATGTTCAGGAGTTTGGAACCGCTTACGGATCCCGTTCAGGAGATTACCGCTTCCCCTGATGGTGGTTCGTATATAGCAGTTTATGCAAACAGAGATAGTGAGATTGCAAAGGGGGAAGCTTAATTAAATGGCGGTTTCCCTCATAGGCACCAGGGGTGTCTTAACAGAGTCTATACAGATGTTTAAACTGCAATTGGATAAATAATTGCAAAAACATAACATACAGGGATATAATTTCTAATTAGTGGAGTAATAGCTGCTTGATCCAAGGAGACATCTAACTGGTATTTTGGGGTCAAGAAGGATTTTTTTCATAGTTTGTTGCAAAATTGGAAGCGCTTAAAGCTGGGTTTTATGCCTTCTTTTCGATCAACAGCAAAAAGATGTGAGGAAGGCTGAACTTGATGGATGCAAGTCTCTTTTCAGCTATGTAACTATGTAACTATGAGTATGGTTAAAATGATTATGATAAATATTCAAGGTTTAAATATCCCACAAAAAAGACATGCCTTTCAAGAATATCTAAAAAAAGAAGAAATTCATGTTGCATTTGTCCAAGAGACTCACTGGTGTCAGCAAAATGAAAAAAGATGGAATAGTAGACATTTTCCATAAAAAATATGTGCTTCTAGAGATGAGGGTAAAAAATGTGGGGTAGCAATTCTTTTCTCTAATGCTATTAAAATTAACATCAAATATAAGGACCATGATCCAGAAGGAAGATATATTATAGTTATATGTACAATTAATGAAGAACTATTTACTTCAGTAAACGTTTACTTACCTAACAAAAATCCTATGAGTCTCTTGAGACAAGTGCTAAAGAGAATAGAAAAAGTTGGTGAAGTCTTAAGAGGTCTTAAGATTATCACCAGGGATTTTAACTGTATACATGATCCCTCAATAGATAAGTTCTCTAATAGGAAGAACTCCTGGGACAAACGGGTCCAAAGAAATGTTAAAACCTTTAATAATCTTTTAAAAAAGAAAGGGCTATATGACATATGAAGAGTGAACAATCCCTCAAACAAATTTACATTTTATTGCTGGCCTCATGATTCTCACTCCAGAATAGATTTTTTGGGAGAAACAAAGTTGATAGATAGAACTCATAAAATAGAAATTAAAACAGCAACATTGTCAGATCATAACAGAGTAAAAAAAAAAAAAAAAAAACACAATTATAGAGCAACTATAATACAACTTGGAGATTGGATGATACTTTATTACAAGATAAGGAATATAAAAAACATAGATAAAATGACAATGTTTTATTTTCAAGAAAATAACAATGGACAGGTAGAGGAGGATACTCTACGGTGCTCGTATAAAGCCGTAATTAGAGGCCAATGACTTATGTTAAAGAAATTAAGAGATAAGAAAAGAGGGGTAAGTCTATCAGATCCTCATATTTTATTATATAATTTCACTAAAGAAAATAATGCCAACCCCAGTAGTGAAAATCAGCTAAAAATAGCGATTAAAATAGAGATCCAAAATAAGACTTGCGAAAAAAAATGAAAAAAAAAAAAAAAAAATGAAATACTATCAGAAATACAACAGAGCCGATAAGATTGTCAAATATGCTCAAAAAAAGAAATACAGGTTGATAAAATTATAATAAACTATAAAATAGGAAAAGCTTTTAACGAATATTACACAAAACTGTACAATCTTTCAGATATTACTCTGTTAGATATGATTAAAAAATATATTGAATCAGCCAAGTTATCTAATTTAACAAATTAACAATTAAATACTTTAAATAAAGAAATCACAGAGGAAGATATTATAAGACCTATTGATAGATTAGAGAATTAAAAAACTCCAGGCCCAGATGGATTTGGAAATAAATTTTATAAGGAGATGAAAGTTCAACTAGTAGGTTATCTAAAGAATACTTTTAACATTGCTGTCTCAAAACAAAGATTTCCAAATGAAATGTTAAAAGCAAACATTTTACCAATATTAAAACCGGGAAAAGATCCAACTAACGTTAAAGCTACCATCAATATCATTAATAAACATAGATATTAAGTTATTTTCCTCTATTATAGCCTATAGAATGAAAGAAGTTCTGAAATATTTAGTCCATTCTGATCAAATAGGCTTTGTTCCAGAAAGAATGGCAAATAATAACATTAGAAGACTGAATGATGTATTTTACATATTGTAACAAAATTCAAGTTTCATGCTGATCCTATCTTTAGATGCTGAAAAGGCTTTAGACAGGGTCAGCTGGGACTTTATGGAATATATTTTAGAAGCAGTTGGAGTAAAAGGATGGTTTTTAACCGCAATAATGGCATTATATAGCGATCCAATGGCTAGAACAATTGGTCCTAATATATGTTCAAACTGGTTAAAACTAAAAAAACAGGACCAGACCAAGGATGCCCTTTATCTCCTATCCTATACATATTAGCTATAGCAGTATTGCCAACAGAATTAGACAGAGTACAGAGATTAAAGGTTTTATAACATAAAAAATAAATTAAAGATGTCACTTTATGCTGATGATACAATTCTTTATTTAAGTAATCCTTCAACCTCCTTACCAAATGTGATGTCAGAAATAGATCTATATAGTGCAGTTTCAAACTATAAATGAAATAAAACAAAATCAAATGCACTATATATTAATTTATCAAAAAAAGCTATAGATATCTACCAAAAAAACTTATGGCTTTACAAATGCTAAAACTTTTGTTTGCTTGGGAATTAAAATCTGTAAGAATATAAACAGTATTATGCAAATAAATGTCATAGTTTTCCCAAAGGAAACAAATTAAAAAAACTTAAAGGAATGGAGAAAATTAGAAATATCCTGGGGAGGCAGAATAAATATTTTGAAATCATGTTTCACCGAAATGGATATATTTGACCTCTAGCTATACCGACATCATGGTTAACAATGATTAGAATGACCTTTTCAAACTATGTATGGCAAGGGGAAAAAACCCAGAATTAAAAACACAGTGTTATCCAGAGGAATAAAAAAAATTGAGGTTTGGGATATCCAATATAATAAAATATTATGAGGTGGGGATCATCATGCATGTTATGGCATGTCATCATGCATGTTATGGCACAGAAGCTTAGCTAAATATAGAACTGGAAGTTAGCCAACTGAAAGACCCACTTGATTTAATATGGAATATCAAAAAATTTAAATTATCCAAATCTTATACTCTTAGCCAAATTATTCTGATATGGCAAAAATTATTTAAAAAATTAATATGGAAAATAAAATCTTTGACTTTCAAAGTTTGAATGCACTAGAAATTACAATGAAGAATTTTTTCTTAAAAACATGGAAAGTCAAACATATAAATACAATTAAAGATTTAGTCAGAGATAACAAAATAAAATCCTTTAGTATGTTGGCAGAAGAGTTCCACGTGACAGTCGAAGATATTTTCACTTATATCAGGGTTAAACATTATTTGGAGAAAGTTATACTGGTATCAGAAGGAAACCAGTATGAAATAATAAAAACAATTTTACAACAGAACAAAGTAAAACAGCTTTTCTCCAGATGTGTTAAACTAATAGAGGGTAATTATATCACCGAAATACCCACAGCCATATAAATAATTAAGAACTAGAAAAGCTACAATTTCTGGGGAAATTGTGTGAAGTGTTCTTGCCTCCACCAGTAGTCTACAACTGGAGTGGGCGGAGTAACTGTTATACTTTATTTAGCACATTTAATTGCAACGTTGTTGCACAGTTACATTAAACCATACATTTATAAAACCATTAGCAGGTGTTCAAAAGGCCCTGTCTATGACAGTATGTCTCTGAAGTATTAAAATTGAAGGCACAGTCGCAGTTTAGAAATTGCACTTCAAATTTGAGCTTTGCAGAGTGAAGTTTCAATGAATGTCAATGGACGGCGTTGGTTGCAAACAAATGGTCATATTGTGAAAACTATCAGGACTACGGCTTAGCCGTTGACATGTTTAGTGGCAGCAGGGATAGCTGAACGCTTTGATATAAGATTTGTGTAGGTGGGCCTGAAAATAAGGGAGTGGTGGCAGTTTAGAAATCATGTCCTGATTTTTCAGCTTTTGCCAGCTCCCACTCTAGCTTTGCCATTCATTCCTATGGGACAAATTTCGCCACAAGAACGACGATATTCCGTGAACCATTCGGCGAAACGTTCCACAAAGTAATAGCAATCCGATCGGGAACAATCTGCACGCTTTGGTAAATTTTTGTCTATGTAGTGTAAAAACTGTGGGAGGAGTTAGGGTGGCAAATTTTGCTATAATAATAAGAATAATAATAACTAGAAAAGTTACAATTTCTGGGGAAATTGTGTGAAGTGTTCTTGCCTCCACCTGTAGTCTACAACTGGAGTGGGCGGAGTAACTTATCATTTACATAGCATTTAATTGCAACATTGTTGCACAGTTACATTAAACCATACATTTATAAAAACATTAGCAGGTGTTCAAAAGGCCCTGTCTATGACATCACTTGCTGCTGCAGCTTGACACAGGTCAGAGTATTTTGGTGGTTGCCATCTTCAAACGGTCGTATCTTTAAAAACTATAACTCCTACAGTGAAGAGCTTTATATTGTGAGAATCACAAGACCCAGACCTACATTTTGATGCATAGTATGTCTCTGAAGTATAAAAATTGAAGGCACAGTCGCAGTTTAGAAATTGCACTTCAAATTTGAGCTTTGCAGAGTGAAGTTTCAATGAAAGTCAATGGACGGCGTTAGTTGCAAACAAATGATTATATTGTGAAAACTATCAGGACTACGGCTTAGCCGTTGACATGTTTAGTGGCAGCAGGGATAGCTGAACGTTTTGATATAAGATTTGTGTAGGTGGCCTGAAAATAAGGGAGTGGTGGCAGTTTAGAAATCATGTCCTGATTTTTCAGCTTTTGCCAGCTCCCACTCTAGCTTTGCCATTCATTCCTATGGGACAAATTTCGCCACAAGAACGACGATATTCCGTGAACCATTCGGCTAAACGTTCCACAAAGTAATAGCAATCCGATCGGGAACAATCTGCACGTTTTGGTAAATTTTGGTCTATGTAGTGTAAAAACTGTGGGAGGAGTTAGGGTGGCAAATCTTGCTATAATAATAATAATAATAATATATATGTGAGATAACATTAAGTGGTCTTGCTATGCAAGAACACTTAATAATATATATGTGAGATAACATTAAGTGGTCTTGCTATGCAAGAACACTTAACAATAATAATAATATATATGTGAGATAACATTAAGTGGTCTTGCTATGCAAGAACACTTAATAATAATAATAATATATATGTGAGATAACATTAAGTGGTCTTGCTATGCAAGAACACTTAATAACTAGAAAAGCTACAATTTCTGGGGAAATTGTGTAAAGTGTTCTTGCCTCCACCAGTAGTCTACAACTGGAGTGGGCAGAGTAATTGTTATACTTTATTTAGCACATTTAATTGCAACGTTGTTGCACAGTTACATTAAACCATACATTTATAAAAACATTAGCAGGTGTTCAAAAGGCCCTGTCTATGACATCACTTGCTGCTGCAGCTTGACACAGGTCAGAGTATTTTGGCGGTTGCCATCTTCTAACGGTCGTATCTTAAACACTATAACTCCTACAGTGAAAAGCTTTATAATAGAGAATCACAAGACCCAGACCTACATTTTGATGCATAGTGTCTCTATGCAAGAACACCCTAATAATATATATGTGAGATAACATATGGTCTCATATGCAAGAACACTCCCACAATAATAATAATAATATATATGTGAGATAACATTAAGTGGTCTTGCTATGCAAGAACACTTAATATATATGTGAGATAACATTAAGTGGTCTTGCTATGCAAGAACACTTAATAATATATATGTGAGATAACAATAAGTGGTCTTGCTATGCAAGAACACTTAATAATATATAAGTGAGATTTATTATTAAGTGTTCTTGCATAGCAAGACCACTTAATAATAATATATATGTGAGATAACATTAAGTGGTCTTGCTATGCAAGAACACTTCATAAAAATAGATGTAAAAGATTGGATATCTATGGCCTATAAAATCAACAAATATTCACTCACTTACGCTGATAGAAACCCATTTTAAATTGATAAATTTATGGTACATGACCCCAGTAAGAATATCAAAATTCGCCAATGTTGTAATTGTAGAGAAGAGAAAGGGAATTATGTACATATGTGGTGGACATGCAAAAAAGTGTCTGTGGTGTGGCAGTGGTCCCAACATATTATATATTCTCCAAACCCTGGTCCCTCTGCTACCTAATACCCATTCCATGTAATTCTCACTATAAGTCCTCCTTTAAAGCTGCCCTCTGGAATGCCCATTTAGTGTGTAGCACCTTTAAATCAACTTCCATCCATGACCTATTTAACTCACACTCCCTAAACCTACTTGCAATAACAGAAACATGGCTCTCTCCTTCTGATACTGCTACCCCTGCCTTACTATCCTTTGGTGGTCTTCACTTTACCCACAATCCAAGACAAGCCGAGAGAAAAGGTGGCGGTGTAGGTCCTCTCCTTTCACCCTACTGCTCCTTTAAAACTCTGCCCACTCCCCCTTTCCCTCTCCTTTTCCCATCATTTGCAATTAATTTCGCCTTTTCAAACATATCTCTGCTAACATTGCCATTATCTATCGTCCCCCTGGTTCGCCTATCCTCTTCCTTTACCACTTTGCTGCCTGGCTAACCTACTTCCTCTCTTCTAATATTCCAACCCTAATTCTTGGAGACTTCAATATTCCCATTAACCCATCTTTGACCTCAGCAACCACTACCACTCAGCAAACTACTTTCAATTACTTCCTCCCTCGGGCTATTGCAGTGGGCTAATTCTCCCACGCACGTAGCTGGCAATACCCTCGACCTTAATTTTCTCTTATGCATGTACAGTATCTAATATCTGCAACACTCCATTTCCTCTCTCTGATCGATTGCTCTCAATTGCCCCCTAACCTAACAATCTCAGCCTAACCCCCCTCAACTCAGGAGGAACATTAATTCTATTGACCTCCAGCAGCTGTCAGCTGAAATTGATTCACAACTGCTATCCATCCCTTTCCTCTCTTGTCCCTCACTGGCCATCTCCACATAAACCACTACCCTCACCACTGCCCTGAACACTGCAGCCCCACTCCAAATATGCATCTAGAGGAGGACACACCCCCAACCTTGGCATACTAAATCAACACGTTATCTGCAATGTTGCTCCCATTGTGCTGAACGCTCCTGGAGGAAGTCCCGCACCCAGGAAGACTATCATTATAATTTCATATTGTGTTCACACAGCGCAGCCCTTGTCCTCGCCAAACAGCCATACTTTTCCTCTCATTAGTTCATGCTCCTGCAATCCCAGGCGTCTCTTTAAAAAACCTCTTACTCTCTTCTCCGCCCTTCCGTGGCCACCCCCCAAACTAACCTTTCAGCCCATAGCTTTGCATGCTACTTTACCGACAAGATTGAACAGCTAAGGAAATAATTCTCCCCTCCTTTCCATTCTCTTTCTCAACCACGCATAGTGTATGCCTTTCCTACCCTTCAGACTTTCTCCCCAGCTATTGAAGATGAGGTGGCTGCGCTTCTCCTTTCCTCTCACCCCACCACTTGCCTGCTCGATCCTGTCCCGACTCGACTCATCAGATCTCTCTGCCCTTGTCTTGTGCCTTCCCTAACACATATCTTCAACTGCTCTCTCTCTTCTGGCGTTGTCCCTGCTGACCTTAAACATGCCACTGTAGTACCTATCCTGAAAAAAAAAACAAAACAAAAAAAACAACATCTCTTGACCCATCCTCCCCTTCTAACTATTGTCACATATCCCTGCTTCCTTTTTCCCTCAAAGCTTCTGGAAAGACTTGTCTTTACCCATGTGTCTCGCGTCCTCAATTCCAACTCTCTCATTGACCCTCTTCAGTCTGGCTTCCGCCATCTCCACTCTCCTGAGACTGCTCTTATCAAAGTTACTAACCATATAATCGCAGCTAAATCCAAAGGCCACTACTCCATATTAATTCTTCTTGACCTCTCTGCTGCCTTTGACACCGTTGATCATGCTCCCCTCCTTCAAACTCTCCAATCGCTCGGTCTCTGTGACTCTGTCCTCTCGTGGTTTTCCTCTTATCTCTTCCAACGCTCATTAAGTGTTCTTGCATAGCAAGACCACTTATTGTTATCTCACATATATATTATTCTTATAGCCAAATTTGCCACCCTAACTCCTCCCTCAGTTTTTACACTACATAAACCAAAATTTACCAAAACGTGCAGATTGTTCCCGATCGGATTGCTATTACTTTGTGGAACCTTTCGCCGAATGGTTCACGGAATATCGTCGTTCTTGTGGCGCAATTTGTCCCATAGGAATGAATGGCAAAGCTAGAGTGGGAGCTGGCAAAAGCTGAAAAATCAGGACATGGGTCTTGTGATTCTCACAATATAAAAAGCTCTTCGCTGTAGGATTTATAGTTTTTAAAATACGACCATTTGAAGATGGCAACCGCCAAAATACTCTGACCTGTGTCAGGCTGCAGCAGCAAGTGATGTCATAGACAGGGCCTTTTGAACACCTGCTAATGTTTTTATAAATGTATGGTTTAATGTAACTGTGCAATAACGTTGCAATTAAATGTGCTATATAAATGATAACAGTTACTCCGCCCACTCCAGTTGTAGACTACTGGTGGAGGCAAGAACACTTCACACAATTTCCCCAGAAATTTTAGCTTTTCTAGTTCAGTGTCTCCTTTTCCAAGGATACCTCCTTCCCTCATCCTGTCTTGGTTGGAGTTCCCCAAGGCTCTGTCCTTGGTCCCCTTCTATTTTCTCCTTATACTGCCTCTCTTGGCAAACTCATTGCCTCTTGGCAAACTTATTGCCTCTTTTGGATTCCACTACCACCTATATGCTGTTGACACCCAAATATATCTCTCCTCCCCGGACCTCTCTCCAGCCTTGCCTTTATTCCAACTCTGACTGGATGTCCTCCCGCTTTCTGAAACTCAATCTCTCTAAAACTGAACTCCTTGTCTTTCCTCCTTCTAACACTGATCCTCCTCTCTCACTCTCCCTTCAAGTCAGTGGTATCCACACAAGTCCATCCTTGCAAGCGCGCTGTTTTGTCCATGCTCTAGTAAATTCTCGCATGGATTATTGTAACCCTCTCCTAATTGGTCTTCCCAAAAGCTGCATCGCCCCACTACAGTCTGCAATGAATGCCGCCACCAGACTGATTTTCCTCTCATACCACACCCCTCTATCAGTCATTATATTAGCTTCCTGTATCCTATAGAAGTAAATTCAAAGTGCTAACCCATACCTATAAAGCACTGAACAATTCTAGCCCTCTTATATCTCTTCACAGATCCATAGGTATGCCCCTCCACGTTCCCTCTGCTCTGCCCGTGACCCCCTCCTGACCGCATCTGTACAGCCAACTCGCACTTGCAGGACTTCTCGCGGGCGGTTCCCTTCCTATGTAATAGCCTGCCTAACCCCATCAGTCATCAATCATTTCAGAAGTGCCTTAAAACCCATCTCTTTGTGAAAGCTTATGGCCTCCCAGAATAACCTCTACCTTACACACCTGTCTCTTGCTCTCTCCTATAGGGCAGCACTTTACGCTCTCCTCCAGCCCTGCTTCACTCCCACCTTGTTTGATTGCTATTTACTGTCCTATTATGTTTTACACCCCACCTCCTATAGACTGTAGGCTCGTTTGAGCAGGGTCCTCTTTAACCTATTGTTCCTGTAAGTTTTCTTGTAATTGTCCTATTTATAGTTACATCCCCCCTCTCATAATATTGTAAAGTGCTACGGAATCTGTTGGAGTTATATATATGGCAATAATAATAATAATAATAAATAATACAATTGTGTGATGTTAAAGGACCACTCTAGGCACCCAGACCACTTCAGCTTAATGAAGTGGTCTGGGTGCCAGGTCCTTCTAGGGTTAACCCATTTTTTCATAATTATAGCAGTTTCAGAGAAACTGCTATA
>OW240912.1:293889812-293929993 GCA_933207985.1 Pelobates cultripes
AAACAAAAAAAAATAGAAATAACAACAAAACATATGTTTTTATTTTATTACTAGATTTGCATGTCCTATATCTGGTGACCTGTATTCCACTCGGGTAAGTATGAACTTTGTGTTCCCATGACCTTTTTCTTTTTTATTATTTTTGCTCAGAGAATTTTGCTAGTGGCATTCTGGTATTGCTACTCAGTCACAGTTTGGACTCTGACTCGCTGTATGTCAAACTGCAAGGGAACAATAATTGAGGCCTGTATCCTCCAGTGGCACAAACCTCACGCTCCCCTGCTAGACCTTCATGGACTCAGGACCCCCTGTAGGCTACCAGGCAGAATTAACCTCTGCTTAACCAAGCAGAGAATAAAGGTAAGGTGGAGGTTTTACAAGACCACACACATTACATAGTCACCATACACACAACACATACAGCCAGCACACATCACATAAAGCCAAATAACTCCACACAAAAATCACATACAGCACGCACACATTATACAATACCTCACAAAAGTGAGAACACCCCTCACATTTTTGTAAATATTTTATTATATCTTTTCATGTGACAACACTGAAGAAATTACACTTTGCTATAATGTAAAGTAGTAAGTGTACAGCCTGTAACAGTGTACATTTGCTGTCCCCTCCAAATAGCTCAACACACAGCCATTAATGTCTAAACCATTGGCAACAAAAGTGAGTACATCCCTAAGTGTAAAGTTCAACCTCATGGCACCTCATGGCAAAGAACTCTCTGAGGATCTGAAAAAAATAATTGTTGCTCTACATAAAGACGGCCTAGACTATAAGAAGATTTCCAAGGCCCTGAAACTGAGCTGCAGCATGGTGGGAAAGACCATACAGTGATTTCACAGGAAACGTTCCACTCAATGCAGGCCTCGCCATGGTCGACCAAAAAAGCTTAGTGCACCTGCTCAGCATCATATCCAGAGGTTGTCTTTGGGAAATAGATGTATGAGTGCTGCCTGCATTGCTGCAGAGGTTGAAGGGGTGGGGGGTCAGCTTGTCAGTGCTCAGACCATACGCAGCACACTGCATCAAATTGGTCTGCATCGCAGTTGTCCCAGAAGGAAGCCATTTCTAAAGATGATGCAAAAGAAAGCCCGAAAACAGTTTGCTGAAGACAAGCAGACTAAGGGCATGGATTACTGGAACCATGTCCTGTGGTCCGATGAGACCAATATAAACTTATTTGGTTCAGATGGCATTAAGCGTGTGTGGTGGCAACCAGGTGAGGAGTACAAAGACAAGTGTGTCTTGCCTATAGTCATTCCTGGTGGTGTTAGTGTCATGTTCTGGCCTGCATTAGTGCTGCTGGCACTGGGGAGCTACAGTTCATGGAGGGATCCATGAATGCCAACATGTACTGTGACATACTGAAGCAGAGCATGATCCCCTCCCTTCAGAGACTGGGCCTCAGGCCAGTATTCCAAAATGATAACGTCCCCAAACACACCTCCAAGATGACCACTGCCTTGCTAAAGAAGCTGAAGGTAAAGGTGATGGACTGGACTGCTTGTCTACAGACCTAAACCCTAATGAGCATCTGTGGGTCATCCTGTTATGGAAGGTGGGGGATCGCAAGGTCTCTAACATCCATAAGCTCCGTGATGTCGTCATGGAGGAGTGACAGAGGACTCCAGTGGCAACTTGTGAAGCTCTGGTGAACTCCATGCCCACGTGGCAGTGCTGGAAAATAATGGTGGCCACACAAAATATTGATACTTTGGGCCCAATTTGGATATTTCCACTTAGGGGTGTATTCACTTTTGTTGCCAACGGTTTAGACAATAATGGCTTTGTGTTGAGTTATTTTGAGGGGACAGCAATTTTACACTGCTATACAGGCTGTACACTTACTACTTTACATTGTAACAGAGTGTCATTTTTTTTTAGTGTTGTCACATGAAAATATGTAATAAAATATTTACAAAAATGTGCGGGGTATACTCACTTTTGTGAGATACTGTACATACACACACATTACATACAACAGCTCACCCCACACACACATACAACCAGCACGCACCACACATCACATACAGCCAGCACACCACACACACTACATACAACTTGTATTTTAAGCTGATCTAAGAGATGAGTGTCAGTTGTTTGGACTGGGGCTGCAAGGGGCACGATTCCAGTGCTTGCCATACACAAAATTTTCAGTAAATACTCCTCAACTCATATATATATATATATATATATATATATATATATATATATATATATATATATATATATATATATATATATATATATATATATATATATATATATTCATACACACACATACTCTGTCTTGCAATACATTGAAAGCCATGTTTTAGTTTTTGCAGATGACAACAAACTTTGTAAAGTAATAAATGTGATCAGAATATTGCTTTGCGGCAGAGGGATTTAGATGGATTGGGGGACTGAGCACTAAAATGGCAGATGTAAGTTAATGTAGAGAAATACAAAGTTATGCACTTCGGCGTCAAGAATGCACAAGCAACTTATACCTCAAATAGTAGTGAATAAGGGATAACCACACACGAGAAGGATTTGGGAATTGTTATAGACAACAAATTAGGCAGCACAGTACAATGTCAATCTGCAGTTGCTAAGGCCAGTAAGGTTTTGTCATGTATAAACAGGGGCATAAATTCTCGGGATTAAAAAATAATTTTGCCTATTTATAAATCGCTGGTAAGACCACACCTTGAATATGCTTTGCAATTTTGGGCACCTGTTGTGCAGCGATGACCAGAGACGAGCTACAAAATTGATAAAAGGAATGGAGCATTTTAGTTACGAAGAAAGGTTAAAAAATTAAATCTCTTTAGTTTGGAAAAATGGCACCTCAGAGGGGATATGAAAACATTATACAAATATATTCGGGGCCAGTACAACCATTGTCTGGAAATCTATTCAAAAACAGGGCTATACATAGGACATGAGGTCACACATTTAGGCTGGAACAAATTAGATTTAATCAAAGGCAAAGAAAAGTTTTTTTTATAGTAATAACTATATGGATGTGGAATTCTCTGCCTGACGAGGTGGTTTGATCAGAGTCCATACAGATGTTTAAACAGCAATTGGATAAATACTTCCAAAAACATAACATATTGGGATATAATTTCTAATAAAGGGGGTAATAGCTGCTTGATCAAATGAGATATCTGACTGCCATTTGGGGTCAAGAAGGAATTATTTTCTAGTTTGTTCCAAAATTGACTGGGTTGTTTGTCTTCTTTTGGATCAACAGCAAAAACATATGTGAGGAAGGCTGAACTTGATGGACGCATGTGTCTTTTCAGCTATGTAACTGATGTAGAATTATTAAAATCTTTATTAGAACCTGTATTGAATTATTGTACTAACTCCATTTTGTTCACCTTACATGACAGAATTTCCTGACAGTATTTAGTATAATGAATAAGAGATTGTATTTTCTCTCTCTAAGGACATAACTAGCCCCGGAGTTAGCGGATCTCCGTTGACTTGCAACATAGTATAATCCAAGGCCAGGAGAACAGTGACAAAATGAAATGTTCTATTCATAAAAGAACCTTGGAACAGACCACGAGACTGACATCACTAACTACGTAAAATGACGCCCAAGCCCCCCTTTCCACCGAGTAAGCCTCGTGCTAAAGAGCAATGGCGACGACATCCCATGATGGGAGGGTGCCTCACTAGTCACTCAAATCTCTGAGCCAATTAATAATATTAATGGGTGGACACTGACATAGCCACTTAACATTTAACCCAATTAATGATGTTTATTTGTTATTATCTGATATTCAATGATGATGTCATTTTGCATATAAAAAGGCCTGCGTGCCCGCTTTTTAACTAGATGCTAATAAATTTCCTGAAGTGTTTTTAACCTGAACTGCATGTGTCAGTGTGAACTTACTTCTGCGTATACGCAATTTATTCATCTCAGATTTGGACAGGAACAGATAGACTTTTAAACATTTTTGTTTATTTCTAAATTAATCTACATCAATCTGGCGTCCATCCAACGTGGGGCATCGGGCTATGGCCTCCGCCGGTAAGCCGTCCTAAGGAAGACGCTGTTGGACGGAGGAATCAGGGGGGAAGGAAGAGAGACTGATCACCTCTGAGTACACGGTAGAGACTTCTGCAGGAGCCACCGGTATGTTCCAGCCCCTTTGATTGACCCGTCCACGTGTCTGTGACTGCTTCCCGGGAGGGCATCAAAGACAGGTAATATCTTGCCCGGTGTCTTGTTACCCATTTGTTTACCTGCATTTAGTCTATCTGTTGCCTGGGTGTGCTAGTGGTATATGTTTTGTTCTTTCCCTCTTTAGAGATAAAGGGGGGTGGACCCGTGGGTGGTTGCCTGGGGGTCTTCTGTTGCCTGTTTTTACCCCTTTTTAGGAGTCACTTGGCCCAGACTGTTGGGAAAAAAGGGGGGGTGGACCTGTGGGGATTTTCCAAAGGGGTCCTGTTTTCCTGTTTACTTCTTTTAGGTACTGTCTAGCTAACAGTAGTAAGGAAAAAGAAGGGTTGGGGGATTCTGTGGAGGGGACTTGCCTCCTGGGGTTTCCCGGTTACGTCACTTTGATATTCTAGCTAGCCTCATTGTGTACGTTGCTCTGCTTGCAGAGGTTATGGTACCCTCCAGCTTCGAGCGCTGAGGCTGGTGGCATTCCAATTTATTTGTGGTGTGTGGATTCGGGCAGGCATTGTTGTCTCCATCACCACGGGGTAGTGTGACTTGTGGGTGGGTCCATAGGGAGCACTACGGGAGTGAGGATAGAGGTGGCCACACTTAGTGGACTGCTGTAACAAGGGAGGCATATGGATTTCGGGCCGGTGTTAGTCGTTATCCTTGGCCGCTGGTAGTGAAACTTACGAAAGTTGTTCTCCGAGCGGGGACACTACGAGATTGAGGGAGGTGGTCTTGGTGGCCACAAGAGTAAAGGAAAGGGATTACTGTTGATGCATGCACTGTATTTCAATTGAAATGTTGTATTAAATGTTGTCTTAAGTGTGGAGTCATTCAAACTCCTGGGTCTGTCTCTACTTTCACTGTTTACTTTTCCTCTACTTCCTGTACTATTTACACTATCCACTCCTATTTCTCTTGAAAGAGAAGTGATTGGTCACACACTTCTCACCCCGCTCCAATCCGTGGTTACCATCGAGGGTACACGGATTCAGTGACTGGTCTACGTTTTGGGAAGACGCACTGGGAGGGACCCACCCTTCCTAGTGGCAGTCGAGCATTGTAGACGTTCTGTTTCATTTTCCTTTACCTATACTTTGTATATGTTTTTATACGCTTTGTATAGGGGGATATGGGACAGGAAACGAGTAAGCCCGCTAGGGGCTGGCTCGCGTGTGATTTAGTTGAAGATAGAGAAGGTGAAGAACTGGTTAAAAATGTTGCAAAGATTGCTAAAGTGTGTAGAATTGCTGTGCCTTCATGTGGTAGATTACAGCCAGAAAGCTGGCATAGATTACTGACAGAGAAGAAAGGCAAGCTTACAGATAATGATTTATTGCGTACTGCTGAAGCATGGTACAGAGTAGAAAGGCTATCCAGCAGGAGGGTTGGGTAGAGGAAGAGATAAATCATAAAGGGTTAAGAACTGTATGTATATCATAATAATTGTGTTACTGGGAAGTTATCCCAGCCAGTGCCCTGTCGGGGGTTCCAGGAGGTGACCACTTCCATCATCCTGTCAGTAATGACCGAAATGTAGCTGACCATGGTCACCATCCCACCCCAATCTTAAAACGCTGTGGGGTTTTTGTATTTTGTGTTAGCCATTACCCTGGTAGAGGGTGGGGGTTTAAATGAAATGTTGTGTTTTTGCTTTGTAATGTAATTGTCCTTCTGTCTTGTTACTGTACAGCGTTGACATGGTTAAATTCGTGCTGGCAGGCAGTCTCTCTCTTGTTCCACTCAAATCCCCCTCTGCTAAAACACCCCCCCCTCCCCTCGCTTCTGTGAGACGCGGGGGGGAGGGGGCGGAGGGGGGTGGTGACATGCTTGCGATTTAGGTCTGTCTCTTCGGTGTTCTGTAGAGTTATTCAGAAGCTACTGATAAGATTTTTAGCAATGAAATTTTTGCTAGAAAATATTCTAATTGTGTATTTTGTTATCTCAATAGAAATTGATAGGATGGTTAGGGAGTGAATCTGATGCAGGAATAGAAGTTATTAAGTTAGTATATGTTTCTAGAGACAGCTTTGTGGGCTGTTAGATGTATAATATTCACAACTGTCTTATTTAATCCGTCAAGTCTGTCCACAGTTCAGATTTTCATTTTGCCGAACAGAATGTTACTTCCCATGAAACCCACGCCTCCAGAGAGACTTAGTATGCCCTAAAGGAAAATGGCCCCTAGAACAAAAGAAGGTTGTCCTTAAGTGCCTTCACTCTGCCCTTAGTGAGGTCATATCTGCCCATATATCGTGTCAGTTCTGGCCATCCATGGCTGACGAGATCTACTCCTATCATGCTCATCCTATCTTAAGACATGCTGTCCTCCTTAAATTCCCACATATTATGAACAAGAAAGTTACAATTACTAAAAGAAATTTCTAATAAACAAAGTTTTCTTGAACAAATGGTAATACAATTAAAGATTGGTCTCAAGATGTTTTGATCTAATTGAAAAGAACCAGAAAACATTATGAGCCTAACTACTAACAAATGGATAAGGGGGGAGTGTGTTCCAATCTGTCTTTATTAGATAATGTTAACCACCAAGATTAAAGACTGACTAACATATTTTTTTAATGTAAGCCCAGATATTTTATTATTATATATGCATAGAAGTCGAGACTTTGGGCATTATAGTGTATTGATTCTAGATCTGTTACTAGCAGCAAGTGCTTAGCCTTATGCCTATCCCACGCATGCTTAAACACTCCTTTACTGTGTTAACTTCTATCACTTCAGCTGGAAGGCTATTCCATGCATCCACTACCCTCTCAGTAATGTAATACTTCCTGATAGTATTTTTATTTAAACCTTTGTCCCTCTATTTTTGAGACTATGTCCTCTTGTTATGGTAGTTTTCCTTCTTTTAAATATAGACTCCACTTTAACTGTGTTGATTCCCTTTGTGTATTTAAATGCTTTTATCATATTTCCCCTGTCTCGTCTTTCCACTAGGCTATACATGATAAGATCCTTTAACCTTTCCTGGTAAGTTTTATCCTACAATCCATGAACCAGTTTAGCAGCCCTTCTTTGAACTTTCTCTAAGGTATCCATGTCCTTCTAAGGATATGGTCTCCAGTACTGTATACAGTACTCCAAGTGAGGTCTCACCAGTGTTCTGTACAATGGCATGAGCACTTCCCTCTTCCTACTGCTAATACCTCTCCCTATACAACCAAGCATTCTGCTAGCTTTTCCTGCTGCTCTATTACATTGTACATTGTCATTAACAGAGAGAAACTGGAAACCAGAAAGGATAAATTAATGTATAGCTAAATGTAAAGCTTAACAAAACCTCCATTATCTTTTTCATTTATCTCGCAGAAAAACAATGTTATTTGTCTATTTTGTAAGTTTTAATACATTATCAGTGAAGAGTAAAATAAGTTTTATCCCTTTTGCGAGACATAAAATTGCGATAATGTATATTTGTGATGTAAGTAAGAGTTATATTTTATAATAGGTTGAAAAAAAAAAAAGAGAGAGTCAGGGATAGCGTCTGTCTCTACGAGCAAAAGTCTGGTGTGGGAGATGTAGTGGACTAGCCACTGCGGGATACCCACGGAGTGAAGCGTTCGAGGCCTGTACAGACAGATGTGCTTGTTAGCCTTTTATTATTTTTCTCTAGGGAAAGCATAGGGCCAGTTAACAGTTGTTGTACATGTGCTATTTGCAGCCTCCATTGCATTTCTACTTAATTCTGATTTCTGATGTATCCTCCACTGCTACATACCCACGCCTCCATATGGAGACCTGTCTGCTCCCTTACCTGCCCACCCCTGCCTACTCCTACTCCTCCTCCTACTCCACCTTCTCCTCCTTCTACTTCTCTCTCCTCCTCCTTCTCCTCCTCTTTCTCCTCTCCTCTACTCCACCTTCTCCTCCTCCTACTCCTCCCTCTACTTCACCTTCCACTCCTCCTATTCCTCCCTCCCACTCCACCTTCCCCTCCTCCTACTCCACCTTCTCCTCCTCCTACTCCTCCCTCCTCCTCTTATTCAATCCTACTCCTCCTATTCCTCCTTCTACTCCACCTTCTCCTCCCTCTACTCCACTTTCTCCTCCTCCTACTCCTCCCTCTACTTCACCTTCTACTCCACCTTCTCCTCCCTCTACTCCACCTTCTCCTCCTCCTACTCCTCCCTCTACTTCACCTTCTACTCCTCCTACTCCTCCCTCCTACTCCACCTTCTCCTCCTCCTACTCCTCTCTCTACTCCACCTTGTCCCCTACCTGACAACATTATATTTTGAAAAAAAAAAAAAAGTTGCTCTGGCCCCTCTTCCGCCACTTCCCAGGGGGGAATACCACACTAACAAAAAAAAAAAAAAAAAATTATTATTCAGACTGTTTTGGGCACTCTCAAGGAAATAGTGCGGTCCTGACCCAGATTCCCATGGAAATAAGACACCTGTATCATCACTGGGAGGTGGCTGCCCCTCATGTTTTCTTCACTAAGTCCCCAGAAATCTCATAAAAGGAACCTGACTCAATAAAACATGAAACACTAAAAATCGATATCAGCTCTCTACAGAGGGGGGGGCAGCAAGAGAACTGTAAATGGAAAGACAAATACCCTCAATCTCACACAGAAATAGGTGAGGATATCTCTTCTACTACTCCTCATGGTTGCTTTGAACAGATGAAAGAAGAAATAAGACACCTCTCAACAAGGCATGCAGTAGCTTTGCCAGATCCTGACTCCACTCTGTTTGCGGATGAAGAGGAAAGGTACCATACTGGATTTGCTGTTGCTACAGAAGATCAGGTACGTCAAGCATCTTTACTTTCCTCACCCACATCTGCTCAAGACACCAAATTGACAGCCTTCTCAGTGGCATGCAAATTGTTTGTTTCTGAAAGACAAGGCCATGCAACAGGAGTGCTCACTCAGGCCCATGGTCCTGGAGGCCGCCAAGGGCCTATTGGATTTTTCTCCTGCCAACTGGATATTGTGGCCAGAGGACGTCCCTCTTGCCTTCGGGCCGTCTTTGCTGCCAGAGAGCTCATTGAAAGAACTGGAGATCTTGTCCTTGGCCACCCCCTGGTTGTCTTGGCCCCCCATGACATTTCTGCCATAGTCAACCAGGTCCAACTTAAGCATGTTACTCCTGCTAGGCATCTTCGCCTTCAATGTCATCTTTTGTTGCCTGACAACATTACCCTCCAAAGATGTCAAGTTCTCAATCCGTCCACTCTTCTGCCACTCCCTGAGGGGGGTGTATACTACGGATTCATCACGGACGAAACTTATGTTTTTGTTTCTACGGATTCATCATGGACGAAACTTATGTTTTTCTTCTCACTGGCACCATCAAGAAGGAAATGCATCCCAACCTATCCTTTCATGATGGACAAGCACTCCTTCATGACGGAGCAGGATATGCCTTCTGTACCATGTGGTACAAATCAAACATCACTCCTGAATCCTGCTATGAAGATGAACTCTATCATCTGGTCGAAGTAAAACTCACTGCACAAGACTTCTACTGTGATTCTGAAGGCAACAGTATGGTCTTGATTCATCTACCTCCGGAACTCAAGCATTTGTACCGTCATTGGGACACTGCCATTCCACATGTCCCTGTGACCAAGTTGAAAACAATATCATGGAATGATCTTGGGCCTATGGCAAAAGCATGGGCCACTATGGACGAATCACAGCTACAGGAAAATGGTGTTGTCAAATATCCAACAACTGACCACCTAAAAGCATGGCCGCGTCATTTCCTGGAGAATGAGTTCCAAGATTTAACCATAGTGAATGACTACGACCCAGATACACCTCATGACTGTTTTGAACAGATGAAAATGGAAACAACACATCTACCAACTGTGCATGAAGACCCATTGGTAGATCCCGATCTCACCCTGTTTGTGGACGGCTCAAGATATGCTGATGAAGAAGGAAGATACCATACAGGATATGCCGTAACCACAACAGATGAAATTGTCAAATCATCATCTTTACCATCAACTATGTCTGCACAAGAAGCTGAATTGCAAGCCCTGACTTCAGCATGCAAGATCTCTGAAGGAAAGCGCGCCAATATCTACACGGATTCAAGATATGCACTGGGCGTGGCTCACGACTTCGGATTAATTTGGAAAACAAGAGGATTTCTTACCACCGCCGGTACACCAATCAAGCACGGTTCCGCAATCAAGGAGCTGATGGACGCCCTCCTACTCCCAGAAGAAGTGGCTATTTTGAAGATAAAAGCACATGGGAAGTTGGACTCAGATGAAGCAAGGGGCAACCATCTAGCTGATCAGGCTGCAAAACAAGCTGCAAAAGAACCACAGGAAGTGGAAAGAAGAGTGTCCGGAAATGAAGAAACTCCCATATTTACTCTGCAGACTCTTCCAACTGACCTAAAAATCCTGCGGGAACAACAGGCTACAGTTGCCCCTGAAGAAATACAGAAGTGGAAACAGAAAGGGGCAGTTCTGAAGGATGGAGTGTACTCCAACAACCTCAAGTTCTGCCTCCCTAAGAATTTGTACCCAGCAGTCGTACAATGGGCACACGGACCTGCACATTTATCAAAGGATCTAATGAATGCTCTTGTACAAAAATACTACCTCATTGTCCCTATATGAGATTCTATTTGGGACTGCACCTAGGCTAGGTTGCTATTTTCCCCAACAACTACAACTTCAAACTGATGTCTTAGTAGATTATGTAACTGAACTCGCAAACGCCTTAAACAAAATCCATGCCCAAGTTTTCTCTTCAATTCCAGATCCTGATTCTGACACAGGCAACCACAGTCTGCTCCCCGATGATTGGGTTCTGGTCAAGAAGTTTGTGCGAAAACATACCTTGGAACCAAGATTTGACGGGCCATTCCAAGTTCTCCTAATCACCGCAACCTCCGTCAAATTGGCCGGCCAGCCACATTGGATCCACGCTTCCCATTGTAAGAAAGTACTTGCCCCAGAGGAAGCTAATACCGCACCACCATGTACCTCTGGTACAGTATCTTCTTAATCAGCTTAATTAAAGCTCAACAAGTAGCCATCACTAAAGATGCTAGTGGGTACACCTTCTGGTATAATTCATCATGTACCCGTGTGGCTACTTATACTTTTGACTACTGTGACATCGTAGAATGCCCATTCCCCATGTCACAGATTCAGAATATCTATAGAGATATCCCTCATTCAAAAGACCCCTATGTTTGTGTAGTTGACAAACAATGGGGGCACAACTGTAACCATTGGGGGGCGGCGGGATGGAATGCCGGGCCTGCCTGGGGTTACAAACCAAAAAGTGCCTTATCTAAAATTGATGATCACGGTAGGTCCCTCCTCCAGAGAATGACTCTAAGAAAGCCCGGAGGAGGCATACCTATGAAATTAATCTTAAACATTGAGCATCCCAGCCCAACGGATGCAGACCAGTATGTAATGGGAATGTACTGGAAGAAGGGTTCCTATAATAAATTAGGACATTTCCACCTTAAAGATATGTGCCACTCTCCTGAGTGGAAAGGGACCACCCACATGGTCTCAAATCCGTTGAAACCACACATCCAATCTTTTAAAGACATGATGGCCATTGCAAATCCAACATTTGAAGATACCATGGCCGCTGAAACAGGTTTCAATGATGTTAATCTATGGTTAGAATGGATGAAATATAATGCCAACAAACATAACAGCATGCTATGTGTGTGGTGGTGCCCGGCCGCACCTGGGCACTGTGCCTTCAACTTTGCCAGTAGATATAGAAGAATGTGTTCTGAGTCTTTTTGCCTATCACTACAATTTCAATAGGTCCATATGTAAAGCATGGACAGTAGAGTATCCTCTTCTAGTCAAAGATTGCAAACCCCCAGATGGTGTTACCGTCTATAAAGGTAATTATACCTGTTATGCTAATTATGATGGAATTGGTAAATTTGTGGGTAACTTCTCTAAAGGTTATTGTGCCACCTACAGAACTGTCTCTATGAACCTCCTACAATTCCACACTAGATCATTGGGGGATATTTACTGGTTGTGTGGGGATCTACAGCTGAGATCAAGAATGGATAAAGAATGGTGGGGGGAGTGTACTCTGGCTAAAGCAATCATGCCCATACATATTATCTCTGACACACACCCCGATACTCATGAGTCCAAACACTCACCAACCAAGGTAAAGCGTGAAGCCCCAGTAAAAGGCAGTTTTGACCCTCATATTTACATTGATGCCATTGGGGTACCTAGGGGGGTGCCCAATGAGTTTAAAACCAGGGATGAAGTTGCTGCAGGATTTGAATCACTTTTTACCATAGTCACTGCAAACAAGAATTTAAATTGGATAAATTACATCTACTACAACCAACAACGGTTTGTTAATTACACCAGGGATGCCCTTCAGGGTTTGGCCGAACAGTTGCAGGCTACGTCCCAAATGTCATTCCAAAATAGAATGGCTTTAGATATGATTCTAGCAGAAAAAGGAGGGGTATGTAAAATTCTGCCTGACACCATGACATGTTGTACTTACATCCCAGAAAACACAGGCCCCAATGGTAAAGTAACCTTAGCTATAGGAAAATTGAAAGAGCTCTCTGAGGAGCTAAAGAGGAACTCTGGGATAAAAGATCCCTGGGAGAGATGGTTTGGTTGGATGACAGGATGGCAAAAAGCTTTGATGCATATTGGTATAGCAATACTAATTTTCCTTTTTATCTTTGCTCTTCTCGTTTGTTGTGTCCTCCCTTGTCTGAGAAAGCTCCTCTTGAAGACTGTAGACCAAGCGGCACCCACTTTCGCACACCTCACAGTTGATGACCAAGATTTCCAAAAAGTCAACTCGCCCTGTATACCGCTACAATCTATCCCATTTATTGATAGAGTGCAAGAGTTCTAGGAAGGGACCAGCTTAGGGACAGCATCTGTCTGTCTGGGAAGTCTACCGTGCGGAGATGTGGTGGGTTAGCCACCTCGGGATACCCATGGAGTGAAGTGTTCGAGTGCCCAGCGGACAGATGAGTTAGCCAATTAGGGACAGACGAAGGGACAGCTTTGCACTTTGCAATAACACCTAGCTAGCGGGTCACGGGGTTTCTGTGCCTTTGGGCTAACACGTCTTCTGATACTAACAAATAAAGATTATCTTTTAGAATCTAACATTTCATAGGGGGGACTGATGTAGAATTATTAAAATCTTTATTAGAACCTGTATTGAATTATTGTACTAACTCCATTTTGTTCACCTTACATGACAGAATTTCCTGACAGTATTTAGTATAATGAATAAGAGATTGTATTTTCTCTCTCTAAGGACATAACTAGCCCCGGAGTTAGCGGATCTCCGTTGACTTGCAACATAGTATAATCCAAGGCCAGGAGAACAGTGACAAAATGAAATGTTCTATTCATAAAAGAACCTTGGAACAGACCACGAGACTGACATCACTAACTACGTAAAATGACGCCCAAGCCCCCCTTTCCACCGAGTAAGCCTCGTGCTAAAGAGCAATGGCGACGACATCCCATGATGGGAGGGTGCCTCACTAGTCACTCAAATCTCTGAGCCAATTAATAATATTAATGGGTGGACACTGACATAGCCACTTAACATTTAACCCAATTAATGATGTTTATTTGTTATTATCTGATATTCAATGATGATGTCATTTTGCATATAAAAAGGCCTGCGTGCCCGCTTTTTAACTAGATGCTAATAAATTTCCTGAAGTGTTTTTAACCTGAACTGCATGTGTCAGTGTAAACTTACTTCTGCGTATACGCAATTTATTCATCTCAGATTTGGACAGGAACAGATAGACTTTTAAACATTTTTGTTTATTTCTAAATTAATCTACATCATAACTATGTAACTATGTAAGATTGAGATCTGGGGAATTTGGAGGCCAAGGCAACACCTCATGTTCCTCAAACCTGTCCTGAAAAATTTTGCAGTATGGTATTGTAAATTACACTCATGAAAGAGGCCATTAGGGAACACCATTGCTATGAAGGTGTGTACGTGGCCTACAAAAATCTCTATGTAGTTGGTATGGTTTAAGCTAACATCCACATGAATGCCAGGAACCAAGGCTTCCCAATAGAACATTTCCCAGGGCATAACACTTCTGCTGGCCTGCTATGTATTCCCCATCTGATCGAAAAGGAAATATAATTCATCAGATCAGGCAATGTTCTTCTATTGCTCTATGGTCCAGTTTTGATGCTCATGTCAGCATCAAAAGATTGAAAGGGCTTTTTGCTGGTGGACAAGTGTCATCAAAAGCACTCTAACAAGTCTGCAGCTATGCAGTCCCATACACAGCAAACTGCAATGCACTGTGTGTTCTGACATTTTTCTATCAACCCCAGTATTACGTTTTCAACAGTTTGAGCTGTTTGGATCAGATGGGCTAGCCTTTGCTCCCCATGTACACCAATGAGCCTTGGGCACCCATGGTCCCATGGTGGGTATTGCCCCCTTTTAATTACCTACTATTTCTAGAAAGCTCTGATATCTAAAAACTACCTGATCTTACCTGATCTAGCAAGGGTCTATTAGACTGAATTATTATTTGTTTTTGCCTAAAACTTTTATGTAGGGGAGCTACCTGCCCTTTTTAAATACCTAATATCTATGTAATTATGTGAAATAAAGGGACATGCATCACTTTAAAACAACTGTTTCATAAAAATGATTGAATGAGACAGTTGTCTTACTCGATAGGCTGAAAATAAAAGTAGGTAAATGTTTTCTTTAATTTTTTATGTTTATTTGCTTTGTATTTCTTTTTTTTTTAATTCTTTTTTTTTTGCAGGTGATGCATTATAAAACAGTACAAAATACAAGATATGGATGGCACATTTGGTACACGATAATATCCAATATTGCTCATTGTATACAAATAGCTAACACCTGATTTTTTTTTTTGGTCGATAATTAAACTGGTAGTCAAGTCTCAGGTACCGGGCTCCCCAGTCAATATTTTGTTTAGGCTTTGGGCCCTCAGAAAGGGTTTATGGTCGATTGTCAGGAGCCCGTCCGGTTGCACTAGGGCCTAATTGACCCTCGTGGTTGTCTTATCGTGCTATCAATTGTTTATGTATGATTGTGATATACTATGAACCTATACCTACAGTGTCACTATGAGGGGTAATAATAGAGTGCCGGTTAGTGGCATGAGCATGTGTTCATCGTGTATAGGTTTTGCTTGGTCCCTAACCATAGGGGACATCGGGGGAGGGAGAGGTGAGTATGGTCCAGTCAATAGTGAATGGAAGCTATTGGGGTCATCTCTAGGTAAACAACTGTCTAGGTGCACAGACTTCTCTGGGGCTTCAGTCAGGTCAACATATGAAAGTTTAAATGACCAGGTAAAGACAGTATGGAAAGTATAACACAAAATACGAAAAATAAAACTATAGTGTTGCAGCGTAAGTGAAGGTGGCATATTAAGTCACGGCACACCTGTCCATTCCATGGGGTGAACTGAGTTATGTTGTCCACATTCCATGTCCCGTTAGTGTCTCTGACCCTCTGCTCCTGTGGGGCGTCATTGAAGCCTACTGCCGCTAGGAAGGTGGTACCGCCACGTCGGTTGCCTTCATCTGTCTCCCTTTTTTAACCCCTCAAGGGGTTAAAAACTGTAAGTGATCTGTAAGGGATCTGGGCACGATCCAGTGGTATGATATGCCTGCTTCCTGCAGTTTTTGTGTGATGGGTTGCATCATTTTTCTCCATGTCAGGAGGGAGCGGTGGAGATCCTGGAAGAACGAAATCTTGTGAGTCTCAAAGTCCATAGGTGACTTGTATATTGCTTTCACTAGGGCTTGCTTGTCTTGTCTCATGCCACAGCATAAGATTATGTTCCTTGGTGCTGTGTTCGGTGCCCTGGGGTACTTAGCTATGCAGTAGGCCCCTTCTTGCATGAATTGTTTAGCTTGTTTCTCTGGGAGTAGCTTGGACACCATTCTCCTGATGAGGTGCGGTAGTTCCTCAGAAGGCACTGTTTCTGCGATCTTGATGTTTTTCTGACGTGATCTTTCGTCCAGTGCATCCATTCTTAGCATGATTTCTGAGTAGTGCCCCTGTAACTGCTTGACTGAGTTTTTTACTGCTGTTATTTGTCGTTGTAAGTCGGCTATGGTGGAGTCAGTCGCCTGGACATGGGTGGTGACCGCCTGCACGTCTGTCCGCACCACAGCTATGTCAGCAGCAAAGGGTTGTTGGATGCGATTAAAAGGTTTTCTATGTCCTGCTTAGTCGCAGGGTCTTGGTTAGTCGGGGTATGCATGGTCTGGAGCCCCGTTGGGGGTGGTGTTGCTCACCCCTTCTTTCTCTTTGTGGTCACAGGCCCCTGTCTCGGTCTGCTCCTGCCCCCCCCCACCAACAAGAACACAGCTTTATGTAAACCATCCTAAAAAATGTAAACCAAGCAACATAAAGTCCAGACCTACATCAGAAAGATAAATACCGACTGGCCGGTAATATTCCAGAAGCTTCGCTTCCAATTCCCGGTGTCTGGCGACCACCCCCCTAACTCAACGAATAATAATAATAAATAATTTGCCATGATTTTGTTCACCTTACCCCTGCTCTTTTCTAATGCCCTCACGTCCCTATCATGACGCCATTACAAATGAGGAATCATCTCAGACCACACTACCACCCCCCAGGAGCCATTGTCTTAAAGTGTCCACATCTGTCTTCATCTGCTCAATCAGTTCTCGCTGTGGGACCTAATCCAAATCTTTCTCCTCAGCATCTACCAACACCACATTTGGCACCTGACCTTCACCAATCCACTTCCATAACTCACAACACACCCCCGTCAGCTGGAGCCCCGTAAACCAAACCAAAAGACTGAACGAAGAAAGCCCTGCTGCATGCTGTGACGATGAACTGCGGCCCTCCTTTTTGCCCAGTAGACAAACTAGTGTGCAATCACCCAAACAGTCCAGCCTTTGGGAGAAAAACAGGTTAATACAAGCAACAAACATGTTCCACATTTTCAACATGTACGACATAACATAACACAAGTACCCTCCGAACCCCCACCTGAACCTAAATAGATCAGGTCTCACGTAAGTTTTAAAACGCACGGGTTCCCACCTACCGATCTTCTTAACCAAGTACTCAGCCAATCCCAGCACTGTAGCCTCCATCGTGGCCCTGATCAGGAAAAAGTGCATCCCAAACTATGACGGAGCCAAGCCCATACGTGCCAGAGCGAACCAAAAGACCCTGAGGAACTGAAACCTCGACAGGGAGGACAGGTCCGCGTGAACCAAAAACGAACCCCGAACTCTTGCACATATTGCCCGAAAAGCAAAAGCAGAAAACACTGGACAGACTTTGACCCCTGGCAGAGAGTGAGTCAGCAACAACATTCAAGAATCCTGGCACATGTCGCGCCCGGAAAACCACATTAAATTTCATGCAATACAGTACAAAACGGCGTAGTAGCCGAACCACAGGGATGGAGGAAGCAGATAAATGTTATCAGAGAAAAATATCACCTTCCTGTTCCTCAACTGCCACCCCCATAGAGCCAATGCCTCCACTAACAGAAAAAATTTACAGAAACGCCAAGTTACAAATAATCGGGCTGGCCTTCCATGTCTCCGGCCATGGTTCCGCACACCACTGCCCAGCAAAATAAGCTCCAAACCCCACGCTCCCAGATGCATCCGTAAACAATTCCAAGTCTGGCGAAGCCACCACTGCCTCCTGAAAAAACACCCGGCCGTTTAAATCCCGCAGAAAAACTGACCACACCTCCAAAGCGGCCTTCATGGCCGCTGATACCCGGATAAGAGAATACGACGCCACTCGTAGCCCTAGCCAGGAATCTATTAAAAACCTTGGATGTATAAGAAACTGAGTAAATTTCCCTGTCGATATCATCATTCACAGACAATCCATTTTGATACGACAAATGATGTATCAGCCGGTACTTACCTGTTTCCTTCCCCAGGGGGGGAAACCCGAAGATGGCGGCGCCGAAAACAGCCCCTCCATCCTTCCTTCATCAGCTTTTCCTGCATTATCCCAGAAAACTCCCCCACGGATTTCAGATTGCGCAGACATGGAAACATCTCCCTCCCCCGGAACGGAATGACAAAACCGTGCATAAACCAATCCTGCAGCAGTGCTGCATCCACTTGGTAACGTAGCAGTTTAGCCATGGCTCCATCACTTCTACCCTCACCGGTGTGAGTCCCAACGGAAGTGGATGCGATGGCCGTCCCTTGCACCCTTCCTGCCGGGGAAGACAGGAGCTTGAAGCATCGACTATGGCTATGTTTCCCCCCCATATCCCGAGATAATTGAGTTTACTACAGCCACTTAAGCCAATTATCTCCAGGATAGAGGGGAGGGATTTTACTGTGTAAGTGGGAGTGTTACTGTGTTAATTATTGTTCCCATTAGTTTGTGTCCCTTTTGTCCCAGTTTACCACCAGGTCCAGGGAATGTGCCTCTGGCCTGAAAATGTGTATAAAAGAAATGCCTTTGTGCACATTAAACAGATCATCTTGCACCTTCATGATGTTTTGGCTCATGTTTGGGGAATTGGAGAACTACACTCTGGGGATTGCTATAATCACTATACTCCCCAGGGTATAATCACTAAGCTCTGCTAAGAGCTTTTTCCTGTTCCTGTTCTCTGGATTTAAGAGAGGTCTACCCATTGGGAGCTGGACCCTGGTCTGGGATCCAGGATGGGTCGGAGACGGCGAGACTCCATCCAAGCTGCGGTGGTTTGTGGGGTCTGCAGTGGTTATGGTATCTGGTGGAGTGCTTGGAGCCCTCGGGAAGAACTAGGAGCATCCGTCAAACTGAGGTACTTGGTCAGAGTACTGGAGATCTGTTACTCCCCTTACCCTATATATACTCCCCTTACCCAAAGCCCACCCCCAATATCCACATAGCCAATCCACACATACCCTTATTCTGTGCCTGTCTCCTAGCAATGTCAAGGCCCATTCCCCTTAGTTGTGCTGCTCCATGGGCTACATACCTGATGTAACAAAGTCCTAAAATTTTCTTTTTTTGAGGGGGAGAAGTGAGGGAGGGGGAGGGGGAGTCTAGTCCGTTATGAATAGGTTTGGCACTTATATAACTTATATGGACACCTCTCTGTCAGTATTGTCTGACTCTGAGTATTGGCTCACAACTTAATTTTTTAACTGAACAGAGATCATTTTGTTACAGTGGAGACATCTATCGCTCTAGTTAATATTCCCCTTACTTGCATTTTTCTTTCTCTCCTGATAATCAACAGTTTCCCTGTTTGATGTTATATTCCATATATCTGATGCTTTCTACAATGTGTATATAGATGCAATGATCAGTTGTTAAATCATGCTGAAGAAGTGTTATTAGCATCCTGAAAGCATGCAACCATTACTCTGTCATGTAACTGTTGTAGAATTATTAGGCCTCTATAAATCTGTAAGGCCCCTTTAAATCCTCTTGCTATACCTCTAAAAGGCCCCCATAGTTTTACAAGAAAGCTTTGTCGATAGAACATAGAATTTGCATGTCAGCAAGAAATAGCTTTGATAAAATGTGTATTTACTAAAAGCCTTGAAACCTAACCTTGAGAAACTAACAAGTGCCAGCTACGCTCTAAATGGATAGCTGCCAAAAGGCCCCTCCCGTCGAGTGAGCTCCTCATGTTAGCAAAATGGCGCTAAAACCTGGAGGAGTTAAAAATGTGACTTAAGATGGTACACCCCATAGGGAGAGCATTTTACTAACATCTTAGCACCTAAGCCAATTAACAATGTCTATTTGTCTATATCTTGATTTTCTTCAATGATGTAATAATGCCTTTAAAAGGGTCTGCGCACCCATTTTCTGTCAGAAGCCATTAAACTTCTCTGAAGTTCTTTCATTACCCTGAACTTTGTGTCTCAGTGTGAATTTACTTCTGCGTGCACGCAACTTTATTATCTTTAATTTGGACAGGAACAGATAGTCATTCAAACTAATTGGTTTGCAGTAAATTATCTATGACAATTGGCGCTTCCAACGTGGGGCTCTGGGCTATGTCCTGTCTGGGCAGCTGTCCAAGAAGACGCTGGGGGGGCTGAATCCTGGGGGAAGGAAAAGAGCCTGATCACCTCTGAATACACGGTAGAGATTGCTGCAGCACCTAGCCGGTATGTTCCTGCCCCTGTGATTGACCTATCCCAGTGTCTGTGACTGCTACCGAGAGGACATCAAAGTCAGGTAATAACTTGCCCAGAGTCTTTGTATTGTTAATGATACCTAGTTTACCTGCATGTTGACTATCTGTTGCCTGGGTGTGTTTTTTTAAGTGCCTGTTTAACTCTTTTAGGAGCCACGTAGCTGTGGCTGTAAGGAAAAAGAGTAGGGGAAATCTGTGGAGGGCAGTAGACTCACTGCTTCCTGGGGTTCCCCAGAGTGTCATTTTGACCGCTTAGCTAGCCTCATCGGACACTTCTTCTTGGTAAAATTCCAGTCTCAAGCGCTGAGGCAGGTAAGATTCCAATTCTTTAGGCTATACAGGATGCGGGTTGGAAGCTGTTGCTGTTTCCTGTGGCTGCTGGTAGTGAGACTTGCGGGTGGGTCCGCAACAGGGACACTACGAGCTTGAGGGAGGTGGCTTTTGGCCACACGAGTAAAGGCAAGGGATAACACTGTTGAACTTATTTGAACTGTGATGCATGCACTGTATTTACACTGAAATGTTATTGACTTAATTGTCTGTCACACAGATTCCTGTGTTTACTTTTATCTTACTCACTGTACTATTTACACTTTCCCCTCCTATTTCTCTTTCTCTGTTGAGAGAAGTGATTGGTCACACACTTCTCGCCACGCTCCAATCCGCGGCTACCACGGGTAGGCGGAATCAGTGACTAGTCTACGTTTTGGGAAGACGTACTTAAAGAGCTTGCTCTTAAAGTAGCAGTCGAGCACGGTAGACGTTCTGTTCCTTTCTCTCTCTATATCTGGGACGCCTTGTATAGGGAATATGGGACAGAAACTATGAAAACCCGATAAGGGTTGGCTAGCACGAGACATGGTAGAAGATAGGGAAGGTGAAGAGATGGTTAAGAAGGTTGATAAGATTGCTAAAGTATGTGGAATCACGGTACCCCCGTGTGGTAGATTGCAGCCAGAAAGCTGGCGTAAGATACTGACAGAGAAGAAAGGCAAGTTAATGGACAATGATTTAGTCCGCACAGCGGAAGCCTGGTACAGAGTAGCCAAAGCCATCCAGCAAGAGGGATGGATTGAACAAGAGGTTGATTACAAGGGTGTGAAAATGTTTGTGTATCATAAGAATTTTGTCACTGGAAATTCTCCCCAGCACGCGCCTAGTTATGGCACACATGAGGTGGCCACCCCTTTCCCTGTCACTACCCCTGTTTGCCCTGTCCTGAATGCCGATGGATCTGTATTTTCCCATCCATCGATCTCCCAACTCCCATCATCCTCATCCCTTCCTTTACCACGCCCATCTTCCTCCAGTCCATTGCACCCCTCCAACATGCCCTCCTCCCGCCCGTCCTCTCCTGCCGTCCCACTTGCCTATTCATCTTCCTCCTCCCCTCCTACCGACCCACCCTCTCCATTTTCTCCTCCTCCTACTACTCCCTTACTTCCTTCTTCCGTATTCTCAGACCCTCCTACTCCACCCTATCCTCCTCCCACTCCTCCAGCTCCTCCTACTCCACCTATTCCCAGTCCCTCCCCCTCCCCGTTACATCCTCTCCCTAATCCCTACCCACCGCCACCGCCCTACGCCTATTCTGCCTATTCGCCCGCCCAAATGCCTTGGCCCTTAGCCTATGCCTATTCCACACTTCCGCCTCCCCAGCCCGCCTATCCCGTACCTCCCATAATCACACAGCCGACCCCGATTACACCTGCCCACACTTTGCCCACATCCAATATGGCCGCCACTTCCTCACTTAACCCGAGCGCAACTTCCTTCCACGCCTCCAATATGGCGTCCCCCAGTAACATAACCCCTCTTATGCCCGTTCTTCCAAATGATCTGCTACCTCCAACCCATAGCTCACCAGCAGCCCCGACTGGTGGAGTGCCCCTTCTACCCCCGGCCCTGTCACCACAGGTAGTTCCCTCCCCGGGAGTCCGGATAGCACATGCAGATGAATTTGACACGGTAAGCTCCCATGGTTACCAGTCCCCACCAGACTCCACGGAGCTTTCGCCCCAACCTCCGCGACGTTCTCTTAATGATCCCTTTGGTCGCAGGGTTCAAGGGGACAAAGCCCCGGTAATGTATGTTACCTTTAACCCAACACAGGCCAGTGCCCTGATGAAGTCACTCCCTGACCCTGAAAAGCAACCTATGCCCTTTTACAGAGCAGTGGTCCAGATTCAACAGACCTATTCCGCCGCATGGCGTGATTTGCTGAGCCTCTGTGCCATTAAGGCTGGAGATGCCTACTGGCCTAGCATTGCTCGCCACCTATGCACTAATTGGTTGTCAAGTGATACTGATTATACGTCCGGACTTGAGTTCTGTGATCAGCTAAAAACTTGGGCCAAAGATAAACTTGCTGATCAGGCAGCCGGACTTAATGATATTGTCCAGGAAAAAGGTGAATCCGTAGAGAGGTTTCACGCTAGACTCTTTCAAGTATTCTCTGACCTAGGGTTTGAACTTAGCAATAAAATACATGCCCAAATGCTTTCTGGTGCCTTTGTACAGGGCATCAAAGACTCTATACGGAAAGGTATTATTGCTGCCCGCCCTGAGTATAGAGTGGTTTCCCTTGATAAGCTGCTTTTAGTTGCCCGAGGTTTGGAGGCAGCACAGGTGCCAAGAAGATCCAATCCCACCCTCCTTATGGTATCACGCCCGCCGATTCCCAGAGGCACTAGGCCTGAGGATGGAATTTGCTTTAATTTTAATTTTAGAAGTGACTGCCCTGAACCCATAAAACACCGGAGGCCATATGCTGGCAAACAAACTTCCAAGCCCGCCACTACCACGAAGGCCCCAGAAACTCCTTCACCTGATTCAGCCCAAGAAGACTAGGACACCGGCAAGCCTGTGTCATTAACCCCTGTTATGGCAGTGTCTTCAGGGGAACAAGGGGGGCCTCTAGCTACTGTAATTTTACCCATTGAGGGCCAGCCCACCACTTTCCTAGTTGACACAGGTGCAGCCCGAAGTGTTCTGATAGAACAAGACCTGCCCGATATCTCATTTCTTTCCAATATTGATGTCTCCTGTGTTGGGGTGGACGGCCTTCCAAGGCAAAGTCCCCTGTCCACCCCTCTGCGGGTTGGTAACTGCCACAACTTGCTTGCTCGCTTTGTGGTATCTTCCACATGCCCCATTAACCTTTTAGGAGCTGATGTTCTTTCACGCCTGCAGGCATCTATCACCTTTACTCCAGATGGACAAGTGGAACTATCCACCCCTCTATCTGTCTCAGACACCTCAGCTTTGTGCTCCTTACCCCTGATGCTACATCTAGAAGAGCCTCATGGGGATGCAAAAGACCTAAGGACTAATTTCCCTGATTCACTAAAGACTGATGTTCCCAAGAAGCTGTGGTCCACAGGCCCAGAGGACATAGGCCATCTAAAGGTCCCACCTGTGGTGGTAAAGCTCATCCCAGGAGCAAAATTACCACGAAAATCACAGTATCCTTTGAAACCAGCTCAAGCTGCAGCCATTACAATTCAAATTCAAGCACTCCTGGAGAAGGGTGCTCTTGTCAAATGTGAATCACCATGCAATACTCCATTATTTCCGGTAAAGAAAAAGACTCCAAAAGGCGAACCTGAAAAGTACAGATTGGTCCAAGACCTCAGAGCGGTAAATTAAGCCACAGTTTTGGACACTCCAATAGTGCCCAACCCACACACTCTCCTTTCCGGCGTTCCACCCTCTGCCAAGTACTTCACGGTCATTGATCTGGCCAATGCCTTCTTCAGTGTTCCCCTGGATCCAACTTGCCAATATCTGTTTGCTTTCACACATGAAAAACAACAGTACACATGGACTGTCATGCCCCAAGGGGCACAAAATTCACCAAGTCAATTTGCGAAGGCCATGTGCTCTATCCTTGATCCATGGCAATCTGACCATCCTGAGGTCGTCCTGCTTCAATATGTGGATGATTTGCTGCTTTGTGGAGATGATATACCCACAACAGAACAATGCTCACTTAATCTTCTTTGCTACCTAGCAGAACAAGGATGTAAAGCTTCACGTCTCAAGCTGCAATTCTGCCAACCTACTGTTATCTTCCTTGGCCATTGTCTGTCTCAGGGAACCAGACATCTTACCCGTGACCGAGTTAGAGCGGTACTGGACATTCCACCTCCAAGGACCTCGAAGTCACTACACGCCTTCCTAGGCCTCATTTCCTATTGCCGAGCATGGATCCCAGAAGCCTCGCTCCTTATGCAACCTCTTTATGATGCTCTCAAGTCAGACCCATTTTGCTTGTCCACAGAAGCCCTTGACAACTTCTGTTCTCTCAAACGTGCTATTGCTTCTGCTCCTGCTCTTGGCCTACCAGACTATACCAAACCCTTCAAATTGTTTGTTTCTGAAAGACAAGGCCATGCAACAGGAGTACTCACTCAGGCCCATGGTCCTGGAGGCCGCCAAAGGCCTATTGGATTTTTCTCCTGCCAACTGGATATTGTGGCCAGAGGACGTCCCTCTTGCCTTCGGGCCGTCTTTGCTGCCAGAGAGCTCATTGAAAGAACTGGAGATCTTGTCCTTGGCCACCCCCTGGTTGTCTTGGCCCCTCGTGACATTTCTGCCATAGTCAACCAGGTCCAACTTAAGCATGTTACTCCTGCTAGGCATCTTCGCCTTCAATGTCATCTTTTGTTGCCTGACAACATTACCCTCCAAAGATGTCAAGTTCTCAATCCGTCCACTCTTCTGCCACTCCCTGAGGGGGGTGTATACTACGGATTCATCATGGACGAAACTTATGTTTTTCTTCTCACTGGCACCATCAAGAAGGAAATGCATCCCAACCTATCCTTTCATGATGGACAAGCACTCCTTCATGACGGAGCAAGACATGCCTTCTGTACCATGTGGTACAAACCAAACATCACTCCTGAACCCTGCTATGAAGATGAACTCTATAATCTGGTCGAAGTAAAACTCACTGCACAAAACTTCTACTGTGATTCTGAAGGCAACAGTATGGTCTTGATTCATCTACCTCCGGAACTCAAGCATTTGTACCGTAATTGGGACACTGCCATTCCACATGTCCCTGTGACCAAGTTGAAAACAATATCATGGAATGATCTTGGGCCTATGGCAAGAGCATGGGCCACTATGGACGAATCACAGCTACAGGAACATGGTGTTGTCAAATATCCAACAACTGACCACTTAAAAGCATGGTCACGTCATTTCCTGGAGAATGAGTTCCAAGATTTAACCATAGTGAATGACTACGACCCAGATACACCTCATGACTGTTTTGAACAGATGAAAATGGAAACAACACATCTACCAACTGTGCATGAAGACCCATTGGTAGATCCCGATCTCACCCTGTTTGTGGACGGCTCAAGATATGCTGATGAAGAAGGAAGATACCATACAGGATATGCCGTAACCACAACAGATGAAATTGTCAAATCATCATCTTTACCATCAACTATGTCTGCACAAGAAGCTGAATTGCAAGCCCTGACTTCAGCATGCAAGATCTCTGAAGGAAAGCGCGCCAATATCTACACGGATTCAAGATATGCACTGGGCGTGGCTCACGACTTCGGATTAATTTGGAAAACTAGAGGATTCCTTACCACCGCCGCTACACCAATCAAACACGGTTCCGCAATCAAGGAGCTGATGGACGCCCTCCTACTCCCAGAAGAAGTGGCTATTTTGAAGATAAAAGCACATGGGAAGTTGGACTCAGATGAAGCAAAGGGCAAAACAAGCTGCAAGAGAACCACAGGAAGTGGAAAGAAGAGTGTCCGGAAATGAAGAGACTCCCATATTTACTCTGCAGACTCTTCCAACTGACCTGAAAATCCTGCGGGAACAACAGGCTACAGTTGCCCCTGAAGGAATACGGAAGTGGAAACAGAAAGGGGCAGTTCTAAGAGATGGAGTGTATTACAACAATCTCAGATTCTGCCTTCCTAAGAATCTATACCCAGCAGTTGTTCAGTGGGCACATGGCCCTGCACACCTACCAAAAGATTTGATGATTGCCCTTTTACAGAAGTCCTATGAGGCCCCTGGACGCTAGCCAGCAATTACTGCAAGACGTGTGTCATCTGCGCCAAGTGCAATCCGGGGAAAATGACTAAAGTCCCTCCAAAACACTTGGCCAAGCCCATGTACCCGTTTCAAAGAATTCAGATAGACCACATCCAGATGCCAAAGAGTGGCAACTTCGAATATGCACTAGTAATAGTGGACATGTTCTCAGGCTGGCCAGAAGCCTACCCAGTGGTTAACATCACCGCAAAAACAACAGCAAGATGGCTACTTACAGAAATTGTATGTAGGTTTGGACTACCAGAAGTCATTGAAAGTGACCAAGGCCCAGCTTTCACAGCATCAGTAACCAAAGAGATTTGGGCCGCCCTAGGAGTGACCCTTGCCTTCCACACACCTTATCACCCACAAAGCAGTGGTAAGGTGGAGCGTATGAATGGCACCCTGAAAACTAGAATGCTAAAAATGTCGCAAGAAACAAAAATGCTCTGGCCCGAAAGCCTGCCAATAGCCCTGTTTAGTGTCAGACATACACCCAGAGGGAAGCCCTCATTGTCCCCTTACGAGATTCTATTCGGGTCAGCACCCAGGCTAGGTTGCTATTTTCCCCAGCAATTACAACTTCATACTGATGTTTTAGTAAACTATGTAACTGAACTTGCCAATGCTTTGAACAAAATCCATGCCCAAGTTTTCTCTTCAATTCCAGATCCTGATTCTGACACAGGCAACCACAGTCTGCTCCCCGGTGACTGGGTTCTGGTCAAGAAATTTGTGCAGAAACACACCCTGGAACCAAGATTTGACGGACCGTTCCAAGTTCTCCTGATCTCCCCTACCTCTGTCAAATTGGCCGGAAGGCCTAACTGGATCCACGCTTCCCATTGCAAGAAGACACCTGCCCCAGAGGAAGCTAACTCTATGCAACCATGTGCCTCTGGTACATTATCTCCTTAGTTGGCCTCCTTAAAGCCCAGCAGGTGGCCATCACCAAAGATGCTAGTGGGTACACTTTCTGGTATAATTCATCATGTACCCATGTGGCTACATTCACTTTTGATTACTGTGATATTGTAGAGTGCCCATTCCCTAAGTCACAGATTCAAGCCATTTATAAAGATATACCACAAGCAAAAGACCCTTACGTTTGTGTAGTAGATGAACAATGGGGTTATGACTGTAACTACTGGGGGGCTGCGGGATGGAATACTGGGCCTGCCTGGGATTATAAACCCAAAAGTGCTTTATCTAAGATAGACAATCAGGGTAGATCCCTCCTTCAAAGAATGACTTTAAGAAAGCCTGGAGGAAGTACCCCTATGAAATTAATGTTAAATATTGAACATCCTGGCCCCGAGGATGCAGACCGATATGTAATGGGAATGTATTGGAAGAAAGGTTCCTACAACAAATTAGGTCATTTCTACCTCAGAGATATGTACCACTCTCCAGAGTGGCAAGGGGCTGATCATATGGTCCCAAATCCGCTAAAACCACATATCCAGTCCTTTAAAGATATGATGGCCATCGCTAACCCCACTTTTGAAGATACCATGGCCGCTGAAACTGGATTCAATTACATTAATTTGTGGTTAGAATGGATGAGGTATAATGCCAACAAACATAATAAAACAGCATGTTATGTATGTGGCGGTGCCCGACCCCACCTTGGCACCGTCCCCCTAATTCTCCCTTTAGATATAGAAGATTGCTTCTTAAGCCTTTTTGCCTACCAATATGACTTTAATAGGTCCCTCTGCATGGCATGGACGGCAGAATACCCTCTCTTAGTTGAAAATGTTAAGCCACCAGATGGAATCACAGCCTATAGAGGTAATTACACTTGTTATGCCATGTATGACGGGATTGGTAAATTCATGGGTAATTTTTCTAAAGGTTATTGCGCCACTTACAGAACTGTTCCTATACGCCTGTTGCAACACCATACCAGGTCATTGGGGGATATTTACTGGTTATGTGGGGATCTACAGTTAAGATCTAGGCTGGAAACTGAGTGGTGGGGTGAGTGTACCCTGGCCAAAGTTATCATGCCCATTCATATTATTTCTGATAATCATCATGACACATACGACCCTCCACATACATCAGCCAGAGTAAGGCGCGAAACCCCAGTAAAAGGCAGTTTTGACCCCCACATTTACATAGATGCCATTGGGGTGCCTAGGGGGGTACCTAATGAATTTAAAGCTAGAGATGAAGTAGCTGCAGGTTTTGAATCACTTTTTACCATAGTCACTGCCAACAAAAACCTTAATTGGATTAATTATATCTATTACAACCAACAGCGCTTCGTGAACTACACCAGGGATGCCCTCCAGGGCTTGGCCGAGCAATTACAGGCCACATCCCAAATGACCTTCCAGAACAGACTGGCCTTAGACATGATCTTAGCCGAAAAAGGGGGGGTCTGTAAAATACTTCCCGACACTATGACTTGTTGCACTTACATTCCAGAAAACACAGGTCCTAATGGTAAAGTCACTCTGGCCATAGCTAAATTAAATAGACTCTCAGAAGAGTTAAAGAGAAACTCTGGAGTTACTGATCCCTGGGAAAAATGGTTTGGTTGGATGACTGGTTGGCAGAGAGCTTTAGTCCAGATTGGTATTGCCTTACTAATTTTTCTTTTTATTCTCGCTCTTCTCATTTGTTGTGTCCTCCCATGCCTAAGGAAATTCCTGCAGAAAACTGTAAACCAAGCAACACCAACCTTCACTCATCTGACAATCGATGATCAAGACCTCATCTCACCCTGTATTCCGCTACAAACTCTCCCGTATACTGATGAAGTGCAGAAAGTCTAGGAAGGGACAGTACAGGGACAGCGTCCGTCTTTATGGGTAGACTGCCGTACGGAGAAGTAGTGGATAAGCCACTATGGGTTACCAGCGGAGTGAAGAGTGTTCCTGAACCGTACTGACGGATGTGCTGCAGCCTGTTAGGGTCAAGAGAGGGATAGACTTGCACTTTGCATTAACACTAAGTCAGCGGTCATGGGGTTTCTGTGTCTTTGGGCTAACACATCTTCTGATACTAACAAATAAAGTTTTGTCTTTTAGCAAATAACATTTTAGGGGGGACTGTTGTAGAATTATTAGGCCTCTATAAATCTGTAAGGCCCCTTTAAATCCTCTTGCTATACCTCTAAAAGGCCCCCATAGTTTTACAAGAAAGCTTTGTCTATAGAACATAGAATTTGCATGTCAGCAAGAAATAGCTTTGATAAAATGTGTATTTACTAAAAGCCTTGAAACCTAACCTTGAGAAACTAACAAGTGCCAGCTACGCTCTAAATGGATAGCTGCCAAAAGGCCCCTCCCGTCGAGTGAGCTCCTCATGTTGGCGCTAAAACCTGGAGGAGTTAAAAATGTGACTTAAGATGGTACACCCCATAGGGAGGGCATTTTACTAACATCTTAGCACCTAAGCCAATTAACAATGTCTATTTGTCTATATCTTGATTTTCTTCAATGATGTTATAATGCCTTTAAAAGGGTCTGCGCACTCATTTTCTGTCAGAAGCCATTAAACTTCTCTGAAGTTCTTTCATTACCCTGAACTTTGTGTCTCAGTGTGAATTTACTTCTGCGTGCACGCAACTTTATTATCTTTAATTTGGACAGGAACAGATAGTCATTCAAACTAATTGGTTTGCAGTAAATTATATACGACATAACCAATAAACCAACTATTAACATATTTTATGAGCTTTTCATCAATACAGTTTTTCTTACTTTTTTTTTTAATCTTCTTTGCTGGTGAAACATTATCACAATTTCCCTCTACAATTGTATTTATTAACATATTTTAACTCTAATGCACTTTTGGCCCTATATTATGCCTTAACCTGAGGCAAATCCAACATTAAATTTGAACAACTGCATTGAAAGAAGTAATTTCTGATGTGACTCCTACACATCTTTTCTAGAACCTCCCAGGAAAGCTAAGTAAGGGAGGACACGAATGATGACAGGTATAAGGGAATGGTACTAGGGGGATACAATGTTTCAACCTAGGGACATCATAAGAAGGGGTAAAGGGGGAGGGTACTCACCAGTCGCCTGACAGAAGCATAGTGAAGTTAGCTTTCCCTCCCACCCGCCCTAGAAATGCTAGTACATAGTACACATACGTTTGTTTTGGCAGGTTGTGGGTGCTGTTGTTTATTCTTTGTTTTGTCACAGCTCATGATAGTCCTGGCTAGCGCAGTTAAAAATGGAAGAAGGTACCCAAGCGGCTTGGGGAGTCCCAGCCTGCTGATAGCTGATGGCAGGGGCAGGCTGCTCCAGACTCGTGGTTCATATTGGATAGAGCTGTCTGTTGGTGAAACACCCCAACAGCTGACTGAGTAAAGATGCTGTCAGGAGGTTATTAATAAAGCTGTGGTCATTACTGTGAGAAAGTGTTTTATTAGTTAACTGCATTTCAATGTATTATTTGTTCTCTCTTATTAAATATACCTTGCACAATAGGTGGACCTTGGCAATATATATTTATATTCATTTTACCATAATTCTTCTTTTCAAATTATTGTTATTAAACATTTGTCAAAAACATTTTTAAACAGTGGCAATACCAAAGGAAAAGGGTTCAGAATAAAAAGGGAATGGGGAAGACATTTCCCCAACCACTATAATAGAAATACACATGATAAATATGATATTATGAAGCATAAAGTGAAATATGTGTATAGAATATTATACTACATAATGTAAACAACAACCCATAAACTGTAAAACATTTGCAAATCACCATAAGTCTTCTAAATGTATACCTTTGCAATCGTCCTATATTTGTAAAGTTTAAAAATAAGGTACAGAAATATTTTCTATGTTTAGCCTCATATTCACAGCACTCGTACTGACTCAGCTATAGCCTACAAGAAAGGCACGATAACTGCTTACAACAACTTTTTTTCTGCTGCTTGTATGCATATGTGTCAGAAAAATACAGCTGTATATTTAAAAAGGCAGGTGACAGGAATGCTACTCATGTACATTAAAAATATATCATAGCAAACTGTCTATATGCTAGGTTAACAGTTTTTTCAACCTTTTCAGCAATTTACTGCATTGAACAACTTTACTTTTTTTAACTCAGCCTTTTTGTATATAAATAAAGGCATCTCAATCATTTTGTGATTATTTGCATATTTTCTGTGTGTTTTAGGGTTATGTGTATAAACATTATTTTAGACCTTTTGGGCAAATCAGCCTTTTTTACCTTTCTATTGATGAAGAGTTTACAAATGTTAGAGTAAAATATTTAATTAATGAGTTTAAATAATAATTTGATAATGGTATATGCTTAATTGCATAGCAACGTTTTTTTTTCTCCTTACTGGCTAATAGAGTTAGTCAAACCCTGTCCACAAACTTAAAACCTTTCATATTTTTTTAAGGGTGGGACACTCATAAGCTTAAAAAATGTGCTCAGCATTTATCTGGCACATTTTACCTGGAAATATGCACATCAATATATATATTTAAAGGAAGGTCATCTTATCACTTCATTTAACTTTTCCCTTCAATGAAGCTACAAAGGTCACCAACTACAGCTCTATGTGAAACCAAAGTAGAATGCAGGCATTTCTGTTTGAAATGACAGTCAATGTATGACTTTAACCACAATAGAATGGCAAATCAATGATCTGTTGGACATTTCCAACAAATTATTTTCAGTTTGCACAGTGCATGCAATAGAATCTAAGCCAAGGATCATCAAAGCATAAAACTCAAACTATCAAGGAAGAATGAGCAAAATATATGATAAAATAATCAAATTATTCGTACAAAAATGCTAAACCTCTGCTTATGGTTTATTAATATTTCATTTTGATGAAGATTAAACTATATCATGCTAAAATGTTTTTCCAATGATGATTAAGATTAAAAAAAAAAAAAAGCACAAGAAGGCTTTTATTATATTGAGCATATATGTAACATTTGATATAAATTTATATGATACATACTGGACATTAAAGAACCACTATAGTGCCAGGAAAAAAAAACTAATTTTCCCCCACCCTCAGGGTCCCACTCCTGCTAGGCTCTAGGGGGAGGAAGGGGGTTAAACACTTACCTTTCACCAGCTCCGGGCTCCCTCGGTGCTCGGGACTCTCGTCCTCCTTTGGACCTCATTGGCTGAATGTGCATGTGTGGCAAAAGCCGCGCGCGCATTCAGTCAGTCCATAGGAAAGCATTCTCAATGGACGCTGGCGTCTTCTCATTGTGAAAATCACAGTAAGAAGCGCGGAAGTGCCTCTAGTGGCTGTCAATGAGACAGCCACTAGAGGCTGGATTAACTCTGAAACTGCTATGTTTACAGCAGGCAGGGTTAATCCTAGATGGACCTGGCACCCAGACTACTTAATTGAGCTAAAGTGGTCTGGGTGCCTATAGTGGTCCTTTAAGTAATATGCTGCATTACTGAGATATATACAGTGATATTTTTTATTTATTTATTTTTAATCTTATCTTTCATCTCACTGAAGAGCTTCCCACATCAAATTAATTGGGAACACACATTGTGGCGGACCACCAGTATATTGCCATACAGCTTTACTCCTGTTAGCTTCGACTGAATGCTGGGAGTAGATCTGTTTATTTCAGGCAAGCACTCTCAATTTAAACACAGACCCCCAGCAAGGGGTCTCCATACAGAAATATAGCAAGCACGTCCATGGCGTCCCTGTGTTTGAGAGATAATTGAGTCAGGAAACTATAACTTAATTATCTCATTTATATTATACTATAGCAGTGATGGCGAACCTATGGCATGCGTGCAACAGGTGGCACGCTGGGCCCTTTCTGTGGGCACGCGGTCGTAGATTCGCCATCAATGCAGAGTAGGCACCTGCCTGCCCGAAACGGCAGGTGCCTACTCTGCTTCCATGTCGGCAGGACCGGAACCCGGGGGGAGGCATCTAGGAAGCAGCTTTCTCTCCCACGAGCTGTGTGGAGCGTTGCCGCACGTTACGATGGCAACGCTCCACACACCATCGTGCGGGAGGACAGGAGAGCTGTAGGACCTGTACTCCTGTCCTAGATACTTACCACCACCAGACCACCAGGGATGGCTGAGTTCCCCCCCTCCCCTTCACCAAATGTAAGAAGAAGGTAGGGGGGTAATACTTCAATATGCTTTAAAAAAAAAAAACGTTTTTAATGTATCTTAACCCCCAACAGAGCACCCCTACCCCCAACAGAGCACACCTACCCCCCAACAGAGCACCCGACCCCCCACACACAGCACCACCAACAGTGTGTGTGTATTCAGCAGACTATGTGTATGTTTGTGTGTGTGTGTGTGTGTATTTAGTGGACTGTGTGTGTATTTAGCAGTCTGTGTGTCTGTGTGTCTGTGTGTGTCTGTGTGTGTATGTATTAAGCAGTCGATGTGTGAATGTGTTCAGCTGTGTGTATGCATTGCATTTGTTGGAGATACTAATAAATATAAGCTTAATTTTATCTATTAATATATATAATTGAACTCTCTGTTGTGTTTTTTAAAATAAAAGATGTTAACTAGTTCGGACAACTGTACGAGTGCCGTGTTGGCACTTTGAGGAAAGAAAGTTGGCATGTATTGCGGTTTGGGCACTCAGGCTCAAAAAGGTTCGCCATCACTGTACTGTAGGCATTATATATACCAGATAAGTCAACTACTTGATGATTAACTACAGAATAATGTCATTTTATGGTAACCATGCCCTTGCTTGTAACCAGCAACAATAAGAATACCGCTGGGTGTTCAAGGAACAAAAAACTAAAGTTTTAACTTAAATCATATGGAGCTACAAACTCTGTATTGCAAGAGAATATGGCATGACAGCCACCGAGCATTAAGAGAGTCAGCTGGCTCTTACAGGGCAAAAACAAATGATATGGGCACACAAAGAAATTGATTGTGAGGGTAAAATTAGCCTATCCCTACACAGGGTAATTTTTGACCGAATTGTATCAAAGTCCCGGCAGTTCTACGCTTCCTCCACTGGCTTCAGGCCTCATCCCAAGTCTGCAAGTGTTGTCTACAGATCCGTCTGCTCATGGCACTCAAATCAGTGTCCCCGAGGACTCTGCGAGGATGTTGGTCATTCACATGGATCAGCTCCCTGTTTGCTCCTGGTCCAGGTAAATAGAGTGGTTGCCAGTGGTGCACCTCAGCTCCTTCTTGCTTAAGATGTCCCCATTGCTAGTTCCCCCAGAAACAATCACAGAGCTGGTCAAAAGCTTGAAATGGTGAGTTTGTCGAGTCAGGTCCTCCTGATGCCTTATTAGGCTTGGTTGCGGCAGCCATCTTGCAAGACACAGCCTGTCTAGGCCTTGATCTGCACAAAATGGCGGCCACCCAGGGGAGCATTCTATAATTGTTTCCTTTGCGGTTTTGCACTTGGTAACTGGTGTTCCACATTCTAATGGGGTGCTGGGGTGGTCCTTATTACATAGCCAAACTAAGTAGATTTGCACAAAAATTCAAAACAATGGTACAAATTCAAGTGATAGGGTATTCCTTCACACATGCACATATTTAACAAGCTTTCACATATTTAATTGTATTATACTACATGTTCTACCACTACACTTACATTTGAGACACAGCCTTTACAGTTACAATTAGGCATACTAGTTCTTAATGAATAAACCCTGGGGTAATTCAAAAGGCATATTGTGAACCTTAGCTTGGGATCATTTTTTTTTTTGCTATTTTGTACCAAGTGTAGTGGTAATAAACATTTTTCTGCCTTTTTGACCCACACAGTGAGCTTCTACTGTATATTTTGCAATCCCTATATGTGCTATGGCAGTATAACAATTTATAGGTTGCTCAGTTATGTTGTCTGAGTACAGGAATAACCTTGTATGTATCTTTGCCAGGTATATGTGGATGTTGAAGGGGCACATTTGAGACACAGCCATTCCGTTTTTTTCTTCTTTGAAGTCTTACGCTGGTTCCATGTCCCATTTTGAAGTAGTTGAGATGGTTGGCTATTCAAACTACCCCCCAAATGTATACCACTTTTTAAAGAATACAACCAGAGGTATTGAACCTTAGCATCTGAAAGCATAAAGGTTGATAGGCCTGAATAAAATTGATATGCAAATGTTGAACTATTTTACTCCATTTGTCATGTCTTTTTGAGATGTGTTAAATTGTAACTTATAGTTTAACCACAGCCTTATGTTTCCTGCTTTAAACTGCCAACTTATCTATTTCACTATGTCTTCAGAAATATTGCAGTTATTTCTGTTTGATGTACATGTACTAATTGCTATTGGTTGATATTGCTGTTAAATATATACACCCCTATACAAACTGTGTTTTAGATATACAATGTACTTCATTAAACCTCCTGAATGCTTATTTGATACCGCATCTGAATGGTGTGATTCTTTAAGTATTCCCCGCCAGCTGGTGAGACATAAACATCTTCTTTGTTGGTTCATAAGTCAATGGCAGCATAAGGGTTTTAGACTCTGTGGTGAACTCTCAGTCCTAACAACTTGGGGGCTCGTCCAGGAGAAGGGACATTGTGGTATCTAAAGTTGAGTACAAAGACATTGACTTTTTTCTGTATTTCTCTGTCTACTCACATGGGTGTCACAATCTCCTCTTGAATCTGTCTTAGGCTGAGAGCGAGATCTGTCGGTTTGATAGAGTCTCTGAGTAAGAGGGGGTTTATAAGTTTTGTACACTTTGCCCCTGAGGATTTAAAGTTTGATACACTTTGTCCCATGATATCAGTGTGAGAACAGAGAGTCTCTGTATAAGAGGTGATTTATAAGTATGGTACACTTTGTCCCCTGGTCGAGATTTGGGAACGGGAGCGGCCGCCCAACTTGATGAGTAGTTAGTTAGGGAGACTCTAGGTGAGTCTATATATTGATTTATTGTCTGTTTAGTTAGTCTGTAGGGGATTTATAAGTTTGGAACACTTTGTCCCCTGGGGATTTATAAGTTTGGTACACTTTGTCCCCAGGGAGAAGTTTCTCCTATGTTATTGTGAATATTTCCTTCTGCTTTCCACACTGTCTCTCATTATTAATTATTGTATAAATATTTGATTTATTGTTGAAAATTTTACTAAATGGGGTCTGATGAAAATGTTATAGGTATATATGATTTGTGTGATTGTTATTAAATTAATTGAGCCCACTATTTTTTCTTATAACATTGGGACTAGGAATGCATGTCTGAGATGAATGAACTGTTAAAGTGAATGAGTTGTTAAATCTATATGAGCCTGGTACATTTTTGTGAGACCAGGATATGCCCAAGATTAGAAAAACACATGGATAGTTTTTATTTTCCTAATAATTGGACAGAGTTATACACCCAACAGAACAACCTTAGTTATAGATCATATTTCCCACTGAATAAATGAAGACTCATACTGTTGCTAACCACAACCACTTTTTCAGTTACAGTGTCACACAATGAATGCTTTAAGGCTGTATTGAGGTTTTTACTTGCCCCAGCATCCGAGACTGATCCCCCTTTCAAGTGTTGTTTGTGAACTCCTTGAATTGTGTGGCCGATATTAAGGGTATGAAATTAATAAGTGGCACAATACTAACTGCCCATTTTAGTGGTTTCGTATTTAAATTGTAAAAGTGGACAAAAATGTTGAAGGGGATTTGCTGAGGTTTTTTTCCTCGTGACCACAAATGTAGATTCCATGTACGTTGGGTCTGAGGTTTTGTTCAGGCTTGTAGTCTGGATCAGAAAATCATGCACAACAATAGAATTTGCATTTTCTATGGCCTTTGAATATTCAACTTTTGACCGGTCTAATCAACGGTAGTCAGACCGTTAACATGGAATAGCAATAAATCTGTTGAATACCTGAGAGTCCAGAAAAAATGTAGGTGACACCAGTTCTGTGTCACCTAGCTCAGATACTTGATCAATGTCTATTAGGTTGATGTAGCATAATCTGAGAGAAAAAATATTGACAGGGTACAGACATTGTGTGGCCAGAGTGGCTGGCATATATGCAATTGGTAAATAATAGTTGTAAGTAAAAATCTAAGAAAAAGCGTACTAAGGTGCTTTAAGTATAATAAGGTGATTAAGAAGATACAATTAAACATAGGTAGAAAATGGGAGAAAATAAAATACAAAAATGTTATACCTTAAAATAATATGTTCTACATACTACAGCTGTTAAAAGTTTATTCTGTGTGGATGCAGTGACTATGTGTCGATGTGTGGTTTGGATGCACATTGTTAAAGCAGAAGGTATGCCTGTATGGAGTGTGCAACTCAACTGACAATTAGAATATTTGAGCATTCTTGTTACTGTATTGTTTATAAAATATATTTGAATCAGTTTGTCCCAATCTGTGAATGTATATAGAAATTCCTGCCTAATAGTCTATTAAATAAATGTTTTATGGGCTGTAGAATATTATAGCCATTGTTGCCGCTAAAGGTTAGTGGGAGTTGGAGTGCAGAGTTTCATTCTATCTGTAAATCCATATTGTGTCAGGGAGTTTTACATGTCATGGTCTCATACTGTACAAATTTGTCATGTTTGGATTAAGTTCTTGTCTGTTTTATTTAATTGTGCAGAATACAATTTACTATTAGAAGGAAAAGAGTAAGCAGGGGAATATGTTTGAGGCATATTCCAGAGGCATGGTTTATAAAAGATTGAGTTTTAAAGTTGCTAGAAATTAAACTAGATTTTAGTGAAGTATGATATTTGGAATAGTTGGTGATGGCATGTTATGGTTATTATAGTCTGTTTTAACAGAATCTGCAATGTTGTTTACTGAATGGAGAATCGTGTTTTACAGATTTCCTTTGTATGGAATTGAGTAACGTATAGTATAAATTTACTATATAAAAATGTGTAGCTGTTAAATTGTTTCTTTTGCTAAGTGATGTAATATCCCAAGTGTTGCCTGTCTTTGTAAATGTGAAATAGCTGATTGTAAATCTAAATATGCAAGAGCTTGATTAAGAGGATCTCTGTACATTTTCTAAAAGTATAATAGTTATTGCTGTTGTCCAAGAGCAGTGGGAGTTGGAGTAGTCAAATATAATTGAGAAAAAAATTCTCAAATAAGGATTGACAGAATTTACTAAACAGTGATACTACTCAACTGGAAAGGTAGGCTCCCACTATAAAGCTAAAATGAAATAAAAGAAAATTATTATATTACATCTAATAAATTACCAGGAATAGTTATGGTGTATGTAATATGCTTTTAAGAATTAAAAAAGCTGGGAAACAACAATATTTGTATATTAATGTATTACACTTGGATAGTCCCAATGTTAAAAATGATGATAATAATAAAGTCACAGTCTTTTAATAAAGTATCATCACAAAGTTGCTACTTTGTGCAATCGATACAGTGTATGGAGATATACTTTGTCTGCCTGTATCAGATGGCTCCAGCTATTGATGGACTGGCTTGTACCCCGACTGGGTACCTCCATCAATCGCTGCTTCCTACACCAAAAGCACTGTACTGGAACAAAATAACCACCATAGATTTCCACAAACCGCCACAGCTTGATTGGGGATCTCACTGTCCTCCACCCACCCTGGAACCAAGGCCAGGTTCCACCTTCTAGTGGGTAGACCTCTCCTAGTCCAGAAGGCATAGCAGGAACAGCTCTTATAAGAGCTAGTGATTATACTCAGGAGAGTATTGTGATATAGCAATCCCCAGAGTGTATGTAGTTTTCCCATCCCCCAAACATGAGCCAAGACTTCATGAAGGGGTAAACAAATATCTCTTTAATGGGAGCCACACTGGCCTTTTGTGCAAGTCCCCAAGCAAGGTGTATGCACACATGGACTGTGTTGGGGACAGGGACACAAACTTACAAACCAACAATAACACATTTACAATGTACGGCACTCCCACACATAGCACACAATCCCTCCTTTACCATTAGATGTCTTCATTTTTCTTAAACCTTATTTTTTCAGCCCCAAAAAAGGCCAAATTAAAAATCCATAAATCCCATTGAATTTATAAGATTAAAAAAAAAAATTAGCACAAAATAAAAAACACGTTGAAAAACCAAAAACCAATAGTTAAACCAACCCAATAAGAGCACTCTGATTTTTGAGTCTTGCCTGATTGGTAGCTTGCAAGGCTCAAATTTACCTATTACAGCACTCTTATGGATTTTATTTTTTTTCTTTACAACAATGCGCAGTCACTGGCTGTTCACTATTTAGTAGGCATGCCCCTACTCGTTGTATAGTGAGTAAGGGCAGAAGGGAGATTTAAAACTCCCTCATTCACTAATACTAAGTACTACATTTTGGTAGATAGCTCCCTAATACCGTGGGAACTAGGGAGCTATTTACTAAGTGGCTGCAAGATGTAAGATGTGGCACTAATAGGATCAAAATTTCATTCATTTGAATTAAATGCCGATCCGAACAGAATGTACCGAATGGCATCCTAACACAAATGGACAAACTGTTCTCATTCTGTTAGGACAAAATTCAGTAGTTTCACCTTTTTGTCTAAAAGGAAAGGGTGAGTATTGTGGGAAAATTCCTTTGACATACAGATAGTGGGCGTCAGAATACACTAATATACCCAGCATGCAGAACTTTAGTATAAATATTAAAGAAAACTCTAAGACGTATTACCGGGCCTTAGAACGGCCAGATTTAACGTATAAAAAAGAAAAGTACAAGACAGGCTGAGGTCAGGAATACAGAGTATATGTAAATGGTTAGGTAAGACAAGTCAATAATACAGAAGTCAGATTAGTAA
>OW240912.1:293948075-294016754 GCA_933207985.1 Pelobates cultripes
TGTTCTTGTCTTGATACATGTTGAATATTGTGTAAATAAAGAGATGATGTACAGAAAAACATACACACAGGTCTGCCGGTAACCCTAATGCATGCTAAAATACAGTAATGGAAGGGTGTTGTGCAATACCTGTCAGAAGAAGAAAGCAGTCCTCACAGTTTTTATATAACCTACTTTTCACCACTAATTTAAATATATTCTACAGGTTTAATAATATTAGTGGACATTTCCCTTGTATGAGCTACACATGCAATAAAACATCACATTTGACTGGCTTACCATAATAGTCATAATAATAGTGTCGCTCTTGGAAGTGGAGAATGAGTGAAAACCTGACTCTGAATATTCCACTTTGTAGAGTTCCTTCTCCCCACAGGGCAATCTCTCTGCTTTGCTAATGCAAAATCCAAAAAATATGATACAAGATAAAAGTTTTTTGTTTTTTTTACAGTTTGGAACATGACAAAACATATAAAAAGTTTTGGCCGCTTAAACCTTAATCATCATTCTACTTTATTTACTGAATTTCAGATTTAAGGCAAAAATAGCTGAATTGGAAAAATTCACCAACCTTCCAGTTTGTGGTATTGTGGTTCAATATTTTAAACTCACTGTGAATTTAATTTTAATTCTCCCTTTAGTAAGTGACCCTGCTTATATTAGAATCAACATACATTACATAATCTGCTTTTTAAACCCTGGTATGTACCATGGCTAGTTATGAGTCTCTTATTCTGCTCTACTGATTCAAATTTGCTGAACAGAAAAAAAATGCATGCAGATACAGTGGAGACTGTTTCGAGAGGGTATAGGCTATGCCACAGTAAGGTGCATGCTTAAGAAGTGTAGCCACCAAAGGGATTTTATAACATACCAAAAATACCTTCCCCAGGTAGACCACATTGAAAATGTCCATTAAAATGAGTCACTTACCTAACCACATTGTCATCTGTAATAGTATATTATGTCCTTGCAGCACTCTGCAAATGATACTTCAAAGCCAGTTTTGGACCTACCTTGCCCCCACTAGGCTCTAGATTATCCATCCATTTGGAATCACTTTGAGTGTTTAATGAAAGCAAAGTACAGATTCTATGTCAAGTAAGTGAGGAAGTGGTGTATCTCACTAGTGCCGGTATAAAGTAGCATCTGATTCTGAATTACTGAGAGAAGAAGCAGAACCAAAAAGTACTAGGGCAGGCACGAGATCTAATAGTGCTGTATCTGATTTTGTACAGTTGTCACAACCTGCCACCAGTGCCACCTCCTCCACTGCCTTTACCACCACCTTTAGGCAGAGAAGAGACAATTAGGATAGTGGAGGGGTTCCCAACCCAGTCCTCAAGTACTATCTACTAGTCCAGGAATTAAAGATTACCCTGCTGTGTCTAAAGTATAACCTCTAAATCCTGGACTGTTAGTGGGTACTTAAATACTGGGTTGGAAACCACTGGGATAGTTCCACTAGTAGACAAAGGACAGGAACAGTCACACCGCTTGTTATCCAGTGATAATTCAAAAATGGAAGGAAAAAAATAGTGGTTATTTGCTCACATCCTATTTATTTATTTTAATCCAGGTATATAATCTAATGTTGGCATTGGCATGGCAAAAATGGATGATATTGCCTAGCTTTTAGGTCAGGCAACATTGTATGCATTTTTGCATGTCAAAACATTGACAGGCAGCATTTTATTCCTGCTGTTCCAGCTGTCTAAATGGCTTTCCTGATATTATTTTTCCATAAGCCAAAAATTGGCATGTATGACATGTGATGTAAAGCTCACTACTGTTATTAGTTGATTTAGGGAAACCCCACATCTGTTCTCACTGAATCTCCTATCTGCCTTTAAATGAAAAACACTCAGTTTTTCAAATGAGGGTAAATGTTAAATAATATCCAGAGAATTTACACCAAAATAGAAGAGCTGGAAAAATTCTGCAGACCTACTCCATTATTTGACCTATGTTTTGCATGCTTGGCTTGTACTTTTTTTTTTTTTTGTGAATAAATGATTTTCTGAAGATAACAATACTGTTAATTATGTTTTATTAGAGGACTATTCTAGCAGAATTGTATTATTCTGTTTGTGGGGTTAAGGTTACTGACATTCCTCATTTAGCCTCCATAACATTCACCACTTAATATAATGGCTATAAAATTCTTCTTCATTATGATACTGTTTCTGCTTGGAATGGAACTGATTATCTACACCAGACTGAAGGGCAAATCACTTCATTTCTAATGAAAATTGACAAAGCATATATATGTATATGTATATGTGTATGTATTGCATAAAATGCAGCAAACAATAGCTCAAAACATGAACAGACTTGAAGAATTTAATGGGAGACTAAATGAACTAATCATATTTATTTTTCAGGGATTTTGTGCCTAGTATGTTTAACTGCTTCAAATCTTTTTCATTTAAATAAATATACTACAGGTGATAGGCAGCTTTCATACATTTATATTGTGTACATGTATTGTTCAGAGCATAGGTGGAAATTCTGCCAGTGTAGCCTGTGCATCTGCAGATGTGCAGGCTTCACTGGTGGAAGTCTACACTTAGGGAAAACCTGACAGGCAGAAAGGTCTCAACAGGGTCCCTGTCGGGTGTTGAGCCACTTTGGCAGTAAGACCAGGCCCTGTTAAATTGTGCAGAGACTGGATCCATTTAAGAGAGTGCTGGGAGAAAGTAACTAGATGTGACTTCCACCGAGTTTACAGTCAACGCAGGCCTGGAGGGCTGAGGAAGCACAGAGAGAGGAGGAGGGAGCACTGCAGACAGAAAGCTTCAGACTCCTATCAAGATCAGCAAGCCTCAGGAAGTCACCCTTCCTGCACCAAGGTTTGGAAACGGGGGAGAAGGAATTGCAATTTGTGTGTGTTACAGTGTGTATGGTTAGGTATGTGTGTTCATCTGTGTGCCAATGTGTATCTGTGTGTGTGCCAGTGCAGGTATGCGTATAAATGTGTGTTAGTGTGCATCTATGTGTATCAATAAGCAAGTGTGTGTATCTGTGTGTGTCAGTTTGCATCTGTGGCGAACAGAAGCTCATCAAAGGCTTTAGGAGGGGCCTGCTTGCGACTGTAAAGACCCATATTTTATTCCCCCTGGTTCTCCTTGTTTGGCACTTTCCATCGACTTCATGGGGACTTAGCCACTAATGCCCTGGAATTATTTTTGGCAAGAAAACTTTGCGTTTCCCGGTCGATCCCCCAGCGGCACTTAGCCGTGATTCTATGGAACTGTTTTGGGCATAGGACTATGCATACAGTTGGCCAAAACTATGACTTTCAGGAAATTCCTGAATCGATCTGGGTGATTTCTGGATATATTATTAACCCAGATCGGGGCTATCAGAAGATGTAACTTTTGTGGGGTTTTGTATGTTTTAAAGGTATTTTGGGGGTTTTATAATAATGTGTGGTTTTGTGTCTGGAGATAATTGAGTTAATACAGTACTTGACTCAATTATCTCCCAGGTACAGAGGAGGGATTGACCTAGTTTGTATGGGAGTGTCCTGGATCTGAGAGCCAATGTGATTGTGTATTTATTTCTACTGTGGTTTACTTTCAGATCCAGGAGTGCCCCTTGCATGGGGACTGTAATAAAAAGAGAGGGGGGGTCCCATTAAAGTCAGTTCACTTCACCCTCAACATGCAGCCTCGTCTTGTGATTATAGGGATCAGTTATACCAGCTATACCTGCTTCGGATTGCTATACTGGCTATATTCACTAGCTCTTGTAAGCTACACAGCTATACCTGCAAGACTCTCTGGAGTAGGAGAGGTCCACCCACTGGAAGCTGGATCCTGGGCTTGGGTCCAGGGTTGTTGGAGGACAAAGAGACCCCAGCCAACCAACGGTGGCTAAGGGGCTACAGTGCTTATGGTGTCCAGTGCGGTGCTTATAGTACTCCAGGCTACTATGAAGCAGAGATTGACAGAGGCACCCAGTCGGGGTGTCAAGCGGTCCATCACATCTAGTGGCAGCAGTGGGATGGCTTCCTAGTGCCAGGAGAAGCATCCTGGAGACACCAATGTTATTATGGATTTATAATTGAGGGCAATGCTAGTGTTCGTACAGCGCCCCTGTCTACAGCAGAATGGAACCAGCTAGTCCTCAGACAGCGTTCGCATATGAGGAGGAGTTTTGCTGGAGATTGCAGTGCTATTTGGCCCTACAAGATGGGCCTTTGTCAGAGTTGCACATACTGGACTACAGCGAGGTCTTTAGAAAAGAGCTTTGGGATGAAGCCCTGGAGGGTGTACAGCTTGGCAGGTGAGTCTCCCCAGCGAGGATCAGCGGCTACAGGTACGAGTGGCACTGTGGATGCCTCTCCTGGGAGAGCAGCCCCTGGATTAGTGGGTGACGAAGCTTAAGAGACTGATAGAGAAGGAAACATGCCTCGACAACGTGCACCAAGCGCTATGGTGGTACGCAATTCAGTGTGTTCCCTGGATGGCTAAACACGACAGGCCTGAGGGCAAGGTGTACAATGGCCCTGGCCTGTTATGGGGGCAGCCTTTGCTGAACCAGAGTTTGGGAGTGCTAGAGTCACGCTTTTAAGATATACATGACTATAGGGAAGCCATGCTGGATGTCCCTAGAGCTGACGACATAGAGCCAGACCTGATCAATCTGGTCACCCTGGAATGAGAGCTGGAGCAGGATTACCAATGCCTGCTCAGCTCAATTTGGCCCCAATATACCCTGCAGGCAGAGCAGGAGACATGGGTGGCGAACCCAGACCTACCACCCTACAGCTGGGGAGACCTGGCAAAGGTACCCCCTGCTTCACTACCAGCTCCCAAAGTAAAGGACCTTATATACTCGTCCTGGGAAGACCCCCAATCGGCAGGTCAGCTGGCCCAGATCCCCAACTACAGTGGGAGTTATCGGGAGTAGGGAGAGTCGGTCCTACTCCCCAGTGTCAGCTGGATATACTGGAAGAGTGGGGGACCTTACAGTCTGGTCCTGTGAGGAACCCCAAATGGCAGGTGGAGATGGGACCGATTCCTGCAATTCTATGGAGCTATAACTGCTTTGGATTGCTATACTGGCTATAACAACTAGCTCTTGTAAGAGCTACATAGCTATACTTGCTAGACTCTCTGGAGTAGGAGAGGTCCACCCACTGGAAGCTGGATCCTGGGCTTGGGTCCACAGATGGTGGAGGACAGCGAGACCCCAGCCAAGCTACGGCGGCAAAGGGGCTATTGTGCTTATGGTGTCCGGTGCGGTACTTAAAGTACTCCAGGATACTATGAAGCAGCAATTGGCGGAGGCACCCAGTCGGGGTGCCAGGCAGTCCGTTACAGAATCAGTGTGTGTTTGTGTGTGCATCTGTGTATCTGTGTGTACATGTGTAGTTATATATTTTGTTTGTTTGTTTGTTTTTTTTTATTCTCCTATTGCCATTATATAGACGACATATTTTTTATTTGGAATGGTTCCATTGATCTTTTATAGATGTTTTTATTTTTTTTAAATGGAAACAATTGGGGGATTATCCTCATTACCACATACAGCCAAACTGATAAAAAAAAAATTCAATATATTTATTGAACATTTTATATATAACACATAGACACCAATCCACAGGGATTATTTTCTACTATATACAACCGTATAATATAATAATGATATATCCCTCATTCATAAACATTAAACATTGACAGTAAATTACAGATACCATACATCGTTACCAATACGAGACAATGCAACCAGAGAGAAAAGAGAAACAAATTCAAATTGCCGGGAAGTAAGGAGAGATTTCATGGCTCATAAATTATCCAGAGTATGAATAATATTTGACAATTCCTTCATAATCTCATACAGAATAAAGTTGACAGTTTCATCATCAGGATTTTTATGTAATCGGCTCCCAACACTAGTTCCACACAGTTACTTTTTTTTACTGAGGTTCTGTTTGCTCAACATTAGGTCGATTTTTAATCTAAAATTTGAGTTGAGCTCTGACTGTCTCCCAAGAAATATGAGTATCGTTTTTCCAATTTCTCGCAACAACAATTTTAGCTGCCAAAAATAGATGAGTCAGTATGATTTTAGTCTCAAAGAGCATTACTGGCCAATTTAGGTGGAGCAAAACAACTTCTGGGGAAAGCCTCAACCCAAGGTTCAGATTCTTTAATATGAAAATTTGAATTGCGTCCCACAGATTGCTCCATTTATTACATTCCCACCACATGTGTTTGTATGTTCCACTGATTGATCTACATCTCCAACATAAATAGTCTATTGAAGGGTACCATATGTTTAACACTTTAAAATGGGATTCCAGTAAATTTAACGAATATGTAATCTTTGCCACTTCTACCACAGAGGAGCCCCAGTGTTTGATATCTATATCAATATTTAATTCTCTCTTCCAAACATCTAGAGCCGTCTGTATTTTTTTCTTTATTACAGAGTCTGCTTAATATTAAGGCTTTTGAGAATGGTTTTACGGCTCTGTGTGAATTAAATAATATATTTATACATTTGTACGGACTGGACTCAGATTCCATTAAATGTGACATCAAAAAGCTTTTAATTCTTAAAAAAATTAAACAATTCTTTTGGTAGTAAATTAAATTCCTACGTTAATTGAGCAAAGGGTTTAATTGTTCCTTCTGTTACCAACTGAAATATATTAATAATCCCAACTTGTTTCCATTTATTTAAATTGATGTTACAAACCTGCTGTTCAATAAATTTCAACTCTAAGTAGACTGGAACTTTGTTGTTAATATTTAACGCTTTTTTAATTTTGTTCCAACTGTTTAACAAGTGTGTTAAAATTATGTTAGGATATACTTTTTTTTTTATCTGTTTTCGTAGTGTTTCAGATTAAACATTCCAAACTAGGAACGTTTCCAGCATTAATTTCCATCATCCTTCATTTTTGTTCTCAACTATCTGCATCCTATATATATGTAAAATTGTTGCTGCTTTCTAATTATTTTGTATAAGAGGATACCCCTGACGTGTCCCATTTTTCAATTGGAACCATGGAGCACTAATGTTTGGGCCTTTAGTTCGTGCTGATGGGTTCACATACAAAGCCATAATGGCCTTTTTAATCCAGCCGTCAAGGCCACAATGAGTCAGGACAGCTTCTAGATAGCTCCAGTTGACTCTGTTGAATGCTTTCTCAGCATCAATCGACAGAGTCAACAATGGAACGTTATTCCTTGTCGCATAATCCAAAATATTTATAATTCTTCTGATACGGGTATAGGAGTTTCTACCTGGGACATAACCAATTTGATCCTGATGTATAATAGATGATAAAAAAAAATTAGTCTGGCTGCTAGGATTGAGGCAGATAGCTTAGTGTCAACATCAATCAGAGATATTGGATGATAATTTTTGACATCTGTAGGAATTTTATTTTGTTTTAAAATAGGTAGGATGTTAGCTTTCACCATCTCTGCAGGAAGAAATCCTGTGTTAGCTGCATGGTTAAAAGTATAGGTTAGCTGAGGACTAATTTGTTCCTTAAATGTTTTATAAAACAGATTACTGAATCTGTCTGGTCCAGGGGTTTTGAATTTTTCTAAATTATTTATAGCCTGTTTGAGTTCTTCAATAGTTATTTCTTTATTCAGTACACAACTATCTATTTCTGTAATCTGAGGTTTATTTATTTTCTCAAAATATTTTTTAATGTCTTCTTTAGTCGTGATTTGTGGTATATTATATAGTTTACTATAAAACTCATTAAATTGTTGGCCTATGTCTTTAGAAGTTTCCGCTATCTTTCCATTATTTATTAATTTGTCCACTTTATTTAAACCTTTTTGTTTTCTGAGTCTTTGGGATAATAATTTATCTGCTTCATTGCCTTTAGAGTAATATTTAAGTTTTACTCTGTCTAGGTTATTAACTGTTCTTTCCATTAATTTTTATTATTTTATTACCGATATTTTGTCAGAATTCTCCACTGTTGGGCTTTGTTTATTGATTTGAGTTCATTTTCTTTAATTCTGTATAGAAATGAGTTAAACTTAAACTTTTATTAACCTGACATTGTAATTTAATAAAATTACCTCTTATTACTGCCGTAAAGGCACACCATAGGGTCGCTGGATCGATGTCTTCTGTATTTTCTTTAAAGTTATTTTTTATATTCAATTCAATATATGTTCTATTGTAATCTGAACATAATAGGCTATCATTTAAGTGCCAGCTGTGGGATTCTTTTGTTCTTTTACTGACACCAATTTCACAAATCACTCCATTATGATCTGTCCATGTTATTTCTTTAATATCTATTTTTGGTATCACATCTATAAGTGTAGGATCTGTCCAGATCATGTCTAACCTTGAATAAGAAAAATAAACATTTGAAAAATGCGTATAGTCCATCACGTTTGCATTGCCAATTCTCCAAATATCAAAAAAAATTAATTCATCTTTGACTTTTTTTAAGGATTTAGCTTGTTTCACTACCATTTTATTCATTTTAACTCCTTTCATTAGGTTTTTATCAATTTTGGGGTCTAGAACTGAATTAAAATCTCCTGCCAATATTATTTGTCCTTCTTTTATTTCCTCTATTTTTTCCAATATTTTTCTTAAATAAGTTGCCGGAGAGTTGTTTGACAGATAAACATTACATAGTGTAAACAAATTGCCATTTAATTTACAAACTATCGCCAAAAATCTACCCTCTACATCTTGTAATTGATGGAGTATTTCTACTTCTATCCTTTCTCCAAATATTATGGCTACCCCACATTTTTTTTTGTCCTTATTTGAGGCATGTACAATCTGCAGAATTTTTTTCCCACCCCATGTTTGTTTGTGATTGTCTCCAGTGGGTCTCTTGGAGTAACCCCAGATCAATATGTTCATTAGTTAAATATTTATATAATAAAGACCTTTTTGTTGTTGAGTTCATACCCTGGACATTAAAAGTTAACATTTTTATCATTCTATTTTCCAGAACTTCCTCCCTTCCAACATGGCGACATATTGTACTCTATTACTCTCTGTTGTTGCATAAACATACACACATAAAAAAACATAAATCTAAAATCGTAGGAGGATATCATCCTCCTTTAGTGCAAAGACTGCTCACCGATTGAGAAATCAGTCTAGTACTGTTTCTTACTATAGACACTAAGTAGGTCTGTCCGGGTTGACATATTTATATTTAATTACCTCTTCCCTATCTTTTACTCTAATATCTTTCTACTTCTCCTATTATTTCTTTTTATCAATAGAGACAAACCTTCATTCTCATAAGAAGAAGGAGAGAGAAATATGTATATATATATATATATATATATATATATATATATATATACACACATTATTATTGGACATTAGTGAACAATCTTATTGTGCCATTAAGTGTTTAACTACTCTGTGTTTGCTGTTACCGTACATGTGAGCATTATTCTTAGAATTCTTATGTTAACTGTGAAACCCTCCTAAAGTTGACATAGTAGTGCAAGGCTGTTTAATTAGCCATGTATTTTGTTTCACACTAAAGATTTAAGCATCTCTTAATATATATATATATATATATATATATATACTGTGACTGGAGCAATCTCGCCACATTGCATTGGAGAAGCCTGGTTGTCCACCTGTTGCCTCTGGACTATGGCCCCATGATAAAACACTTGATTTTCCCCTGCAGAGACACAAAAGCCGGGTCATTCGGTGCTGGCCCTGTTTGAGCGGTGATACCCCAGATAGCTATGCCATGGAGCCCATTCGTATAATGAAAGACTATGGGAAAGACTTTGGCTCCATGGCAATTGAACTGTATGTGTGTGCTCTGAGCGCCATTCAGTAATAATGTGCGCTCAGATCTGAGCTATCTGGGGATATGTTGCATGTACCTGTTTTGTATGCTGCACATATATGTTTTTATGTGTTTTATTGTCTTTTGCTGCCATGTGTTCAATGGAGTTTTGCCTCTGTCCTTGGAGATAATTGGATTACTTCCCAATTATCTCCAGGATAGAAGACTCTGTGGAACTGGTTTTGGGCAGAAAAGCCATGCTTCCTTTGGTCACAAAGGACTACGATCTATCTTTTGAACCACTGGACCAATTTGGATGATTTTGACATATGTTTGTATTTGGAGTATGCTGATTCTGAAAATGTAAGTATGTGTTTATTGGTTGAGTTCCAAAACCCTGTGGGTGGTACTAAGGTGTATATAAGAACAATAAACCCACAGCTCTGTCTGTTCCTGCTTGACCCTCAAAACGGAGCAGTGTCTCGTTCTTGGGGGGATTTATTGTATGCTGTTCCAGTTCGACTGCTAGGAGTGTAAACCTATTTGGATAGTTTTTCCTATTCGGCTGTTTACGGCATTCTTATGGTTTCCTGTTCGGCGGATTGGTGTTCTGCAGTAGCTGTGCCTGTGCATCTGAAAGGGGAATATCGCCTAAATGGTTTTTAACCTCTTGTGGGCAAAACGGTCCGTTACAATTGGTGGAAAGCGCCGGGATCGTTCCTACAGCCAGAAGGACAGCTACAGGAGACACCATTACGTCGATTTTTCAATTTGAGGGCTACGCATGTCCCAGTACAGCGACCTATCTTGTTTTAATATATTAAGCTGGGTCTCCAATAGTTGTTTAATCTGATCTTGTATGTTGATGATGTATTCATTTATTTGTGAAGTTGTTTGAGAAGCTAGTGGTTCTAAATTTATGTTAGAAATATTTGCTGGATAAATAGAGCTTTCAGTAGATGTTTCTTGTACGTCTTTTGAGGGGGTAGAGAGGAAAAAGCCGGACAGTCTTTTTTCTGTTTTCTGTGCTGGTTTGTTTTCTTTTTTTTTTTCTATTGGAGTTGTTTTAGATGCCATTATGCTTTATTCACAAAGAGCTAATACCAACCTGTGTTTAGCTAAACAAAGTTACAGCAAGTTTGATCTCTTAAAGGTGTACCGCCTCTCCCCTTCTTTCCTTTGGTAGTTTTGTCTGCAGCAAGTATTCTTACAAAAAAAGGAGTTTCCCCTTTTCTTTAATTTGTTTCTGTTTCTTTTTTGTATAATTTGTGTCTGTGTCTCTTTATAGCAGAGTGCTTTCTTTAATATAAGCTTTATTTCTCACCACTTAATTTCCTCTGTTGCAGAACGCTAGTTTAACATATTTACTACCACAAAGTATAACGCTATATTGCCACAAATATCATTTTTATGAATAGTCTGGATAGCCTGATCGCTGGTACTCACTTTTTCTTTTATTATTGGCTCTTCCCCTTTCTTTTTCGGGATTTAGGCAGGTACCAGCCGTTGCTTTTATTGGATATATTTTAGAAACTCTGTTCTGCAGTTTGTCATCTCGAACTTTCCACACAGACCTCCTTCGATCGGGCTAAACAGTTCCGCCGCTTAACCAGCTTGACAAAAGCCTAAACACGTTCAGCTTGGTCGGACCGACTCCATGCTTGCTGGCTGCATCGCCATCCCAGACATGCCCACCTCCTGTACGTGTTGCGTCCTTAGGTCATCACGTACCGCTCGATTAAAAAAAAAAATGCAACGCCAAACGGATAATTTTTTAGATCTTTACATTTTTACACAGAACAAACAAATACAAACAAGAAACTTTTTTAAACCAGTGGACGCTAATGGGTATATTGAAAAGATTAGTTGCCATCACAAACCTTGGCTGAACAAGGGCAATTCTTAGACGCAACTGCTCGGATGAACAGGATTTTATAAGTCTGGCAAAGAAGATAAAATACCTATTTCTTAAAAAAGGATACAAAGATGCTAAGCTAACTACAGCAATGAAAGAAGCAAGAAACATACCAACAGAACAACTATTGATTTACAAACAAAGAAGCAGAAACACAAATGAGACTTCATTTATATGCAACTTCAATAGTAATAATAAAAAAGTGAATAGGGCAATTAAAAAAATATTGGCATGTTTTACAAGGCGATCCAGTTCTTAAAAATCTCTCACACAACCTAAAAGTATTTATAGAGGTGCTGCTAATCTCAGGAGATCTTTAGTCCACAGCAGCGAAGGCCCACAGACAACAAGGCACATTTTTAATCAGGCTTTTTTGGCTGAAAAAAATATTGAAATTCCCCTGTAATCTACTATATATTGAGAGGACCATCAGATGTGTAAATATCAGAATATTGGAGCATATAAGAAACATAGTGTCTCCAACCATTTCAAGACCGATCACAACCAATATCCAGAAAACCTTTTCTTCTGCCCCCTCAAGTTAGTTAAGAAAGATTGGAGAGGTGGCGACTACAACCACAAAATAGGAACAGAGGAAATGTATTTATAACTTTAACACCCTTATCCCCCATGGTTGAAACTCAGATTTTGAGGTCTGCCACTTATTTTAATTAGAATTTAAGGACTATATACAGATATGTTCTTTTTATTCTGTATCTTAATTCTAAATCAACTTTCATATGACCCATTTTTTACTTAATTTTTGATTCCCTATTTAGAGCTTTCATTTTATATAATGTATATTCTTTTTATACTATGGTTCATTTATATAGCTTTAATATATCACTCAAGGGGTGCAACACATATTTGTTTATCACCCTTTCACAAAAGTGTATGATTATCCACTGAGGGGGGACATTATAAAAACATTTGATATCCTTTTTAATAATATTCCATTATTCTTTAATTTAGTTTCCCACATCCCACAGTTATTTTTGTCTCTTACATTATATCCTTTAATCCTAGTTAGAAATTCTCACTTAATATTTGGACAAATTCTAATTTTTTTTTATGTTCCATACCCCATAGATGGCTTTTCATTTATTATTAACTTGATATTTTTTTAATATTTCTGCCTATCAAATGCATACATTTCTATGCATATATAGACATAAAGTCTAACCCCGCTATTTCTGCGGATGAATAAAATACCTCAGTGGAATGCACACATCATATGCATGCGTTCCAGTGACGGTGACTCTGGATTTCGACTACACAAGTCACGCAAACCTGATGTGGAGCGCATGACGTGTGAATTGGAATGCATGATGCATTCAAAGTACACACAACCCGACCCAGAAGATCCTGCAATATATGATTTTAAAAGACGCCAAGGAGACTCCCTCAATATACACAACTGACGAAGCACCCACTGTAGGGCGAAATGCGTATCGGACTTACTAAGCCATCAGGTTGTACCAATATTGGACTAATCTGGACTTATTTGAACTTTCTACTTCTATTTTTATTTTTATGCATATAGCACTTTCTTCTATTGCACCTAGTGTGTTGTGCTTATTTCATTTTATTTTCCCTAATAAAGACTTTTACATTTGAGAAGACTTTTCATCTCATCATTACTCCAAAATTCATAAAGGCTACACAAGTATCAGCTGGAAGTAGGATGGGGACATTCTATTAAGAGTCCACTACCCATGAGAGCCATATGCTGAGATTTGGCTCCATGTTTGTGAGTACCTGATATCTACAGCACTTTTATATTATTCATAGTGGCAATATTTCACTGTTATTTTGTTTTTCTTTGTAGAATCATCAAATGTGTGTTCTACCTACTGTATGTATTTTTTTTTATCTGTATTATAAGCAAGATCTACCACATTCCTCTGCGGAAAGGTATTGGTTGTGTGCTTGAGCCATTAATGACATCAAACGCAGTTTCGACAATGTGAGATTAGTTCCATTGTTACTTTTGTCTGAGATTGTGTCTAGTGTCTAAGATGGTGAAGGCAATGTCAGGATGTCAGGGTTTGTCAGGAGTCCCACATTGTTAGTAAGTTGTGACCTTTTTTGTGACAAATTAAGAATCCAGGGTTTGCATACAAGTTGGTACTTTGTAATGTGGCTGGAGAGGGAGTATCTGATCTCCTCCATAACTCTGATGTGATCTACCCTGGAAAACCATTCCTCAATTGGGGGTAGGATTTGTTGTTTCCGGTATTTCGGAATTAGGGCCTTGGCCATTGTCAATAAATGAAATTTGAATACGTTGCTATAGAATTTAAGAGGTCTAGGGGAGAAGTGTAGGAAAACCTCTGAGAAGGAGTGTGGTTCTGGTATTGTGACCACAGAGGCTATAAGATTTAGGTTGCCTCTCGAACACCATTCCACTCACCACATTTGACCACTTTCATTTCCTACAAATTAGAAGCTTTCTGACCCACCCAACCAACCACAAAACGGCTACCACCCCACACAGAACCTTTGAAAAGATGTGCATACACACCCCCATACAAAAGAGACAAATCTCTACCATATATGGTATCCTACACCTCACCAGCTCGCCTGAGGCGAGTTTTACACTGCAGCCTGGGAACGGGACATAGCCCCCCCCTGAGGACCCATCCAACTGGAGGGACATCTGGGAAGCCACAGTGTCAATCTCCATTTGCATCACACATAAGCATACAAAATCATGTTCCGCTGGTACATCACTCCCCTGAGACTGAAACAAATGCGCTATGGCACCTCAGACCGCTGCTGGAAGGGCTGCGGAGAACAGGGCACATATCTCCGCCTCTGGTGGAACTGTCCATACATGGTCCAACTCTGTCGCAAAATGGCCCAAACAGTCAACAGGACACTACACAGTAACCTCCCAATGGACCCTTGGATATGGCTCCTATCTAAACCCCATGAATTCCTAACTAGGGCCCAAAATAAACTTACAGCTCGAGTCGCACTAGCTACACGGAGATCCATAGCCAAACACTCGGGAAGCAACACCACCCCTTCCACACCGGAAGTACTACGAAAAATAGAAGAAACAATTGAAATGGACACATTTTCAGCCTTAATCCATGACACACAAACTCTTATCACAAAATATGGGACCCATGGCTAACTAGAACTGCTCTGGCATCATAGACTCCAGTGAGACCAATTATCACCATCTGAGAGGGCCCCCCTCCTGCACCCCCCTCCACAACCCCCCCCTACACCTCACCCACCCACCCCCGCCTCCCCACCCACCAAAAACACCCCCTTTTTTTCTCTTCTTTCCCTCCCTCAATCTCTCCCCACCTGCCCTCCCCGACAGACACATCCAAACTGAACAGGAACACGCTACAATTACGAATGACCGTCATACCCACACATGACCCCCAAAAATGGCCACACAGGGAATGACCATACACGACGACCTTAGACATGACTAGAGCCACAAAAACCCTCCACAATGGGAACCCACATGCCGGAACACACATAGACTAAGCCCCGACACTTTTATCGCCCGACGAACCACAAGACACTTCAGAACCACGAGACCAATGCAAAAGAAGACCCACACATGCAAACACCCATCCACCCTCCCATCCAAGTCAACCCTTTCACGATACCGGAAACCCTTGACAGACGGTAAATGAAACTCCACATTCACCGCAAGCATAATATGTGTAACAAACTAATCAACCTTCCATTCTGTACACACAAACTGTGAAACAGTATTCTAAGATGGCTTTTGCACAAGCCCTGTTTATGCCTTCTGTCATCACAAAATAAAGAATTAAAAAAAAAAAATTTAGGTTGGTACTCCAGAAGGTGCACAGTACAGGACAGTCCCACCATATATGTTGGTAGGTGCCCTTATCCTTCTTGCACCTCCAACACTAGTTGGGTACTAGTGAGTATGGTATAAAATTCAGTATGGTCTGCGCCACAGGAGATAATAGGATATAAACATTGGAAATATGTAAATATAAAAAGAAAGTCCATAAATATAGAGAGCAAAAAACCTTTATATTCACACCAATGGTGTCTTTGGGATATGTTCAGGCTAGACTATGGGTTCTTAGGGTCTGGAAATAGTGTCCATGATAAGTCTCTCTGGTATCCAGCCTTATATATATTTTATACCATACTCACTAGTACCTGCATGAATTGGGTAATACATAGGTTATAAAAATACATTTTAGTCATAATAAAAATACACACTTTTAAATAAAAACAAGCCATCATAGGATATATAAAAAAAACGAAATAAAAACAAGCAATAAACTTCTATATAATTTATAATGAAGGATCTAGTATGGACATAACGACCTTAAAGTGCCAAGTGGTGCCTATACGGATAAAAAATATTATTGATATTAATATAAGAGTAACTTGGTCTAATAAAATTGTTTATAGTAGAAATAAAAAGAAAAAATCAATAAAAAATTAAAAAGGTCAAAATCTACATTAAGACCATGGGGTGTCAGTGTTTTTAAATTGTACACCCACTCCATTTCTGATCTTCTAAGTATATTCTTTATATTACCACCTCTCCATGGGATGGTGCATTTTTTTATTTATTTCTATGCACTTTAAAAGTTTGGGGTCCTTGTTATGAATAATAAAATGTTTAGATACAGAATGATTTGGATATCCTTTGACAATATTCCTGCAGTGTTCGCCTAGTCTAATTTTAAGGCTCCTTGTGGTCATCCCAACATATTGTAGAACACAAGGGCATTCAAGTAGATAAATTAAATTTTTCATATTGCAAGTGATAAAATCTTTTATATTATATGTTGTATTAGTTATCTTTGATGTAAAATTTGTGGTTTTACGTTTGCATATATAAAATTACTTTGCCCCGGCTAAAAAAGAACATGTAGATTTCTTGTTTAGTGTATTGTCTCTAGTTTAATTCGTAGTTAAAATGGATTTTAGATTTGGGACCCCTTTAAAAACGATATTCGGGTGAGTATGTATAACATCCTTAAGGTTATAAAAAAACCTTTATATTCACACCAATGGTGTCTTTGGGATATGTTCAGGCTATACTATGGGTTCTTAGGGTCTGGAAATAGTGTCTTGTTTCAATAGATACCAATGTTTATTAATTATTCTTTTTATATGACCACATTTATTATTGAACTTGAATAATAGGAAGAGCTGGGGAATCTGATTTCTGTTTATTCTTATATGTTAAAAAGTTTTCTCTTTTTTGTTTCTTAATGGCCTCGATTGTGTTGTCTAAGTTAACTGGTGGGTAGTTTTTAGGAGATTTGCTTGTTCATTAAAATCTTCTATGCCAGCACAATTTCTGCGTCATTGTAGGAATTGGCTTTTCGGGGCACTTTCTAGCCATGGTTTGTAGTGGCAGCTAGGCTAGCAGTATTTGTGCAGACTTTTTTAAAGAAAGTTTTTGTGTTGATTTTCCCATCTATAAAAAATACATTGTTAATATATCTAAAATAGGACACCAGGTTTGCCCGCCAGGCATGCCCTCCCCATATAGCTTGTGATTCCCAATCTGCCATGAAAAGGTTGGCATAGCTGGGCACAAACTTGGTGCCAATAGCCGTTCCCCTCTTTTGAAGATAAAAGAATCCAAAAACCAGAAATAATTATTGGTTAAAATAATATTGATACCTTCTATGATAAAATCTATCTGGGCATTTGGAATTCTTTTTTCCTCAGACAGAAAACGTTTTACAGCTTGACAGTCTATATTGTGAGGGATAATAGTATATAAAGACGTTACATCACAAATCACTAGGATAAAATTTGGCTGCCATGTAAAATTAAAAACCTTAAAAGTGACACGGAGTCTTTTAAAAACTATCTCATTTTCTTAATGGATGGTTGTAGGAGTATATAGTTTTGGTTTTAACATAGCAGAGCCTAACCCACATTCTCTTAGCCTTTTTGTCTAGACGAAATAGTTCTACAGTGAAACTCCCCCCAGTCATCTGTCAAGTTTAGCCTGTTTTTTGAGTGGGATTGATAGCCCTGACACCGTGCGTAATAGTGAATGCACACTTGTCCAAAAGGTATGTAGTTTCTTACAGTCCCAAAAATGTTTTATATTGCCCTTGTCTTTGTTGCACCTCCAGCATATTGAGGATGTTGTAGGGTAAATTGTGCTTAATCTGCTGGGTACCATGTACCATCTCATCAGTACTTTATAGTACGCTTCCCAGTGGGTAACACAGTTTGAGGCCTTTTTTGTAAGTATGATAGCTGACTCCCATTCGGCTATTTGGAAAGTCTTTCCTAAATCTTCTTCCCATGTCAGCATATACGGCAACTTATTAATTTTTAATGTGTCTGCTTGTGCCAGAAAACAAAGTGTTAGGAATCTGGATGAGGACAGGTTGTTTCCTAATGTATAGCATTTGTGGCCTACTTTACTGAGTGAGGACGGATCTATATGTTCTATTTTGTTAGACCTTAGGATATTCTTCACCCTTAGGTAAAGAAAAATGTCCCGGTATGGTAATTCATGGGAGGCTTGTAGCTCTGGGAAAGTGAGTAGACCGTTGTCATTATACAATGAGTGTACATGGGTTATTCCTTTATTTGACCAGTGTTGTATGGGTAGGTCAGGCGAGATTGTTGAGAGAGCTTGTATTGGGGCTAGGTACAATAGTTCCTTGTAAGGACACAGCGCTGCACTCCAAGAAGCCCACGATTTTATAAGGAAGTTCGTGGAGGGCAGCGCCTTTGAAGTATAGCTGCATGATGTCCACAGAATATCAGATAGGGAGTGGATGTTGCCACATGCTTGTTCGAGTTTAAGCCATACCGGTCTAGTTCTGCCCATCATGATATCTAGGCACTGAGCTAGAATTGTTGCTCTGTAATAATGTTTTATGTTTGGGATGCTCAGGCCCCCCTTTTTTTAGGGCACCAAATGGAATGGAAGTAGATTCTTGGGGGTTTTCTTTTCCAAATGTGGGCGTTTATTGCTGTTTGGAATCTTTTAATAATACTTAGGGAGAATAATAGGTAGTGTTCTAAATAAGTAAAGTATGTTAGGTGAAACCATCATTTTGATAGACTTGACTCTACCTAGCCAGGAAGTGTTTAATTTGTCCCACGATTGCATTTGTCTGGAGATTTTAGTGAGCACTGCGTCGTGATTTTCCTTAATGGTTTGTGTTCTAGAGTGAGTTAGTTTGATGCCTAGGTACGAGATAGATGTCTTGCGCCAATCAAAAGAGTAGCATGCCTTCAGAACATCTATGGTACGAGAGTCCACTTTTAATGGGAAAATCTGAGTTTTGCTGATATTGTTTTTGTAAAATGAAATATTACCGTATGAAGTCAGGGTATCTAACAGATGGGGTATGGAGATGATTGGTTTGGCAAGAAAAAGAATATCGTCAGCGAATAGGGCAAGTTTTTTTTTCTCCTGCTGGAGTTGACAAGCCTGGTAGGAGAGGGTTGTTTTTGATCGTTCTTATAAGTGGTTCTAGGCAGAGGATGAAAATTAGGGGAGAGAGGGCAACCCTGTCTCGTACCGTTGGTTATTTGGAAGCTTCTACATAAAAAACGCATGTGTAAAACTGTTGCGGAGGGTGACGAGTAAAGAGCCATTATACCTATAATAAAGGGTTGTGAGAATCCAAAAGCTTTTAGCGTGGCTTCCATGTAAGACCAGTTAAGGCGGTCAAATGCCTTTTCTGCGTCTAAGGCCATTAGTACCCCACTTTGTCCCTGGCGGTTAGCCCAGTCAATTAAGTCCATACAGTATATAGTGTTATCCCCTACTTGTCTACCGGGTACAAAACCCGTCTGTTCTTCTGAGACTAGATTTGACAGAAAGGGTTTTAACCTGGAGGCAATCAGTTTGGCATATAGTTTTACATCTGCATTTAGTAGCGATATTGGCCTTAGGTTGCCACATAATGTGGGTGGTTTATTCGGTTTTGGTAGTGTGATAATAAAAGCTTCCAGCATTTCGTTCGGGAATCTACCAGCATTTTTCACTGCGTTGAACAGTTTCGTGATATGTGGAATTAATTGTTGTTTCATTTTAATGTAGTAATAATTAGAAAGCCCATCTGGGCCTGGGGCTTTGTGCTTGGGAAGGGACCTGATGGCCTCCGCTACTTCCTCCTCTGTAAACGGGGCATCTAGTAGTTCATTCTGTTGTGCTGTGACTTGAGGGCGTGTGACATGGGCCAGGAAGGTCAAAATTTCTGCTTTATCCAGGATATGAGTGGTCGTGTTGATATCTAGATTGTAAAGGTCTTCATAAAAGAAGGAAAGCTTGTTTACTATGTCATTGGGATTATAGATTTTTGTGTTTGACTTGGAAAGGATATATGGGATTTTTGTTTGGCGGGTACTTGGTTTTCAATTGGTTGGCTAGAAGTTTGCCTGCCTTGTTTCCTACACTGTAGTACTTTTGTTGGAGTTTTAATGCGTTTTTGGTGTACTCTTAGGTGGAAAGTTGTTGGATTTCTGCTCGTGTGTCAGCTATTTGTTTAGTCATGGTATTGGAAGGGGAGAATTTATTGGATGTTTCCAATAATGCTAGCTTTTGATGTAGTGCAGTTTTTTTGTTAAGTTGTTTTTTAATGAACGAGCCTATTTTTTATTAATTCTCCTCTAATTACTGCTTTGTGAGCTAACCATTGGGTTTTTAGCGAAGTTTCGTCTGTGGTGTTGTTGGTAAAGTAGTTTTGTAATTCCATAGCTATTTTTTGCAAATTTGTAGATGAGTCGAGAATGGATTTATTTAACCTCCATTTACCTCGGCCTTTTGCAGGATATGGTACTGCTATTGTGATTACTATTGGGGCATGATTGGACCATGTTCTTTGTCCTATTGTTTGGTTTTGTAGGTGAGGCACTGTTGATTTATCTATCAAACAGAGCTCTATTTGCGTGTAGGTTAGGTGGACAGGGGAAAAATAAGTGTAATCTTTGGCAGTAGGGAATAAATTCCTCCACGTGTCATAGAGATAATGCGAGAAAATGAGATTTGAGAATAGTTTACTATTGTTGATAGCAAGTTAATTGGGTGGTTTATTTATGCTTTGGATGTCTAGTTGAGGGGTCTAGTGTACAATTGCAGTCGCCGCATATTATGACATGCCCTTGTTTCATTTTCTTTATTACTTTGTTAAGGAAAGAAAATTGGGTGTCGTTGGGAGCGTGGGATGCCACGGTCAGTTGGATCCCATTTAATTCTCCCACTAATATCAGCAATCTGCCTGTTTGATCTGTATACTTTTTAGTTAGTGTGAATACCCAGTCTGCATGTAATAGAATGGCTACACCCTTGGATTTGTTGGGTGCATACGCATGGAATGCTGTGGGATATTTTGTTGAGCGTAGTTGGGGTGGGTTTATTTTACAGAGGTGGGTCTCTTGAAGGCATACTATGGCTGCATTGGTAGAATGCATATCTTTCAGCACTTGCCTCCTTTTATAAGGACTATTGAGACCTTTGACGTTAAAAGATAGAAATTTCATTGTGATAGTCATTGTAACCGGTGGGTGTGACTTTGAGGTGTGGTATGCATACTGTGGGGAGTTTGAATGGAATGTAGTGTGCTGTTGGTCCATATAAAAAGATATGTATAGACCTTAATTGGAGTGTTACAGGCATTTTCCCATGAGATGTAATTATAGTATAGTGAGTCTCGATATAGAGGGTAGGTTTCGGTCTTGCTGTTGGTATGCCATATATGTGGTTTCCTGAGAGGGTGGACAAAATATGAGAGGAAAGAAAGAATAGAAATAGAAAAATAAAAGAACAAAAGCAACTATATTTACAAATATCTCCCTTGAAGGGGAGATGTAGTGCGGTCATATTGAGAACACCGCAGTGTCTCAAGAGGTGACCTATGGGGCATAGGAGAGGAGCTCCTAACAACCTGATACATTCATGCTTATGTTGCATTAACTGCATACAAATATAACTAAAACTGTAGAAAGGAATATTCTAAAGTCATTAGATTGTAATACATCCCTGCCAGGTTTGAGAATTAACATGTAACACCTGGTAGTGTTCAAGTCTGGGTTATGTTTGTCCGGTATAAGAGGGGTTAATCGCATTGTTTGTGCGACCGGGAATTAACAACATAAACTATTTACACTTATCTATTGAGGTCATTTATCACCTGCAATGTAGTAGGAGTTTAGCGATATGGAAGGGGTGTCACCTTCTTGTACTCAGACATGCAGTATATTAGATCGAAAGCATTATATGCGCGGTGTCGCGGTCAATGTCTGTTATGCACTTAGTTTGCGTGTAATATGCGACTAGGGATTGTAGATAAAACTGTTATCAAAGCAATATCTATGATCATTGGATCTTTACAACCAATATTACATCTTCAAGTAATGCATATCTGGGCCGTACATTTATGGCTGAGCTAGATAAGATACTGTTGCGAATGTTATTGTTTTATTTAGCATATGTAGGTGTGGGGCAAAGGAATACTGACTCCATCATAAACATAAAGTAGAGGTAAGCCATCAGAGTGTTATATATCCCTTCCAGGTTTTGAATTAGCGAGTAACCCCTGGTAGTGTTCAAGTCTAGGTGATATTTGTTCGGTATGAAAGGAGTTAATCGCATTGTCTGTGTGATCGGGGATATATAACATATAACTATTTACACTTGCCAGTTGAGGTCAATTATCCCCTGCAATGTGGTAGGAGTTTAGCGATTGGAAAGGGGTGTAATTTACTTGTACTCAGACATGCAGTATATAAGATCCAAAGCATTATATGCGTATTGTTGCAATCAATGCCTGAATTGCACTTAGTTTGCGCGTAGCATGCAACTAGGGATTTTTGGAATACGGTTATCAGAATAATAACTATGAACTTCGGACCAATATATCAGTTGCAAGTAAAGCATATCTGGGCCATACATTTATGGCTAATCTATATAAAATACTGTTGCGAACGTTATCGTACTATTTAGCAAATGTGGAGGTAAGACAAAGGAATATCGACCCCATTATAAACATAAAAGTAGAGATAAGACTTGACAGATATTATTTCATTCACAGTTACTAAGGAGTATACCATTGTACCCATCCTGATATGAGTGCTGGTTGTGTAAGTAGAGTTAATTTTTTCTTGTGCGGTGAACCCGCCATACTCCATTCCATTTGAAGCCGTCTCAGGGAGGTGTCTGCCGCAGCTAGATCTTCCTGGACTTTATTCCAAAGTCCCCATGCAGTAAGTAGTTTCATTCCCTCAGCCGGCTCGTTGATTACTTGAGTTTTTCCTTGACGCCAGACTAGTATTTTCGTTGGGTAACCCCACTTGTAGTATATGTTGTTATTGCGTAGAGTTTTGGTAATAGTGATTAATTCCTTTCTTCTTGCCATTGTGGTGGCAGATAGGTCCGCAAATAGGGATATTTGTTGGTGGGGGTCTGGAAGTGTGCCCGCTTTTCTTGCTGTAGTTAGTAAGGAATCTTTGTGGGCATAGTAGTGGAATTTGACAATAACATCTTTGGGGACGTCACTCGCCAATCGAGCCGGGCGTGGGAGTCTGTGCATTCGGTCAAAGGCCTAAGCTGAGTCAGGCAGACCCGGGATCAGGGATTTGCAGACGGATAAAATGTATGCTAATAAGGCATCGTGGGAGACGTCATCTGGTATGCCTCTGAAGCAGACATTTTGCCTCCAGATCTATTTTCTAGATCTGCAAATTTTAATTTTAGTGTAGCATTTTCTTCTGAGATTTTTAGTAGTTTGTCTACTACTTCGTTATGGGCCACACATAATTCCTCTGACCTGTTTTCCAAGTGGCTAGTTCGCTCACCTAAGGTAGAGATCTCTTTTCTCAGGTTGCTGTCAATGCGGTGGAAGTCAGCTCTGATTGTAGTTCGAAGTTCTTGCAGCATCTTGTGGAGACTGCGCTCTGTGATTGCTGTATCAGTGTATTTAGAGGAAGTGGAATCATTGTGTTTGCCATGTCGTCGCCATCTTGGCTTTCTTTTCTGCGATCTTTTTTCTGGAGTTCCGCCGCTTCCGATAATTTTAATTGTTTTGGGAGCGGCATGATAGTAATAAGCCTCCTGGAATATGTGCAGGATTGTGAAATTGCAGTTAGATTGCTTGATTTGTCGCTTACCAGGTTGAGTTCACGGCGGAGCTCTTAAGCCATGCGACTGCTCTCGCCGGAAGTTGGTTGCGTCCCCCCAAGAATGGATTTTTATTTTTTTTTATCTGGGCTCGGCGTTGAAGCTTCCAAGCCTGGATTTTCAGCCATCCGTGGTCGTTAGGTCCGGATGAAATTTAGGACAAATTCAGGCATGTTTGGCATGAATTACAAAATCCAGCATGGTGTGATTTAATTCGACTCAATTCTATTCAGGATTTAGTGAATAACCCTGCTAGTCACACATTATCACATGGATATCATGCTGCACCTATATTACTATTTTTACTAAACTAGAAATTGTGTGCATTGACAAGGGAATTGCAATACTTAGGCCAAAAAATCCACGCTGAAAAGCTGTGTAAAATAATATTTTCAATTTGGATATTTCGGACTATCTTTATCTATTCTCTTGTACATTTTGCACAATTAACTTTACTTTAGCAGAGAGAGCCTGTAAAATAAGAAGTGATGAGTTGTTGGTAACTGTAAAAAAGTTCTCACTGGCATTACACCCTAATGCTTTGCCACTGGAGAGTATTTCAATCTAATAAGAAAATGGCAATGTAATGGCTAATGTAAATTTAATTATGTGTCTTTTTTTTCTTACAATCTTGTTTTACTACACTAATGAACATATTTGTTATAGCTATTTAAAAAGGCATGGAATAAACATGAATTATTTTAAACCAATATGTTCAACACTAATAAATGCCTTCTAGCAAGCTAATCATTGAATCTACACATGATTAGACAAACTCTGTTCAGTGAATTAATTAACATAGTTGTTATAGCTATCTAATAATGTATTATGGTAATATAAACTGCATTAATCAGATAAATATGTCATTCAATCCAATTCTAACTAATGAATACAGGTTTAAGCAGCTCTTTTACACAAAAAAATTAGAATGGACATATTTACCTAATTGTTAGTAGTGGTCTGCTGACAGGTGGCAACATCAAGGCCAAACTAGTAAAGCTAGCAAAATATCAATTCAGGTGATGTAACTAATTTTTTAGTGGCTATTGCAACATTGTAATAAAAAGTAATCTTTGGCCGAACTCACTATTCAGTGAATACATTACTGTTTATTGAAACCAATAATATATTTTGTTCTCGTTTATTTAAGAATAACAAACATGAACTGTAACAAATTCCATAAATTTTCCCCTCAAGTGGAATGGAGGTAATTTCCTACCAGATATACGTAGTGATAACTTCATCAAGGTAGAGTATTAGAGTTGAGCAGACACCTGGATGTTCGGGTCTGGCGGGTTCGGCCGAACTTTGAAAAAAAGTCCAGGTTCGGGCTCGAACTTGACCCCGAACTTGAACCTGAACTCAAACCCCATTGAAGTCAATGGGGACCCGAACCTTTTGGACACAAAAATGCCTCTAAAAGAACTCCTGGAAAGAGCTAGAGAGCTGCAAAAGCATGTAAAATGGGGGTAAGACTAGGGAAAGTGTCCTGCAAACAAATGTGGATAGGGAAATCACATAAAAATTAAAAATACAGCTGAGCCATAACATAGCACTAGATGGAATCTTTGATTTTAGCTTTGGAAGAACATAAATCAAAAGCTAAAGCATGGCTATCAGGAGGATCAACAGAATTATCTATTTGAGATAGGGTTGTTGTGCAGGGTATTCTCTTTCATTGTTCAAACTGAGCTCAACTCCTGATGCATTGAGAAAAGGCCTTTACATTTGCCTTCTCCCCCTCTCCTTTCTGGGGTAATAGGGAACACTCATAAAGCAGGAGCACACTGCTTAAATGGCCACACCTTAGAGACCACATTCCCTATTTAACTCAGTTTGGCAAACAGAACCATACCTCATCATTGTACTAGTTGCACAATCAGTCTAAAAGCCTATAGCAACACTGGACCCACCCGCTATAAGATCTTACCTCCAGGCACACTAGGTTTCTGAAAAAGCGCTAACTCCCACTATCCAAAATTATATTCCCTCAGCTCATGGTACAAGACCACTATATGCTAGGCTCCCTGTCCATTATGCTTTACCAAATGTGATTAATGATATGTACAGGGCCAGTGCAAGGATTTTTGCCACACTAGGCAAAAAAAAAAATTGCCGCCCCCCCATATGTCCTGCCCACCATGTGACATCACAATGCCCCGTCCATATGCTCTGCCATATGGGCCAACGCCAGTCTTCTTTTATCTGAAAAGACAGAGTGTTTACATTAAAGAGCATACAGGCACAGGCTATAGATACCAGAACCACTACATTCATATGTAGTGCTTCTGGTGACTATAGTATACATTTAATGTGAGGTAAATTAGAGATTAGTGCCACTAATAATATATTGGATTGCCTACTTACCACCAGATGAGGACAAGAGGCTGATGATGGGCTCAGTCTGGCTCCAAAGGTCTGGTGTAGAACAGGAATCAGCGCCATTTTTTGGGGCCCCTTACACAGCTCATGGTCTGGGCCCCCAGGGCTTGACCGTGAGTATGCCTACAATGCCCACCCATAAATCCACCTACATGGCCCACCCATGAGTTCTCTCACAGGTAGTGGAGTGTATGTGTGTAGGGGATGTTTTATGTGTTATTGTAGAGGATGCAATGTGTGTGTGTTCTTATAGAATGTAGTGTATAGGGATACCAATTTGTGTAAGGGATGTAGTCTGTGTATAGTGGATGCAGTGTGTGTTTGCATGTAAGGAATGCATTGTTTGTTTCTGGTTGTGTGTGTGTGTAAGGGATGCAAGGTGTGTTTCTGTGTATGTAATTGAATTCAGTGTGTGTCTGTAAGTGGTGCATTGAGTGTGTAAGGGATGCATTTTGTTTCTGTGTGTAAGAGAATGAGTGTTTGTGTGAGCGTAAGGGATGCATTGTGTATTTCAGGTGTGTCTGTGTGTGAGTAAGGATGCATTGTATGTTTCTGTGTGTGGGGATGAATTGTGTATGTGTGTAGTGTAAAAGAGAGGGTTTGTGGGGTAGGATAGGGACTGAGAGGGGAGAAGCTCTTTATTTTGTTAAAAAAATGTCATAGTGTCAATTAGTGTTCTCCCTTTCTGTCCCTTAGTGCTCTCCCTTGGCCCCCTGTCCCTCTGCAGTCCCCCCTTGGTGGTTTTCTCACTCCCCCCTCTCCCTCTTAATGGTCCTCCCTCCCTGCCTCCCCTTTGGTGGTCCTTCCCCTCTTCCCCTCCCTTAGTGGTCCTCCCTCTGGCAAACCCCTAGTGGACCTTCCCCCCTCCTCCCTCATTGATCCTTACTCCCCCCCTCCTGCCCCAGTGGTCCTTACTCCTCCCCCAGTGGTCCTTAGTGTCCCCCCTCCTCCCAAGTGGTCCTTAGTGCCCCCTCCTCCCCAGTGATCCTAGTGTCCCCTCCCTCCCCCAGTGATCCTTAGTGTCCCTCCCCCTCCCCCAGTGGTCCTTAGTCCCCCTCCCCCCAGTGGTCCTAGTCCCCCTCCTCATCTCCCCGAGTGGTCCTTAGTCCCCCCAGTGGTCCTTAGTTCCCCATCCTTCTCCTTCCCCAGTGGTCCTTAGTCCCCTCCCTCCTTCCCCAGTGGTCCTTAGTCCTCCCTCCCTCCTCCCAGTGGTCCTTAGTGTCCCCTTCCTCCTCCCCCCAGTGGCCCTTACTCCCCAGTGGTCCTTAGTCCCCCCTCCTCCTTCCCCAGTGGTCCTAGTCCTCCCTCCCTCCCCAGTGGTCCTTAGTCCCTCCTCCTCCCTCCTCCCTCCCCAGTGGTCCTTAGTGTCCCCCTTCTCCCCCAGTGGTCCTTAGTGTCCCCCTTCTCCCCCAGTGGTCCTTAGTCCCCCCTCCCTCGGTGGTCCTTAGTTTCCCCTCCCTCCTCTTCCTCTTCCCTCCTGTCTATGTAGCATGGCCGGGCAGCGCGGAACGCGGGACAGGAACCTGTTTCCTGTACCCGGCCGCCGGGTACAGGAAACAGAGGTTCCTGTCAGTCCGCCGGCGGCCGGGTACAGGAAACAGAGGTTCCTGTCCCGCGTTCCACGCCGCCTGGCCACGCTACAGTGAGAGACCGCTCTGCGCTTCCCTCCTGCAGGTCACTCAAATCCGGCCGCCCTCCATACAGCAGTGCTGCGCCGCCTGAGGCTTGCTAAAGTGCTCAGGTGGCGCAGCATGTTGGAGCCCCATGGGTGATTCCTGGTGCAGGGATCCGGCGCCCCTGCTAAGTTGCGCCCTAGGCAGCGCCGGCCCTGGATATGCATAAGCTGTTTCTCTTCTGTAACATATTTTTTTTTTTACTGAGACAATGACCTGAGTCAAAAATAAAGAATATAAAAAAAGGACACACTTATATTATATATACTACTTCTATAAATATAGACAAATTGCATACAGTCCCAAGAACACCAGAGGGCTGAATGTTACTATTGGTGATCAAGAATTCAATATATGTTTATTTATTTTTGTCTTTCTTTTTCTTTTCTCTTCCCAAAGACAATATAAAGTACCATCTCAATGCTTTGCTAGTTTAAATAATAGAGGAGGTATGGTTAAAGACGAGAGAAGTGTGAACATGTTACCTGCTACTGACATGCTGTCAACCATTTTGCTGTTTGTCCGCCATTTTAGAGTATAATCAAAGAAGATTTACTTGAAGAATTATATGTTGCTTTTTACTAACTGTTTCTCTTTACACAATTCATTTCTACAGAAGACTGTTTCTTGGACTGTAACAGGAAAGGATATTTTGCAAGTATCCTGTTAGCCATTGCCAGGAGGGGGAAGATGTGTGATCAGCTCTAGAAGAGCAAACTAAGGGTTGAGAAATGAACTGCAAGATGTAAATGTGTTAGCTTAGATTAGGTAGGAGTAGGGTTATTCTAAGGAAATATCTGTAGTAAGACACATGCCATCATCGAACAGGTTAAATTCTAGACGTATGTATTCAGTTGTAAGTTTCCTGTGTCATTACTGTGGTCAAGCCATCTATGGAACATGTACTCTGACCCTTAAAGTTTCATAACCTCAAAACTGTCGGTTACACTAGAATTTAGCAAATAGGAAATGTGACCATATTTGGACTTCTGATTGAGCTAAATGGAGGGCTATTTCCGTGTTTAAAGTATAAGATGAGGAAAATGTAATGTGATTAAGAATGCTTTTTGTTAATTTCCAGAGATATCTCATGTGTATCCCAATGGTAAATTAAAACGCTTTTTTTATTATTGAACCTGGCGATATTTGTTGCTACTTCCCCAGAAGGGCGAAAAAAAGAAAAAAAGAGTAAGATGAATTAGGGTTTAGATTATTTGATCAAATAGATATATGCACAAATATATAGATATACACACAAATTGTAGTTATTTGTGACAATAGGTATTAACTGATTTTTCAATTAATTTATCTTTATTTATCTAATTTCTTTTCTCTTTTTCCTTTCTCGCACAGTTGATACAGTGAGAAGGGTTTGCAGCCGTAGCTATAGAAAGAAATAGTATGCAAATAATATACACAAATTCACATTTATTCATTAGAAAGTATCACAAGAGTCTATTTACACTGAGAATACTTATTAGACAATTAGTTAAGGTATGGTTGCATGGAATACGTGGTCTTATTTATATACTCACAGACATAGAGACAAATACACATTTTGGGATATAAGGTGACATCATGTATTTAATCATTTTTTCTTTCACTCTCGACAACGGCAAATCATGAAGGGCATGCAGCCATACATATATAAAATAACTATATTCAAACAATTGTGATAAAGTGAAGGCAGAGAGGCCTATAACTTTTAACCCCAGGGGGAGTATGTGTTTTATATATGGTGTACAACACAAACCTACATTTAGTTATGGGCCCCTAGGGTGGAGCATTTGGAGAGCAGGGTGGGCCAAAGCTTTTCCATTTGCTGCTGTATCTGTGGTGGAGTTTAACAATAAAGTGCCTGGGTAAGTTTACTTTAAAAGTTGGTGCATGTTTGTGCCCAAGAGGACCGTGCTACCTGCAGACAAAGATCACAAATTAATTTGTATTTATTAGGATATAATGTAAGAATTTGTTGATACATAGATTACTTTTAAAAAACAGATGCAGTAAAGGTTATTACAAAAGTTTGTGCGGAGCTGTTCACAATGTTTTTTTAATACTCTATGACAATGGACTGATTAGTATGGTTTGGGTTATAGGTCACCCATTTGACTCGACAAAAATAGCCAACTAGCACCAACTTTATAGTCAATTCTTTATAAACTAAACTAGTTTTCAACAGTCATTTTCTCATCCTCTTCCCTCTCATTTTTTTCCCTTTTCCCTCCCACAGACGTACTTTGTAGGACAGAAGGCGGAGAGTTGAGGAGAGGAAAGAGAAGGGACTGAAAAATCACCTACTAGCCCCTATAGTAAAAAGAGGCCACAATTGTTTGGAAGGCCACCACTTCTAATAACTACTTAGCCTGTCAAGTAACAAAGCCTATGTAGCAGAGTAGAAGTGTAAACTGCAATATCTCCGCTGGTAGATGTAGTCAGCATATAAATAAAGAGTAGCATAGTAATTCCAATCCCATTTCCCCACAGCTGGACGACACACAGTTTTGGGAGTCAACCAAATTTTTATTGAACCACAGCCGTTTTTTTACAAATCCCCATGCAAGGGATTTCCATAATGACATTCCAGGGGTTTTCCCCTGATGGACCTCGTGGAAAACTGAGGTTACAATAACATTTCCCATAATCCTTTTCTGTACTGGAGAGATAATTGCGTAAGAGCACACCTTTAATTACATTATCTCTCCATACAGAAAATTACACAATATTGGTTAAAATATCATAATATCATAACTCACACTGCTTGCACTTACAGAGACCTGGCTGTCCCCCTCTGATAGCGCTACTCCTGCCTCTTTATGTTTTGGTGGGATACAATTCTCTCATACTCCCAGACTCAACTGTAAAGGAGGCGGCGTAGGCATCCTTCTCTCCCCTCAATGTACCTTTCAACCAATCCTAACTCCCCCTGCCCTATCCTTTTCTTCTTTTGAAGTTCACACTGTCCGCCTATTTAAACCCACTCCTTTAAGAATCGCTATCATCTACCGCCCCCCTGGTTATCCTAGACTATTCATTGAGCCCTTTTCTTCCTGGCTTCCCCACTTCCTTTCATCTAGCACTCCTTCCCTTATACATGGGGATTTCAATATCCCAATCAATAACCCCAATTGCACTGATGCCTTTCATCTGCTTTCTGTAACCTCCTTCTATGGCCTTACACAATGGTCCAATCTAGCAACCCATACAGCAGGTAACACTCTTGATCTTGCCTTCACCAACCTCTGTACTGCCTCTAATCTCTCCAATATTCCCTTTCCTCTATCTGACTACCATCTGCTGACTTTTGACATTGGCATACCCAAGACCCAATTGATACCACCGTCTGAACATCACTCTCACAGAAACCTCCAATGTCTTGAACTAGAGCATTTCTCCACTAATCTCCAAACTCTCCTTTTACCTATCTCAAACCTCACCTGTCCTAGTTCTGCAACCTCCTTCTACAATTCCACCCTCTCCTCTCAACTAGACATCATGGCACCTTGTACATTTAAACGCCGCAGGCCCCCCCAACAACAACCCTGGCACACCAAGCTCACTCGATACCTCCAAAAATGCTCCAGAACTGCTGTTGGAGAAAGTCTCACTGTGCATCTGACTTTCTCCACTATTAATTTATGCTGAGCTCATCCAGCTTGGCTCTTTCCTCTGCAAAAGTTAATTACTTCAATACACTCATAACCACACTCTCCCGCGAACCCAAACGACTATTTCACACATTTAACTCTCTTCTTCGCCCTGCTGTTCCTCCTCCACCTACTAACTTGACCGCCTCAGACTTTGCAACTCACTTCACTGACAAGATCTCTACAATCAGAGAAGAGATCTCTCATCTTTCTTCTTCCCCTTACAATACTTCCCCTAACTTCACTCCCTCTGCTGTTCTATGTTCATTCGCACCCGCTACATTGGAGGAGGTTTCTGCTCTGCTCCAGTCCTCCCACCCCACCACCTGCTCCCTAGATCCAATTCCCTCGCACCTCATCCGTACTGTCTTCTTCTCTTTCTCCACCTCTCACTAAAATTCTCGATCTCTCTCTCTCCTCTGGTATATTTCCATTGCCCTTCAAACATGCAACTGTAACCCCAATTCTAAAGAAGCCCAATCTTGACACTAACTCCCCATCCAAATATCGTCCTATCTCGCTACTACCTTTTGCATCCAAGATCCTTTTAAAAATTGTGTATGCGAGATTGACAGACTTCCTCGAGTGCAACTCTCTACTAGACCCGCTTCAGTCTGGTTTCCACGCTAAGCATTCTGTGGAAACGGCACTGACCAAAGTATCCAATGATCTACTCGCTGCAAAATCTCGTGGTCACTACTCTATCCTAATTCTCCTTGACCTGTCTGCAGCTTTTGACACTGTTGATCATCAACAGCTTCTTCTCATCCTCCGCAATATCGGTCTACAAGATACTGCTCTCTCCTGGTGCTCCTCCTACCTCTCCCAGCGCTCTTTCAGTGTTTCTTTCTCTGTCTCTGCTTCTTCTCCCCAACTCCTCTCTGTTGGTGTCCCCCAAGGTTCAGTCCTTGGTCCCCTACTGTTCTCCATCTATACTGCCTCCCTTGGTAAACTCATTAGCTCCTTTGGCTTCCAATATCATTTCTATGCAGATGACACGCAAATCTACCTGTCCTCTCCTGATCTCTCCCCGTCCCTCTTGACTAGTGTCTCTGACTGCCTCTCTGCTGTTTCTAACTGCCCACTTCCTTAAACTAAATTTAACCAAAACTGAAATTCTGGTCTTTCCTCCCTGAAGTGTTACTCCTGTGTCTGTCTCCCTCCAAGTCAACGGTGCTACCATTAGCTCCACCACGCAGGCTCGCTGCCTTGGTGTTCTCTTTGACTCCGACCTCTCCTTCAAGCCTCATGTTCAATCTATCGCCAAATCCTGTAATTTCCATCTCAAAAACATTGCGCGCATCCGCCCCTACTTAACGCCCGATGCGACTAAGGTGTTGGTCCATTCCACTGTGCTTTCTCGCCTTGACTACTGTAATCTGCTTCTCAGTGGTCTTACATGCTCCCAACTAGCGCCGTTACAGTCCATAATGAATGCGGCGGCTAAGCTCATCTTCCTATCCGCCCGCACCTCCCATGCCTCACCCTTCTGTCAGTCCCTACATTGGCTTCCTATAAAATATAGAGCTCAATTTAAAATTCTGGTTCTTGCTTTCAAATCTCTACATAATGCTGCTCCCACCTATCTATCCTCCCTTATACACAAGTATGTCCTGTCTAGGCCCTTTCGATCTGCTGAAGACTTATGTCTATCTTCTGTCCGTACTCCCACCTCTGATTCTAGCCTTCAAGATTTCTCGTGGGCTGCACCGTTCCTGTGGAACTCAGTCTCCACTCCTTCAAAAAATTGTTAAAAACCCACTCCTTCATAAAAGCGTATCAATTAAACTGTTAATAGCTCCTGACTGATTCCTCTTCTGCAACTGTCACTAGTCTAATACTATCCTTACCTTTTTGTGTGATTTTACCCCACTCCCTCTAGCATGTAAGCTTATTTAGCAGGGCCCTCAACCCCTCTGTTCCTGTGTGTCCAACTTGTCTGGTTATAACTACATGTCTGTTCGTCCACCCATTGTAAAGCGCTGCGGAATTTATATTATACGTCGCTCTATAAATATCATAATAATAATAATAATAATAATTTGTATAATAGCTGGGATCTGAGCGCCCAATCTGGTGAAATACTGCTCAGATCCGTTTGTTAGAATAGAGAAGCCATTTGAGTGAAGTTATGGACCGGTCAGCCACGAGGTGAGAGTCCCAAAACAGTTCCAGGCAATTGCAGGCTATGACCGGTCTTCTTTCGGGAGTTCATATGAATTAACAGATGAACGTACACATTTATAAACTGGATAGTTGTGTGTCTGACGGTCGGTGATTTAATTTAGGCGAACGCCGCTCAATTTGGACGAACGAAACTATCTGCACGAACAGTATGGAAGTCCAGCGGTGTTCATGAGGTCGAGTAGCCAATTTTAGTTCCATGCATTCGACGACCAAACACCGCTGGCCTTAAGGACCACGGACGTGCAGGTTACTTAGAGCACTGGAATAAACAAATAAAAAATTAACCCCTATCTTCCCTCACTCTCCACTTACCCAATCGCCTCCATTCCACCACCGGCAATCGGTCTTCTGCTTCACTGGGGGGGACTGTCTGATAGCCCAGACAGTCCCCCTCTCTACAAATTAGGACCCCCAGGGGCCATGTGACTGCTCTAAAAGAGCAGTCACATGGCCGCAATAGGTGTTCTCCATGTTGAATATTAGATATAGATATCTTATATATAATGTCATACTAAGTGTATTTTTTTTATAAATACATATATAAATTAATATGAAAATATACTTAGAGTCCAACTATCAAAATACACTTAGAATGATATTATATCTATATAAAGGACCACTCCACACCCCAAAAGCACTTCAGCTTGCTGAAATGCTTTATGGGTGAGGAGTACCCTCATTTAAGCCCCATTTATATAAGTGGTAATTTCTATGAGAAATCAGCACTATTATAAATTAACTAGGGAACCCCCCCCGGCTGTCAGTTAAACCCCTGAGCTAACGGAAGTGGCAGGCATGCTCTACTGCCTCCCCTTCCCTCCATAACAGACCTCAGACCAACTTCAGCAGTGCACAAGCGGTGGGAGCACATGCACGAACCTTCGCAAGGGTGCATGAGCTGTGCACGTGGGGACCAAATCAGAGGCTTCTCAATGGAAAGTCTCTGGTTATTTCCATGTGAAAAGAGTGAAAGTCTCTTCCTAGAAAAAGGGGGGGGGGCTTACAAAGGCTGCAGTCATAAGAACTGCAGCTTTGTAATCTATTTTAGGCTATACAATGAATAAATACAAGCATAAAAATGCTACTAATCTGTGAGGGTTTTTTGGGGGTTGGGTTGGAAGAATGGAGTGGACCTTTTAATATGTCAAGGTAGTTGGACTTAAACATTGATTATATGCAGATGCGTGTCTGCTTAAAATAAATAAACTCTTTGATTATTTTGAAGTCCTAGGAGTGCTTTCCTTTATGTTGGATAATAGTTTTCAATTTTAAGTTATTTTTCCACCTCTATTTGCATACTATGCTGGCACAGTGCATTATTGGGCTGGTATATAATGTTTCCCAGGGTTGCTATTGGTCCCCAGTGTGACCCTAGATAGATAGATAGATAGATAGATAGATAGATAGTGATGTGTGTTTATCTATGATAAGATAATTGTATGTTTGGTATACAGTGTTACACACATTATGTGGTTTGCTTGGCACATATTCTCAGACACAGCTGCATTTCCCACTCTAGGGGGTTAGGGAATTGATATAGAGGAAAGCAATCTGCACAGCATGAAAAAAGAGGGAAAATAATTAATTTACCTAAAATTAAATTACTTACTAATCAGTTGTTATCATGCAAAATCTCTGTTTAACAATATTTACATGGAATGTTGGAATAATTTCAAAAGACTCATATATAAAGTTAAAAGTGTAGGACACATGATTCAAACCATGTCTATGTGTTACAGTCGTGACTTAAATATGAATATTAATTTAATAATTAATATATAATAATTAAGCAACAAATAACAACATTAATAGAGTTCGGTATTATGGTCGAATATATAATAGGAAATACACAAAACATTGTAGTATTAAATGTATATTTAATATAATTATAATAACAATTAAACAAATGCTAGCAGAATGTCAATTTACCACAATAATTACACAATACAAAACTACAACATTACTTACAAAAGGCTATAACAGTTGCTAGCTGTTATTCAACATTTTACTTACAAGGCCCCAGCCCTTTGGCTGGGGTTAAGTCAGAGCTGGTACTACATGATCAGTCAGGTACAGGCAAAAACAGAGAGCTAGCTTCTCCTCACATCTGGGTTTTTATTCAGTGTAAGTAGGCTGGCCTGTGATGTCACTGCCAGAAGCACAGGTCTTCCTACACACTCCCCCTAATGGTGCCCCCAAAGCATTACACTAAATATGCTTTACTGACATCTAGTGGTGCGTCTAAAGCATTAAGCTCATTATGCTTTTTTTTTATGACAAAAAGTCATTAATTAATAAATACCATTACACTATGTACTGCTGGACAATGTAATTTATAATTCCCATATATTTTCAGGCAGAATGCATGACTAGAAGATAAATCTAGAATAAAACAGCAACTGTGTGTGAAGCTCAATGGTTTGGTATATCTAAAAAAAAATGTATGTAAAGGCATACCATTTTATTTGTTTAATTTATTTGTTCAGAGATTGCATTTTAATCTTATAATATTCCAAATAGAATCTGAAATATTGACACAAAAGCAGAAGTACTATTTATGTTACATACAGAAGGTAAGACAAGATAGATTAATGCAATGGTTACACCCTAAAGGTTCTCTCAAGGAACCTAATAATGTTTCTTATGATGTAGCTTCTTAAAATCTACACAGAATGAAAAAAATAATGTCTCTATATGCATAATGCTGCATATAGTGAATACAGTTGTGCTAAGCAGCTATACTATAACTTGCAGTTATCTAGAGGTACAGAATGGTGCTCTGGTAGATAACATTCCACCATGTTGAAACCTGCAATGGCGCAAACATGAAGGTTAGCAGAACTGACTAAATCTTGAATGAAATCCTGTGTATAACTCATGGTTAAACTACAAAATGGACTCAGCAAATTCAAGGTTTGTGTAGGTGAAATAATTAGAGTGTGCAAGTCACATAATATCCCAAAGCTCAGAGTATACTAATGCAAATTATGTTAATGATTTACTGACTTGGCTTAGAGAAAGTTACCACACACCTGGTATGCACAAGAATTAACTATGGTCTACTTGAAACACTTATACTCATTAATACTGAAATTAATTATTGACTGGCTAATGTTAGCAGTTTTATAAACTAATACATGGCTTATCACACATGTAAAGCTGATGTTTACAGTTGGTAAAGGTATAGTAGGTCTTATATCAAGTTTTGGTCCTACCAAAATTATGTTCATCTGAGAAATCTCAATGAGTGATGTATGTAAAACTTTCATAGATTGTTACAGTTCTGTTAAAGTGTTATGTGGAACAAAAATAATCATATGATCAGGGCCTCAAAACAATTTTAATACAATTAATAGGTTTTGGCCTCATTAATATGCTGTATTTTTGCAATTCAAATCTTTTTAAGTTTTGCACAAAATAATTCCACATATTTCAGTGTAGTTTATTTGACTGTGAATTAAGGATGTGAATTAAAAACAGCTCATTTAGTGCTGTGTGTGGCTAATCTGTGTGCATACATTAACAAAGGAGGTTTTCTGGCATGAGGATGTGTCTATGAAAAGCACAAAAACTAAATATTTGAGCATGTTAGTGGCACTATTTTGGGACTGCTTGTACTGTATCCATTTAAGTCCTCCATATATTCTGTTTTTATATTTTACATTTTGATGATCTATTTCCACTTTTAGTTCTTAAAATACACATTTATACAGACACACAAAAAGACAAATAAGTAAATACATTTACACGTAATGATTGCATGATATTACTATATTAAATCTATTTAACTTTAAAGGGATACTATAGTGCCAGGAATACAAAGCTGTATTCTTGGCACTATTGCTCCCCCTAATGCACCTCCCACCCCTCCCCAAGGTAAATACGGAGTTAAAAACCCTTTGTTTATTTGTGAATACACAGATAATATACCACTAAAAATAATTCAGTGAAAATAGAATCTCCCACAAAGTGTCCCACCAACACCCTAAAAATGTAATATACAAAGTATAACTAAAAGGAGAAACTAAAATAATATGTATAACCATGTGAAAAAAGAGGTATAATATCCGCTATAAATAATAATAAATGCAACCTGATAATGTAGATAATAGACCTAAAAAAATAAAAAAATAAATGGTGTAATACAACTACAGGTATGGAGACAAGGGAAGGGGAGGAAGAGCACTCACAAGAAGGTATTCTTGCCATCAAGACTTCTCGAGGGCTGCACCGTTTCTGTGGAACTCGCTTCCCTCCTCCATTCGATTCTCACCCAGTCTCCACTCCTTCAAAAAATCATTAAAAACCCACTTATTCATAAAAGTGCATCAATTAAACTGTTAATAGCTCCCGACTGATTCCTCTTTTGCAACTGTCACTAGTCTGTGTGTCCAACTTGTCTGGTTACAACTACATGTCTGTTCGTCCACCCATTGTAAATCGCAGCAGAATTTGATGGCGCTATATAAATAATAACATAATAACAGTAGGCATATCACCCTCTAAAAGGATCATCCTCCAATAGTGATTTAATTGACTGAGTAGAGTAGGCTTGTTTCCTTTCAGGGATTATGAAGAGGGCTGGTGTCTTCCAATACTGCTCCTCAAAAGGTTAAAAGAGAGACACATAGTGCAATATGTATTAAAAAATGTAAATCACATTCAGACATAAAAATTAGCAGGCTTCTCTCCTCTTGTGAATTAAATGTACTGTTTTTAATACATATTGCACTTTTGTGTCCTTCTCTTTGAACCAATTGAGGAGCAGTTTTGGAAAACACCTTCAGCAGCAGAAAAATAAAACAAAGATAAAAAAGGCTAATATAAAATAAAAGTCCATACTTATTTTATATTGGCCTTATTTTATCTTTGTTTTATTTTTCTGCTGCTGAATGTGTATTCTCCTGAACCACCACGCTGCTATTGAGTTCCAGCTGATGTGGAGATATGCCCAAGACTTTCATCTTGTCTGTAAGTGCAATCTAATAAAGTGTATTTGTATTTTAATTTTACATCACTATGTGTGACCTTTTTCCTCCACACATTTAAGGATTCCAATCACTTGAGAGCTGTCATCCTCTCCATCCATTTAACCCCTGGTTGGGTGAGAAGCCTGATTCATCTTACGTTTGTGAGTTTTCTACCTTACATCATCCATTTAGTTTTTTATTGCTGTATCATGCTATGTTATGTTTGTCATCATTATAGATCCGTCTAGGATTCGTCTTGCCTGGATTATATTTTCCTGGTTGTTTTAAGGATTTTTTTTTATGTTTGTTGGCTGTTTTTTTTATTTTCCACTTTTTTTGTTCAAATTTATTAAAAAGCCTTTGAAATTTCATCAAAATATTATTTTTTTAAATCTTAATTGGCATAGATCTTAACAATTAAGTAAGTTTCATAAGAATATAGTATTAAATAACATTTATTCTCCCAAGCCAAAAGAAAGTAAATTTGTTTCATTCTTTTAGTTTATTTTTAAATTTCTTAAGAGTTGCTAGATCATTTTTTTTTTTTTCCATTACTGTTTTTATGTTAAAATAGATAATGCCCAGGTAATTTAATGTTTTATTAGTCCAGTGGAAACCAAACAATTCTTGTAGGTTTTAATATCTGTTTCTTTTACATTCAGAGTCAATGCCTGACATTTCTCCATATTGAGTTTGTAATTAAACAGTGAGGAAAATTCCTGTATTACCGTCATTAGTTCCTTAAGTGAAGATTTGAAGGTTGGTAATAGTGAGAAGGATATCATTTGTAAATAGCGATATTTTCTAAATCTTGTTTTTAATCTCAACTCAATTTTTTTTGTGCTAAAGGTTCCTTGGAAAGTACATATAACAGAAGGCCATAGGGCACCCCTGTATTGTGCCATTACAAATCTCAAATCGTGGGGTTTTAACACCCGAGTCCAGAATCTGAGCACAAGGATATGTAATACCATAATTACATCCAAAAATAAATGGTCTATTCCATTTTTTTTTTTTAAGCGTTTCATGGAGGTAAGTCCATCTAACCCTGTCAAAGCCTTCTTAACATCCAGAGACAGGGTCAGCATGGACTCATCTCAATCTTTTGCCAAAAACATATTTTAATTTGTCCTAACATTGTCTTCTGCTGATTTTCCAGGATAATATGCATTAATCTGGTGGCCAGAACTGATGAGTAAATCTTTGTATCTACATTAATTAAAGTTATTGGTCTAAAATTTCTTATTAATGGGACTTTGCAGAATTCACAGAGGCGGTCAGGGAAAGGTAAGGAATACTGTACTAAACTTATCACTCGTGGGTTTTGTTGGTGCCCAGAGTGTACATTTAAATTATTTTTTCTTTAGATAATACTGAAGTAATGAGTGTCTGAGATCATCTTCAAATTGTTCTATATTTTCCTCTGCCAACATTTCATAAAACGCATGTATACATGATTAAAGTAATTTACATAGTTACTTGTTACATAGGCAGAAAAAGTGACATGCATCTATTAAGTTCAGACTTTCTCACAAAAATATTTTTGCTATTAATCCAGAAGAAGGCCATAGCAACACGTGGCAAGGCTCTTGCGGATTGCGAGAACAAAGGACATGCTGCTGCTAAACGAGGAGACTTCTGCAAGTGGCCCGGTCCCTGTAAAAGAGCGCCCAGGGCACACCTCTAGTGAGTGGCACCCGCCCCCCCCCCCCTTTAGTACGCCACCGATCCAATATTAACATCATTTGATTTTTTTTTTTCTTCTTTTGATATGGTATACAGGTTTAGATATATTCTTTGTTTGGTGGTTTTTGGGTCACCAAAATTAGTTTTTGCAGAGTCTAATGGTGTTAAAGGTTCCTAGATGGTCGGACAAAGAATTGTCAGAAATATAAAAGAGGAGTTTCTTTCTCACAATTTGAGGGATGTATAAGCAGAGAAGCTTTATACCAGAGGCCATTTTTCTTGTACAAGGTGTTTGTTTCAAGAGGATCTGTGCCTATGTAAGACTATGCAATATCTTGAGACAGGGCAGTATTTAGCTCTATTATTTGAAAAGGTTTGAAAATAGTTTCAGAATTTGCTGTAGTTTCAGTTTCAAAACATCTAGAAAGAGTATAATTTTTTTTCCATAGTGTGGAAATTAAAACCTTAAAAAAAGTGATCATCTAGCAAGTTTTGAATTTTATCTTTTAGCAATTTTAAGATACTCTAGGTTTTTGTGATCTGTAATATATGGAATGGATGAAGACTTCCTTCAAGTAAGTGTCTCCATTCTTCCAACAAAGTTTTGGATGAAAGTAATTCTGTTTCTCCTATATTTTAATTTAGTAGGAGTTTATTTTGTAAGCTAAGAAAGCAATAAGGTGTAATGGTTTATTAGGGGATTCATGTTGTGAAGGACTTGCAGAATAGTTCAATACAAAATAGCTACAGTTACAATCAGTTATAATCAAAGGTATTTAACCCCAATTGAAAAATCAGGTTTATTGTCAAAATTTAAACTTTCAGCTATTTGCAAAGAACAAATCAAACAAAAGCAATAAAATAGCTCAAGGAGAGATTTCCCCAAATTCAACTGAAATTGAAACCTATAATGACTTTTCCAGTCTCAAAATTATTCAACCCCCTAAACAGAATCACTCACAGCAGCACAAATGTGCAAAACAGGTGTTGTCTCAAGCACACTTGATGCAACTAATCAATAGCTTCATTCCAGGTGTGCTTGAGCTGGAACACTTGAAATACCTGAACTGGCTAGGGGTTTAAGTATCACATTTGACTGCATGTTACAAATATCTAAAATCTAAGAAGGGTCCACAAAGTTAAGAAATAAGATCATCGCCCTTCACAAACAAGGAACAGGATACAAAAAGATAGCAAAGGCACTGAATACTCCTATAGAAAACATTGGAAGCATAATTTGCAAGCTCAAAGTTGAAGGAACAGTGGGTACACTACCTGGATTGGGCAGAAAAAGAAGCTTTTAATGGCTGCAACCAGATTTCTGAGGGCTGATTTGCATCCTTTGGCACTGGAAACCAGCAGTGTGTGGAAGGCAAGATGGATTCATGAAAGAATCAGAGAATCCTAGTAGAAAAAGTCATGCTGTATGTGAGGAAGCTGAAGATTGGGCGTCAGTGGACCTTCCAACAAGACAATCATTTGAGGAATACAGAAAATTCCACCCAGGCTTGTTTGCAGAAGAGATTTTGGAAAATTCTGCAGTATCAATCGCAGGCACTTGACTTAAACCACATAGAAAATCTCTGGTTGGATTTGAAGAAGGCGGTTGCGGCATGCAAACTAAGAATATTACTGAACTAGAAGTCATTGCTCATGAGCAATGGGCTAAGATTCCTTAGTAATGCTGCCAAAAGTTGGTGTTGGTCTAAGCAAGTCATAATAATAGCAAAAGGGTGCTCTACAAACTATTAAAGATGCTTGTCATAAAGGGGTTGAATAATTTTGAGATTTTTATATTTTGAATAATTTCACTGGTCTTGGCCAGCTCTTACCATTTTCTCACACGCACATTTGGACGGTCATGACTCGGAGATGCCACCGAAGCAGAGCGGGTACAGAAGTAAATCTTGACATAAGCCCCTCAGAGATCACATCTGTAAAATGGTACCAAGGTATAAGAAGTGGATATCTATTTTTACTGTTATTTTATTTAGCTGTCTGTAATTAAATATGGGTTTACTTGTTCTATCTTTATTAGTTTTAAAATAAATCTAAGCTCGTGCTAGAGAAGTCAAATGATGTATCAATACAGGTATTATCCAAATATTCCCTCAGTGTAAGGTACATGTGTCCATAATGAATCTTTGAACCTTCAATGAGATCTATCTGGCAATCATATGGGCAATTTGGAGGTAATTGGGATGCTTCTACTTCACTGAATACATCTCTGTATTCTTGGGCGAATTGTAATTGAGGCATTTCCAATAATAGTGTTACAACAACAATTTTGAACACAATGTTGAGTATTGAACACTATGGTATTAGTTAACCAATTTATAGAAGGATTACATTTTCTCAACCATGAAATACCAAGAACATCATCAAAAATGGAGGAGGGAACAATGTCTAAATATAAAGTTTCAATTTAATAAGTATTTATTGTCATGAACGCACCCTACTCCAAGAGTGTGCGTGACTTAGTTGTGGTCTGCACTAGACCGGAAATAATGATAACCACACCACCCACACTTAACCATAAAAATATAAATATTAAAAATGTAACACTGCCACCACCAAGACAATTTGTAAATGGGGTGCCTTGGTGCCCCAGGTAACTTAATAATAAAAAACCCACCAAATACAACTTGTAAAACACTAGTTTATTTAAGGTAACGTGATTCTTTACCAGACAAAGGCAGAACTTAATAAGGGAAAATTTACTGTGAGCAAAAATTGTCACAGTGCATACAAAAAATAGATGATAAACATATTATTTAAACTTTTTGTTTTATCTCCTTTTTTATACTTGTCACAGAAATACTATTGCATCTATGAATTTGTTACCATTTTTCTATTTCATAGATTGGGTCACGCTTCTTACTTGTGACCCAATATAGCGACATCACAATATCTTCCCATATGGGTAAATTACACAAATGATGTTTAGGCTGGATTAGAAGATTGTGCTTGACCCACTCTAAATATAATAAAAATGAGGATTAATTATTAATTTGTGGGTAAGTGTTAATGTTTCTTTTGGATATGATACCGGAATACAAGGGTTTTTTGAAGGCTTATGGCCATTAACATATCAAAGAAATGAACTATCAACTAAGATTTTCAGGCCATATAGTCGAGGTCAGCTAGTTTACCTTGGAGCTAGACTTCCAGGCCACTTATGTGTACCTTACAGAGCACCTTACAGAGTAGCTCTGTTGGGGTCCCAGCTTGAAAGAGGAATTTAGGTTGTAAACCTTCTGACCTCCCTTACAATCAAATTAACCCCTTTTGGCAATACCACCTCTGTAGCGGAGATGCAATATTACCCAGGATATCTCCGCTTGTAATCCAAGTGAGGCTCAGGAACAAGTAAATAGTAAATCCACAGGCAAGGCTTCCAGCAGGTAAAATACAGCAATATCCCAACAGCAATCCCAATAACTGGACGACACACAGTTTCAGGAGCATAACTGACAAGCCTTTAATCACAGTCTCCTTATAAAGCATGCTCCCATGCAAGGGAGGGATTTACAGTAATTATTACAGTAGCCAATCCTGTCCTGGTAACCTCCCACACATCTCCTCCCCTCAGCCAGCATCATAATCCCCTTATCCAGCACACCAATTCCCCCCGTTTCTGGATGTACCCCTAAACGTAGGGGTACCTCTTTAAATCCTACATCCCCGGATACCCCTGATCTGGGTGAACAACATATCCAAAAATCCCCCAGATCAGACCAGGGGTTCGGGAAATGTATGGAGGGAATAAAATGACCGCCGCACTAACTGATATAGCCGAATAAGGTTCCATGCGAATGGGCCCTGCGGTCGGTCCTGGCATAAGGGAACAAAATACACGAAAGCCTCTAGCTATAGAGGCTAGGGAGGGTTCGCCTGAATCCCCTCGTTCGGTATTTTCTATCTACCGAACGAGGGGCCGTTCGGTAGTTTGGAACCGAACGGACCAGGGCTGTGGAGGTCTCAGCGGTGTTCGCCTACTCGAGTGTCCGATTTTAGTTCCAGACACTCGACGGCAAAACACCGCTGTTCGGGAGTTTTAAAATGGCCGCCGCCACGTGTTCGTTTGTCGAATGGCGGCCACCCCCGAGAACAAAGGACGGCTACTTACTATTCAATTACCCGTTCGCAACAATGTTGCAACGGGTAATTGAGGACACACTTCACACAGGGGAGGTCTGGTTGTTCGGTAGTTTCATTCGAATAAACTAAGGGAATGAAACTACCGAACAATCAGAGGAATACAATTCTTTTTAATACATAGAAAATACAGCAGATACACGAATGCAGGTATATACAGTATATTTGTAGGGTCGCCTGGTGCCATCCGCTACACTGCTCCCCCTTGCCCACAAGCCGGCATACACAGTCTGATCCAACACGGATCGGCTTGGGGATGTCAGGGGAGGTTCACGGATCATTTTTCTAGGTCAGTTTGTCGAGACAACCCATCAGCATTTCCATTCTGTTTACCCGGGCGGTACTGGATATTAAAGTCAAAGGGCTGCAGCGCCAGACTCCAGCGCAGCAGCCGGGCATTGTCCCCAGCCACCCGGTTTAGCCATACTAACGGGTTGTGATCCGTGAGCAGGGAAAAAGCTTGTCCGTACAAATATGGCTGTAATTTCTTCAGGGCCCACACCACAGCCAGGCATTCTTTCTCGATGGCGGCGTAGCTTACTTCTCGAGGTAACAGTTTCTGGCTGATATAAGCCACGGGATGTTCTCCGCCATCGGCCCCGACTTGGCTCAATACTGCTCCCAATCCAAACATAGAAGCGTCTGTGTGGACAAGAAAACGTTTAGTTGGATTGGGAGCTGCCAAGACAGGGGCATTTGTCAATGCATCTTTCAACAACTGGAATGCCTGTTCACACTCCGGGGTCCAGGTTACTTGGCGGGGTAGGTTTTTACGGGTCAAGTCGGTGAGAGGTTTGGCCAGGGCACTGTAATTCGGGACAAATTTCCGGTAGTATCCGGCCGTTCCTAGGAACGCTAACACCTGAGTCTTAGTCCTAGGGGTAGGCCATTGAGCTACAGCCTCTACTTTGGCTGGTTCCGGCTTTTGCTTGCCGCATCCTACCCGATGACCTAGGTACTGTACTTCAGCCATGCCTATGCTGCATTTGGCTGGTTTCAGTGTTAAACCAGCGGCCCTAATCCTGTCTAGGACCGCTCCTATATGGGTCAGGTGTTCCTGCCAGGTATTGCTGAAAATGGCAATATCATCGAGGTATGCGCAGGTATAATCTTGGAACCCATCCAGGAGGCGGTCCACCATCCGCTGAAAAGTAGCCGGGCGTTTTTCATCCCAAACGGCATGACCTTAAATTGGTACAAGCCGAATGGGGTGACAAAGGCCGACTTAGGGATGGCATCTTGCGCCAAGGGTATTTGCCAATACCCTTTACACAAGTCAATCGTGGTGAGATAGTGCCCCCTCGCCATCCTATCCAGGAGTTCATCTATCCTGGGCATGGGGTAGGCGTCAGATACCGTCTTCTCATTTAATCTCCGGTAGTCTACACAAAACCGGGTCGTGCCGTCCCGCTTTGGTACTAGTACTACCGGAGATGCCCAGGGGCTGTCGGAGGGCTCAATCACCCCCAGCTGGAGCATCTCATCTATCTCCTTGCGCATGTTCGCCCGTACCGCTTCTGGGATGCGGTACGGGGTCTGACGCATGGGAATTTGCCCTGGGGTGTCTACTCTGTGAGTGGCCAGAGGAGTGTAACCAGGTACATTAGAGAAGATATCCTGCTTCTCCCTCAACAGCTGTTGTACCTCGCTCCGCTCCTGTGGGCTCAACCGATCCCTGGATAACTGACCCTCTCCCAGCAGATCCGGGAGAGGTAAACTGTCAAACTCCTCGGAGTTAGGCGCACATATAGCGGTCACTTCCTCAGAGTGCTCCTGGTAGGGCTTCATCATGTTTACATGGAGCATGCGTCGCCCCCCAGTACCAACACACGAGCCGATTATATAAGTGGTGTCACACCGTTGTATTACCACCTTATAAGGGCCCTGCCAGGCGGCCTGCAGCTTATCGTGTCGGACAGGTTTTAAGATCAACACCTTCTGCCCGACCTGAAAGCTACGGTCCCTGGCGCCCCGATCATACCATGTGCGCTGGCGTGTCTGAGCCGCCTGCAAATTCTCGCGTACCGCCTGAGTTAAGGCCTCAAGGCGGTCTCGGAATGCCAACACATATGGTATGATGGGGGTACCGTCAGTGCTCCGTTCTCCCTCCAATGCTCTCTGATCAAATCTAAAGGCCCTCGTACCCTGTGGCCAAACAATAGTTCAAATGGGGAAAACCCAGTGGATTCCTGCGGCACCTCCCTGTAAGCAAAGAGGAGGTGTGGCAGGAACTTCTCCCAGTCCTTGTGGGTCTCTGCGAAGGTTCGGAGCATTTGTTTCAATGTACCGTTGAAACGTTCGCAGAGCCCATTCGTCTGGGGGTGGTAAGAGGAACTAATGACAGGCTTAATGTCACAAAACTTCCAGAGGCGCTGCGTGACTTCGGCAGTGAATTGGGTGCCCTGATCGGAGACAATCTCCCTGGGGAGTCCCACCCGGGAGCATATCTTCATCAGGGCTTCTGCTACTGTCTCCGCCTGTATATTCGTCAGGGCCACCGCCTCTGGATATCTAGTGGCATAATCTACTACTGTCAGGATAAATCTTTTACCTGACGGGCTTGCTTTGTTGAGGGGTCCTATTAGGTCAACTGCTACCCTGCTAAAGGGTTCCTCGATTATGGGAAGGGGATGTAACTTGGCCTTGCGCCGGTCCCCCCTTTTCCCCACCCTTTGACAGGTATCGCACGTGTTGCAATATCTGCGCACCTCCTGGCTAATCCCCGGCCAAAAGAAACTTTAGGTTAACCTGTATCGGGTCCTGATGACCCCTAAATGTCCAGATAGCGGAATGTCATGGGCTATCTGTAGTAACTCTGCCCGGTACCGCTGAGGTACCACTAACTGCCTCATCACAATCGGGTCTGACCCGGATACCTTCTTATCCGTCTCCCGATATAGCAGCTGTTTGTCCCAAATAAACCTTTCGCCCTCCCCCCCAGGAGTGTCTGCTGTCACCTTGTCCCTATACACCTGCAAGGTGGGGTCAGTCAATACTTCAGCTGCAAATTCGTTAGTAGGGACCCAGGGAACACAGTCAAGGGAAGGGGAAGGATCTCTTACCTGAACCTCCGGGAGTGTGTTGTAGTCCTGGGTGCGGGCCTGTTGTCGCGTGACCACAGGGTGAGCTTCTCCTGTGGTGGGTGTCTGCGGCTCAAAAGCAGATGTGAGCCTCCCCAGATCGTTCCCCAACAAAACCTCCGCCGGTAACTGCGGCATCAACCCCACCTCCACATGCCCTGCCCCCGCTCCCCAATGCAAATGTACCCTTGCTGTAGGTAGCCGGTATACTGCTCCCCCGGCTACCCTGACGGCCACAGTCTTATTTAGTTTAGCCTGGTCTGAGACTAGATGACTTTTTACCAGGGTGATGGTGGCTCCTGAGTCACGTAGCCCCTGAACCGCTTTACCCTCCAGATACACGGTCTGCCTGTGATGCTGGCGGTTGTCAGCATTAGCCTGGACGGGATCCGCCTTGTGCAGTACCTCCCACTGTTCTACCGTTGTGATGGGAACTGCTGAACCATACGGTGTGGCCACAATGGTGGGCTGCGGCTGCTCTCGGTGGTGGTGGTGGGCCGGGGCGAATCCAGGTGGAACAGTCCCGCAGCTGGGGGCATTCCCTTTTATAGTGTCCCCATTTCTGGCAGTGGTGGCACGGGCCCGACGTGGGCTGGCGGAAACGTGGCTGTGCAGCGGGCGGTGGGGGTGGTGGCAGTGGTCTTGGTAAAGCTGGCGTGTAGTTGTTCCCCCCAAAGGTTTTAAAAGGTACTTTTGGAGCTGCCGGTTTTTGCTGCCTGCGTGCATCCAGGTACTCATCTGCCTTCCTGGCTGCTTCGGTAAGGGAGGTAGGGTTTCTGTCTCTTACCCACTCCTGTACCTCGCTGGTTACTCCTTCATAAAATTGCTCCAGCAGTACCATTTGCAATACATCCTCCATAGACCGTGCCTTGCTCGCTTGCACCCACCCCAAGACTGCTCGTTGTAGTCTGCATGCCCACTCTGCGTGTGAGTCTTTCTCCACCTTCTTTAAATCCCTGAATCTCCGCCGGTATGCTTCTGGTGTTATAGCATACCTGGCCAATATAATTTCTTTCACTTTATTGTAATTCCGTATTTCTTCATTAGGCACAGTACGGTATGCCTCAGCTGCCCTCCCAGTTAACCTCCCTGCCAAAATAGGTACCCAGTCCTCTGCGCTGATTCTATGCAGTGCACACAGTCTCTCAAAATCTTGCAGGAAAGCGTCTATATCTTCCTCTGCCTCCACATATGTTTTAAAAGCCTGGTACGGTATTTTAGGCTTACCTTCCTGTGGCATATTTACTGCAGAGCTGCGTTCTGGGGCCGCAGTTTGACTCCTCAGTATAAATTCCTGGACCTCCGTCATCGTTTTTGACACAATCTCTGTTGGAGGGTGTTCCCCATAGAAAGACAGCCGAAATTGTACCTGCCTCTGGAACTCCCTTTGTTCCGGTGTCTCTCCCGAATTCCCCTGTTCGGGAACCGAATCGCCGTCCATTCGGTACTCCGCCATCAGTTCAGTAACGAGTACCGCTTTTGTCTTATTGCTGGCTTGTATACCCCTTGCCTCCAGAAGGTCTTTTAGCGTGGAGCGTTTTAGTGTGGCAAAATCAATCTCCATCCGTACTCCATTTAGGCTTGTTCCTCTGTGAGTCTGGATCCCAGCGCTGCCAACCAATGTAGCGGAGATGCAATATTACCCAGGATATCTCCGCTTGTAATCCAAGTGAGGCTCAGGAACAAGTAAATAGTAAATCCACAGGCAAGGCTTCCAGCAGGTAAAATACAGCAATATCCCAACAGCAATCCCAATAACTGGACGACACACAGTTTCAGGAGCATAACTGACAAGCCTTTAATCACAGTCTCCTTATAAAGCATGCTCCCATGCAAGGGAGGGATTTACAGTAATTATTACAGTAGCCAATCCTGTCCTGGTAACCTCCCACACATCTCCTCCCCTCAGCCAGCATCATAATCCCCTTATCCAGTACACCAATTCCCCCCGTTTCTGGATGTACCCCTAAACGTAGGGGTACCTCTTTAAATCCTACATCCCCGGATACCCCTGATCTGGGTGAACAACATATCCAAAAATCACCCAGATCAGACCAGGGGTTCGGGAAATGTATGGATGGAATAAAATGACCGACTGCACTAACTGATATAGCCGAATAAGGTTCCATGCGAATGGGCCCTGCGGTCGGTCCTGGCATAAGGGAACAAAATACACGAAAGCCTCTAGCTATAGAGGCTAGGGAGGGTTCGCCTGAATCCCCTCGTTCGGTATTTTCTATCTACCGAACGAGGGGCCGTTCGGTAGTTTGGAACCGAACGGACCAGGGCTGTGGAGGTCTCAGCGGTGTTCGCCTACTCGAGTGTCCGATTTTAGTTCCAGACACTCGACGGCAAAACACCGCTGTTCGGGAGTTTTAAGATGGCCGCCGCCACGTGTTCGTTTGTCGAATGGCGGCCACCCCCCGAGAACAAAGGACGGCTACTTACTATTCAATTACACGTTCGCAACAATGTTGCAACGGGTAATTGAGGACACACTTCACACAGGGGAGGTCTGGTTGTTCGGTAGTTTCATTCGAATAAACTAAGGGAATGAAACTACCGAACAATCAAAGGAATACAATTCTTTTTAAATGAAAATACAGCAGATACACGAATGCAGGTATATACAGTATATTTGTAGGGTCGCCTGGTGCCATCCGCTACAACCTCTACCAGGCAGCAAGTTCAACTATGCACTACACAAATTACATTAAATGGCAATATTCTATAGTGCAACAATGAATTATGTACCCTTGATGTGACATTTATAATAGTTTGAATAGGGATTTCTTTGATGTGAAACGAGACCTAGATTTTATTTTGAGCCATCAGATGGAATTATTTCGTGTATTTGTCTATAAGAAATCTACCTGTTGCCCCTGAGTCAAAGGTAAAGGTAGTTAAAGAAACAATTGTCCCTTACATATTAATGTTTTTTCTGGATAACAGACATATAGGAAGTGTATACAAGATAAAAAAGGTGCGCTATACTTTTAAAAACTTAAAGTGCAACAAAGTGAAAAGTGTCAGTGCAATGCACAATATAGAGTCAACCAATATCAAATGTAATGATATTAACATAGATGTGCAAATTCACACGTGTATACTGTGATAAAATGCACTAAAATAACTTACAGGAAGAGTAGGAATATCACACTACTCACTCTAGGGATATGTAGGAACATAATACATAGAAAGAGAGAAAAAGGGAAAAAACATAGCATAATACTGTATAGTATGCAATATATAAATCAATGGATGAAATGAAACTTACAAGGAAAGAGCAGTGAAAGTCTGCTCTAACTTTTCAGGCTTTGGTTCACAAGACAGGACTGGATATTGGCAGGTATTCAGGACAACAGCTGAATATAAAATGGTACTTTATTTCCGTATGATTAAAAATTCACAAAGTAAAAACGCTCTCTATTCCATAACAAAGTCCATAGCCCTTAGAAGTACAGTAAAAAAGAACCGAGGCTAGCATTAGCAGTCTTACACAATAGGCGGTACTGCAGGGGGTTCTTCCTGGAAAATGGAGCTACGTACGACCACGTGATAGCGTGATGACATCGTGCATACAAGGACGTGATGAAGCGTTTCGCCTGGGCGGCTTACTCAGATCATGTCACAGTTCAGCTGTCCAGTTCTTTTAAGGCGTGGTATGTGATAATCCCTTCACCATTGGTTCTTATTGAAAACTCCAAATTTAAATGACTACATATTAGTTCCAAAGTCCATAGTCTTTCTGGCTTATCAACTAAACACTGATTTTGACAAAAGCCATAAAATACTCACAAATCACAGAAATACATAGTATATATATCACAGATTAAAAATAAATGAATAAAAATTAGAGAGGGCATCAAAATACATAATATATCTTAGAAAACATATATTTTACATATGGAGAAGAATGTGTCAACTTTAAAAAGATAGATTAAAAAATGGAGAAAAATGGAGAATCTACTATAAGGGGAGAAAAAGAGGGGAACATTAGTATTGCAAACAGTATATTCAATGTTATAAAAAACAGCAATGAATACTATATAAATTACAAAAACTGATTAGAAAATTAAAAGGAATTATATAAATCAAATTCAATATTAAGTCCTTTAGGTTCAAGAGTTTCCAGTGTTTGAACCCATTTCATCTCCTCTCTCCCTAACTGTTGGATGTAGTTTCCGCCTCACCTGGATTTTTTTAACCATTTGTATACCTAAAAACGTTAAAGGGTCACTATAGTCACCCAGACCACTTCAGCTCAATGAAGTGGTTTTTGTGCCAGGTCCCTCAGGTTTTAACCTTTCAGATGCAAACATAGCAGTTTCAGAGAAACTGCTATGTTTACATTTGGGGTTAAGACAGCCTCTAGTGGCTATCTTCGGGACAGCCACTAGAGGTGCATCTGCGATGCTGGAGGCATATTATGCCTCCATTGCGCAGATCGTCCATAGGAAAGCATTGAGAAATGCTTTCCTATGGAGACTTTGGATGCGCGAGTGGCACTTGCCGCGCATGCGCATTCGGATCCGCTGACGTCGGCAGGGGAGGAGAGGTCACCAGAGCTGAGGGAGCCTGGCGCCGGAATAAGGTAAGTGGCTGAAGGGGTTTTAATGGGAGGGGGACCCTGGGGGTGAGGGTCCCCCAAGGATGACATAGTGTCAGAAAAACGGGTTTGTTTTCCTGACACCATAGTGATCCTTTAAGCCACTGGGGTCTCTATTGTGGTATTTCTTAAAATGAGCAGATACACTGTGATGATTAAAAGCTTTTTGGATGTTATTAATTTGCTCATAAATGCTTGGCATCTACTTTCTTAAAGAAATTTTTTGTTTTTAAATTACCAGCATCAACATAAATCTCAAGATATAAGAAATTAATTACTAAATAGGCTATTGAACTGTATACCCCAATCATTACGATTGATACCTTCCAGAACAATTTCAAGGTCTTTTTGCAAGCTCTTCCATATGAAGAAAATGTCATCTATATATCTATGGTAAGTGACCATGTTCGTCGCCCATGCCTGGCTATTATAAATAAATGCAGTCTCCCAGCCAGACATAAATAAATTTGCATTACTGGGGGTGAACCTGGTCCCATTATAGTAGTGCCCTGTAGTTGTAAATAAAACTTAGAGTTAAAAACAAAATAATTATTCTCTAAAATCAATCTAATACTATCAATTAAAAATTTAATGTGGTTGTCTTTAAAATTTCCAGGTTTTAATAAGCATTCTTGTATTGTCCTCCAGCCTAATTCGTGGGTAATAGAAGTATAAAGTGCCGCTACATCAGAAGTTACTAAAAAATATCCTTCTTCCCACTTAATATTTAATATTTACATGTGAGGGCTTTTCTTTTACTAAATTTTGCAGCCAGATATCCACGTACTTATAAAAATTGGCCGAAATTGATCCAATACCAGACACAATTGGCCTGTCTGGTGGATTTTCCAAATCTTTATGTACTTTTGGTTAAGTATAAAAAACAGGCAATCTTGGAAATTCTACTTTTAAAAAGGTATATTCATCCTCATTTAGAATGCCTTCTTCTTTGCCCCTTTCCAAAAGGATATCTAATGAGGACTTCATAACTAAAGTGGGGTCTTTTTTTTATTCCATATAAATCTTTTTATCTTCCAGTTGTCGGTAGCATTAATTTAAATAATCTGTAGCATTCTGAATGACAATGCTACCCCCTTTGTTGGCAGGCTTAATTATCATATCTCTATTATTTCTTAGTTGTTGTAAGGCTTTATATTCATTAAAACTTAAATTATTTTTAGAGTTGCATTTAAGGTAAATTTTCTCTAATTTATCAAAATCTTCAATAACTGATTTTTCAAATATATCTATGGCACTTGTAGAATATTGTATACTCTATGTTTCTATTGATTAAATATGGATGTGTGGATTGACATAAGTAACAAATGGTATAAGTCACAAGGCTTTCTTTGTCTGAGAGCTCTGGAATGTGGATTTGGGGGTCTTGTCCTTATATGGCTAGAGTTATAGTCTGACGTCATTATGGCACTTCTATATAGTAACTGAACAAAGACACAAGGTCTCTTGGCTCTTGGCTCTCTTTCCTGTACACCGATGTAACTCTCCCTTCAGAAGTCCAGCAATTACCATCTGCTGTTGAATGTCCATTATCCTGTAACATCATTTGTTGTTTTATTATGTATCCGTAACTAAGAATAAACCTGAAGAAACCGTAAGTCAGATTTGCGTATTAGTATCATTAGTTTCATTACTATAGACATATATTAATGTGGCGAGCAAAAGACCTATGTATCAATCAACTGAAGACCAGAAGAAATTAAGAAGATTCAACATTGACGATACGATCTATTCCAACCAGATTTTATAGCACTCGTCTTATAATTTCTAGGATAAAAGTTCGACTTACTTTTCAAGTCAGTATGATTATCACTTTTTCTTCTGTCTGTGTATTTGTTAATTTCAAAAAATCTTTTTAGGGTATGAGTTCTGGAATATTTTAATATGTCTATATAAGCAGAAAATGTATTAAAATTCTTACTTGGAGCAAATTTGAGGGCTTTGTTTAAAATCCTAATTTCATCATTATTAGGTTTAAAATTAGATAAATTAATCACTCCCTCCAATTAAACATTCTTCCTTTTTTTCCATTGCTGTAACCAGATTCCTTCTCTACATCCTCTTTGTCTCTCCTTCTTTTTAGGGGTGAGAAATAAACTTTCCCTCTTGGTTTTCCTAAAAAATCACTCTGTCTAAAATCAGATTGGTCATGTGCCAGAGCATCACGTCTGTTTTTTAATACTATGTCACTATTTTTTTTTTGTGGAGAGCTCCTGTCTTTTTCTCGTCTATTGTAACATCTATTGCAAGGTTCTACTCTAGTTCATTAATTTCTCTTTCTCTCCTCTGGTGTAGAAATCATCTTGGAAGTAGATGGGTAGAAGAGGCACAATAGAGGCATACATTATGAGTTCTTTTTTTTCCTTCTCAGTAAAAGGTTCACTAATGGAACCAACCACAGGTTTTTGTAAATCTGGTAGAAAAACATGTTTAATAGGATTGTTGGACAATGATTGTTTCTGAAACATAAGGTGCATCTTTTAGTCCTTCTTTCACAGAACATTCTATGCAATAGGATAGTAAGGTCTATCAAAATGTTAACGGATTCTGGAATACCAGTTCAGGATAACTTATCTCTTAATGAAGCAGAAGGTCCAATTCTGTATCAATATTTCAATTCAGCCTCAGTCCATGAGATTTCAATGAACCACCTTCTGAATTGTCTAATACAGACCTCAACCTCATTTTTTTTTCTTGAATTAAATTGTGTAATTTTGTTTCAGCTGTGTCAGATTTATTGGAATCTCTGAATAGTTTAGCAAATTCAAACAAAAAAACTTTCTAAGTTAGACAACAGTTATGTTCAGTTTTTAATCATTAATATGCCCATTTGGAATGATCTCCTTCCATGATCTCCTTCAATAACAAAAAAAATGTTTTAGTTTTAATGTAATTATTTGAGTAAGTACATGGTTTTAGGGCAAAAATCAATTTACATTCTTGCAGAAAGGTTCTAAATAGAGCTTGATCCCCAGAAAATGTCCCTGGTAAGCTATCATTCAGGTCTTTAATAGGGTAAACAGAAAAGGATGAAAGGGAGTCTATTTGAGTCTGTAAATTGTAATGTGCAATTCAAGTGTATATTGAGCAAATAAATATAAACATTGTTTTTAAATTCTCAATTGTTTGATTTAAACCTTCAATTGCTTGTGATAATTGAGCAGGTTCCATTGTATCAGGGACACAAAAAGGTTCTGCAAATCTGTTATGATTTTTCTAGTCACGATATTGATGTTTATTTTTTAGAAATGGAAGGTTAACTAAATGATATTATAACTGATTTGAAGGAGTATTTCATAATTATAGAAGATTGATGGAATTTTATGAAGAATTCAAGAATATCCAGTTAAAGATGTTTCTTGAAGAAATAATATCCAGGTAAGTATATTAATTAAAGCTTTACCTAATCCAAAATTTAGAACAAAAAAAAGAAAAACCGTTCAGAGTCCAGACTTAATAAAATAATACAGGAAAGTAGAGGCAACTTTTAATGACACTTGATGGAAAATTTCCATCATACTGGCCTTTTACGACAGAAGCTCTATAACCCTTTAGGGGTTATATAAATCGGAGCCTTTTCCAAGCAAATTTCAAAAATAGTTAGACAAGAAACAGAGGGGTATCTAAAAGCCAAAGTCTGTTGAACAAATCTACGTCAGGTCCAATGGTGCATAGAAAGGGGTTATTGAACAAAAAGTGGTTTATCAAGCAATCAAGATGAGGAATTTATCTTTAAGGTTTAATCGATGAAGGGTTTTGTTCTGAAGAGTTGAGGCCGGAAATGGATATTCCTGAGGCGGATAAAACACATTACAGATTTACAATAAGTAAACAGTTAACAGTGCTACAGCCCATTGCTTAAGGGCCATCAGTGTCTCTTAAAGGCAAAGTAAGAAATGAATTGTTTAAAAGTACAACACTTTTATAACAGGCACAAAAAAAATCTATACAAATTTCAAATCTAAGGCCAACATTTTTATAAATGTCTGTTGCTTTACTCCAGCATTGACTATGTTTGACAGGTAACTGACACTTTGGATTTTGTACTAATTAATACTAGGAGGTTATTCACTAGACACCAAACTGTACCGAATTGAAATCTGAAAATCTAAAAATTAATATGATTTGTAATTTAATCAATAGGGTTTATTCAGTAAACTAGAAAATGTACCTAATAAAAATGCAGATGTCAAAATAGAATATAGAATAAGCCAAGTTATAACTATGGCTGAGCTGGCATTTTTGTTTTTTTTCAGATCAGGTATATAGAATCTATTTTTCATTTAATGAATAAATCCTTTTAAATAATATTCCTGATTAATGTTTGCTTTCCTCTGGAAACATTTTTCATCTGGCTTTATTCTCTTGGAGTATGTTCCTATATGGAAATGTTTATATTTTTTCTGCTTTATTGATCCTGACACTTTGTTGATAACCAACTGTAAGATCTTTTATTTTTTTCCACCTGCCTTAACCTAGTAACCTCAACTTATAAATTGACATTGCTAGAAAACTGACTGCCTTGACCTGTTTCTTGAATATCTTACTTGTCGATTGTGAATTCAGCTTGTTAAATATGATCTGTCTGTGATATTTACCTCTTAAAGGACTTGCCTATGGAGTGTTCTTGCTCGAGGACATGAATGTTTAAATTGCTTTTTTAATCTGTCCTATTCACTTGTGCCTGTTTCCTGCATGAATGTTCTAGCATAGAGCTGTAATAAACTAGGAGAAAATTATTCTTATCTTATTCCGGTGTTCTGGGCATCACACATTTATGTGTGCAAAATCCCTTATAAATCTTACGAAAAACATAAACAAAGTGTATTGTTGAATATTTGGGATAACATTTAATAAAAACATTAATTTAATTTAAAAAAAAAATCATAAAACCACTTCCAACTTTACACTACAAATGTATCTTAACCAAAGTATATGAGGATGCCTACAACCAGTGCTAAATGTAAATCACATATTTAATGAATGTTGATTTTAGCATTATTTGTAATAAATTTATTGTGTGTTATGAATGTGATGATTTATTTTCTGTTCTCCCACTTATTTAAATATCTTATACATGTTGAGTCCATGAGTCCATATTGATCACAGCTGGATCCTATTTGGGTATGTGATTTTCATTTTGTTACTGGTTGTAGGTGCCCTTATGCAGTTTGGTTTAACTTTTAAATGGTTTTGGTGAGAATAGTACTGATTATTTTACCCCTGTGAATATATTTAGATCACATAAAACAAGTCCACTTTTCTGTTGTGATGTTCCAGATATAACTCTGTTTGGCCTTCAAAAAGGTAAGAATGTGCTCCTTGTAGTATTTAACATGTTATTGCAATGATGTATTTTTTGCCAATCCACAATGCAACTTTTTTGTAATCTTTGTAGGGTACTATACATTTGCAGTAACATGACCGTTGTTCATGAATTGCAAACATTTTGTACTAGACCACACCATAAAATAATTATTTTCAGTGTAATCTCCATCTTATTTTTGGTGGGACTTCAGAAAGCAAGTTTTTGCACTGCATTAACACTATTTTCATATAATTAACATAAAACATCAGTTTATGGCACTAGAATGGGGATATACTCAAAAATAAGTGGGGTTTCAGAAGCTGTAGCATATGAAAATCTGCACGAATTGTGAGAATATTCACATTTGTAGCAAAAAGAAGTTATGACTATGATGAACGTTTCTTAGAAGAAAGAACACCTTGACAGTTGGCTGCTGAAGCAGCCTCCAGAGAAAAGGGAGGGAACATATAATGATCCATAGCAAAGCAGAAAATTTGAAGGTAACTGAATATATTGTAAAGTCCACCTGTGATTAAATAAAAATTGCAATCTCACAGGTAGAGAGTATGGGCATTTGTAATAAATAACTTTTTCAGTGCTTAGATAAAACTCTACTGTGCATTGCACAGTAGTTACTAGAACAACAGCTTAAAGGGATACTATAATACCAGGAATACAAAGTTGTTTATTAGCACTATAGCTCCCATGCTTCCTCCTCCCTTGTACCACCACCAGCATTGTAACTGTTAAAATATCCTTAATATACTTACGTGATTCCAGTGTTGATGTCCCCCGATCATACTCCGCCATCACCTGATGGGGGGCGCGGGCACTAATGAGCATGTGCAGCGAACGCTGTGAGCTCTATGCTGCAATCCTTTCCTGTGGGGAATTGACGGACACTGGATGTCCTCATGCAGAGCGTGAGGTTGTTCAGCTTTAGTTAGGCGAACAAAAGTTGCCTAACCACAAGGAAGTGCTGGTACAAACTCGGGGATGGAAAGTTTTTTGTTCAGTCTAGGGTCCCTGGCTTTAAGGACAACTGACAGATACCCGTAGCTGTACGCCCTGTTCTCAATTACATCCTGCGAGACTATTAAGAGGGACACTAAATTAACATCTTTGCCAACAAGTATTTATTTCCTGATGGCTGAGGGAGCTAGATGTGCTGGGACAATGAAATGTGTAGGGGGTGTAGACACATAGACACATGCCTGTGCTATCTTGCATAATCGTGACAGTAGGGGTTGGAGCTCGAATGTCCAAGGCCACCGTGGGTTTAGGGGGTGTTGTTTCCAGTTTGCTCAAATGGTCATTCATACTATGTAGGGTGGCAAGGATGCTGTTCAGGGTACCCTGCATATCCCCCGTGTTGTCAGCACAGCCACCCTGTGAGCTCGTGCCAGGCCTGGGGTCATAGGACTGTGTGGATAGGAGCCTGTAGTTCTGCCTTCTGTGCCATGGCTGGGAAGGGGATGTTCCTGCGGCCCAATAATGCCGACCAATTTGGGTATAGTCCAGGACCAAAGGAAACCAGACGAGACACAAGGGGGCAAATCCTAATGAAACTGGGTGTAATGGGGATGCAGGGCATGTTCGGAGGGAAGAGACAAGAAAGAGACAAGTTGTCTCCATGACCGGATGCTTGAGACATTTCTAAAAGAAAACAGCCATGAGAGCAAATTAATATCCTAGAGGACCAATTGATGAACAAGAACTGGTTTGCTATCTTAATGCCACAAATGCAAAAAAAATACTAAAATGTGACAAATGAGGCCCTAGTAATTGCCAAGCGGCTGTGATAGGCCCTACCTATGTTTTGGACTGATGGGAATGTGGCCACTGTTCGATGTGGCAGGATGTTGGCCTCTCAGTGACGACTAAAAAAAGCAAATGTGTGGCCGTGACAGGTAAGGCTCTGACTAAACACTGAAGGAGGGTGTGCAAGGCAATAACTATGTGGTTGGGCTGAGTGGACAAACAAGCCTTCAAGGAGAGGCGGGGTTCAGGCCTTGCTGTGACATGAGTTAACTTAAAGCTAAAGAAGGCCAGTACCTGTGCCTATAACCAGTTCTCTGACCCTGAACAGATGCTTGACATCAACGTAAACACTAGAACATAAAGGTGCATACCTTGTAGAATAAGGAATCTTACTATAGAAGAATATTGACAAGAATGTGCCTATAAAGTAAAATACACCCATTAACTAAGGAACGTAAAAATAGGGTGTGGAAGATAAAGTGCTAGATGAAGATACACCTACCCCAATAAGATACTGATAACGTCTTGTGAGTTGCAGAAGGGGTCTGATAGAGATCTATGGATAATAATAATACTCATAACTATACAGGAAGTGAAACTAACCATCATGGTAAAAGGAAAAGAAACTAAAATTACCTGTAGGAATGGACGATAAGCCTCCCAAAGATACTGCTGTTAATAGGTAGCCTAAACTGGTAAGATCGTTAGGCTATCAAAAATAGGAGAAATAAATAGATGCATGAGCTGTGGCTGTTAAATTATGAAAGTTGTAATGCAACATACAACCATGCGAGGGTAAAATATAAAGTAAAGCCACCTAGCAGTACAATACAAAAGGGGAATAGAGTTATAAAAATGAAGGTTATAAGTGAAACCCAACATCGAGGAAACCAGTATTATGTAGTAGATGACCCAGTACATGAAAATGAGTAACTGTAAGTTGACCGTACAAGAATCCTAACCTAACTACCTGAATAGAGTAAAATAGTACAACAGACAATACTGGAAATAATTTCCAGAGCACCACAAAGGGCCGACTCGGGTGCCTAAAACATCTAAACAAACATATTGAATAAGACACAAAAGCCTGAGCCTTATAATAGTTTTATAACATTCTTAACATAAATTTATGAACAAAAGAAATTGCTGACTATATACCTCGAAGAAGTATCTGACCCGAAGAATTGATATTCAATTGGGAGAGTATTTGTCTGCTTATTTCCAATAGACAGTATGTGACATAAACATAAATGAACCAGCAACATAGTAAGGAAAACAGAAATTCTAAACTATTAATATGGTGCATAGCGTAGCCAGTGACATACATGGTGACCTAAGAAAAATTCCTTTTATTTAAGTATGACTAGGACCACCTTGGGAGAACAAACAAGCAAGTAACCAAACAAAATGTTTAATACTATACTTATGTTTGCATAGTATCTCCCGAACTGAGCAACGCTCAAACACCAGGGGGGCTAAGTGCAAGAGTTTAATAGTACATCAATACTTAAACGAACAAAGTACTGAATGGTCAATGTCTTAGAATCCTTACTAAGGTTCAACCGAACGGAGCAATGCTCGAATGCCCAGGGAACCAAAGGGGAGCATGGAGGCAAGTACATAAACATACTATTTGAACAATACCATGATAACGAATGCCTATACCAAGTGCACAGTACGAAATGTGAGAGATAAACTCCATATTACCGAAAACAAGTACTTTGCGTATGAATAGGCACAAACCAACGTTCTTCCTGTACCACTGCATGAATGGTCGAGAAAACGACATGAAACAAATGCCAGAGTCTAGCGAAAGTCAGAAAAGGCATGAACACTCAGCCATGGGAGCCGAAATGTTATACGAAAGAATTAAAATATTGCCAGCAGCAGGAGCTTGAAAGCAACCTCATGTTACCTTGAGAACCCGCGTGACAGGCTACGGGCTTCTGGGGCGTTGAAGCGGTGGGTCAGATGAGCTTGGAGGAGACCAGTGGAAGTTGAGGCGACGCTGGAGCAAGGTGAGTTTCAGGAATTTTGGCACGAATAGCCAAACCGGAAGTCCAAGAGGTAACCAAGGCGACGGATGACCTGAACGGGAATTGTCCAGGTAAGAGGGAGTATGTTATTATAGGGTCAAACTCCTCCTACAAATACAGGCCTCTGGTCATAAATATAAATATATATATATATATATATATATATATATAAACAAAAAATATCCAGGGTGCACTCTCAGGTCTTGAACAAAAAGAGTAATTTATTCAATCATGTGCAAAATAAAGACAAAGATAAAGGTTGTCTTTATTTTGCACATGATTGAATACATTACTCTTTTTGTTCAAGACCTGAGAGTGCACCCTGGATATTTTTTGTTTATATAACGGACGCACAGTGGATTGCACCCGGGCAGCTATTTAATTTTGGAATACAAGGAAGGAGAGTGCCAAGCCATCTATTCTTAAGTATATATATATATATATATATATATATATATACCCAAGATTCAGAATCTGCACCATATTTGTAAAACTCATATCTTAAAGAGACATAGTCTAAAAAGTAAAAGGAAAAATATAGCTACACATAAATAAACATTAAATGCATATAAGAGTATAAATATCCAAAAGGTTTATACATATGTAAATATGCATTCAAATTTATAGAAAAATAAAAAATCACTCTATATATATATATTTACTAAAAAGAACAGAGGCATTACATAGTCATGCCTACGATGTGCTAAGAATGTAAATCATAAATAACAGTATTTATATCCCAAATACAGTATTGATATCCTAAATACCCAGAAAAAGCATTTTTTACTAATCCACAATTTATCTCAATTAAAAGTCAATATTGCCTACTTCCAAGAGACTCACTTTTTAGAGACAGATACAGAAATCATTTAGAGCACTCTACTCATGCTTCCTAATTAATAGGACAAGAGGGGTGGCAATATTGATTTCTCCTGAAACTCCTTTCAGGTTAAGGGTAACTGTCATGGTTCTCACCATGACATCCAGATGACCAGACGTGGTCGCCCCAGAAGTGCCCAACAGGGGATTTAAACGTAGAAACATTGCAGTCCTGGGCCTGCATTCTACCTTTGAGCCAAAGCAGTTTTCTTTATTTCGCGCTATTCCAGTCCTGTTCATCTTGGATTGTCTGCAGCATTGGGGATGGACTTTGACTATTGTTGTGCTTCACCTGACCCTGATCAGACATCAGCTGGGTATGTAAGCACTGCCTCGCCCTGGAAACATTATCAACTCTTTGATCCTGTTGTGTGTGTGTTCCGTTCCAGTGTTCCAGTCTCTTGATCTACTACTTCATATTGACCCAGAATTCTGACTTTGTTAATCCTGACCTCTGTCATCCTTTGACTTCGACTACACTTCATTGATCCTGACCTCTGGCATCCTTTGGCTTCGGCTATCCCTTGACTATCCTGCTGTTTGTGTCCTTGCCTGTACTGCGACTTGGAGCTTTATCCTGCACAGCACTGGAACACAGATTCACAGTCCAGGCGGTTTCCTATCTGGTCACATTGGACTGTGTTTTTTTGCAAGGGTGAGCAGCATATCTGCGCTGCAGACTACCATCTCAGGTAAGATCCTGACAGTAACTCTAAAACATCAAGTAGGCCATTTTGTCTTTGTTATGGGATAATTGGGACACTATACAATAACTTTAACAAGCTCTGATGCACCTAACAAAGCACAATTTAAATTTAAATGTAGCACTTTAAAAAAAAAACTAAGAGCGTTTACACAAGGCCTTTACACTTTTGGGAGGAGATTTTAATATGGTGCTGGATTCAGAATGGGACTCATTTGATGATTGATCTCACCTATTGTATTCCAACATTGCTTGGGTTAAGCGAGTACAAGTTGCATCGTGGTTCGTATACCCTTGGAAAGTGCATAGCAAACAGAACAAGGATTTAACTTTTCTCCCGGGCTGCATCAAAAATATACAAAAATAGACTCAATCCTGATATCTCACCATCATTTTGAATTGTTTAAAAATATATACATTGGCAGTATTACATGGAGTGATCACACAAAATTTTTGGGTAGTTTGTAACTGTCAACGTATTTGGACAAACATAATTGGAAACTAAATAACCATTTTTTTAGATAACATTCATCACGTGGAAGATATCAGGTATTCCATAAAATTTTTGTTTCTGGGAAAACGACAATCAACACACAAAGAAGGTAACTTTATGGAAAGTTATGTGTGGTAGACAACACAGCACAGTAAAACATATATCCCAAGCATCAAGGACAAGAGAGGTAGATTCAATTACACCACTAAAGATATTGCTGAGGTCCACTTTCTATTCTACTGAGTAAAATCCCTGGACCAGATGGATTCACAAAAAACAATTATAGAACTTTCATATCAGTACTTCCATTAGCAAAGATGATAAATTCAATACTTAAAGAAGAATCTCTCGGCAGAAACTCATGAGAAGCGATAACTTATTAATATTTTAAGAGGGGTGATTGCAGAACCTATAGACCGATATCCCTCCTCAACCTATATTTAAAAATATTTACAAAAATCTTGGCAGTTAGAGTAAAACATATAGTTGGTGATTTTATGCATAGTGACCAGTCGGTTTTATTGAAGGTAGGGAAAAAAGAGGTAACGTGATTAAAACCTTAATTGTTATCTATTTAGCTAAACATAGTGCTTCTCTCTACTAATGCTGAGACAGCATTTAACCAGGTCAACTGGTTATTTCTGATGAGAGTGTTGAAGAATTCGGGCTTTGGAAAAGGATTCATGGCATGGCTTTAGGCTATTTATTCACATCCAGTGGCCAGAATAAAAAAAGGGGGAGTTATCAGAAAAATTTGCTTTGACAAACAGAACTAGACAAGGATGACCTTTGTCATTCTAATTGTTTGTAATTGTTATGGAACCCCTACTGTCCTCAACAGGAGAAGAAAATTAGTGGATTTCACTTTAATGTAGGAAAGGTAAAAATCACTACAGCGCTACGGAATCTGATGGCGCTATATAAATAATAAAATAATAATAATGTAGATGATGTAGTATTGTTTATATCTACCCCATTGTGTCAATTGAGGGTTATTTAAAAGTATATCTGATTTTAGCTTCTATTCAGATTTTAAAGTAAACACCAGTAAAAGTGAAGTTTTAAAATAAATCTATCAAAGCATGTCTTGGTTCAGATAAATGTATTCTACCATTTCAAGATGTGTGCAACTACTATTAAATATTTTGGTGTTCAGTTAAGTGGGAACCCAAAGGATTAATCATGCTTCTGATATTAATTATGCTTCTATGTTGTCTACTATAAAATCTGATCTTTCCTGCTAGTTTTTTCTGGTTTGGTTGAGTGAGCATAATTTCAATGAACATTCTTCCAAAGGTTCCTTACCTCTTCCAGACTCTTCCTATTAGGGCCCCTAAAGTATTATTTGCAGTGCTCAGAAGAGTTCTTCTAGCTTTATCTGGAGGGGAGATCACCCAGATTAGCATGCAAACCCAGAGAGTGGAGACTGGGTGAAATTCTTATGTAGAAGGGAAGGGAGTTTCACATAAGAGGTGCAGCCCTAGAAAAGTCTTGGAAGCGAGCGTTAGAGGTGGGAGCATGGACGACAATGTCTTTGGCAGAGCGTAGGGGCCTCAAAAGGGACATAATTGTGTATTAGGGAGGATAGGTAGGGTGGAACAGCATAATGTAGGGACTTGTAAGCAAGCACCAGAATTTTAAATTGAGCCCTATATCTAACTGGAAGCCAATGCAGGGACTCACAAAGCAGGGAAGGTGGGAGGTGTGAGTGGACAGGAAAATGAGCCTTGCTGCTGCATTCATTAGAGATTGGGAAAATGTAAGACCTCCGAGAAGAGTATTGCAGGCGAGAGAGAACAAGAGCATGGACCAGCACCTTAGCCACATCGGGGGTTAAATAGGGGTGGATACGTGCTATGTTTTTGACATGGAAGCGACAGGATTTGGCGATTGATTGGACATGAGGGGTGAAGGAGAGGTTGGAGTCAAAAAGAAAACCCAGGCAGCGAGCCTGTGAGGTGGAGGTGATGGTAGCGCCGATGACTTGGAGGGAGACAGACAGGGGAGTAGTAACACTTGAGGGAGGAAATACCAGATGTTCTGTTTTGGACAGGTTGAGTTTAAGTAAGTGAGCAGCCATCCATGGAAATCGAAGAGAGGCAGTCAAAGACACGAGTCAAGATGGGCGGAGAGAGATCAATAGAGGAAAGGTAGATTTGGATACTTTGGTCACAGCCATTTCGACAGAATGACCAGTGCAGAATCCAGACTGAAGGGGGTCAAGCAGAGAGTTAGTTTCGAGAAAGTCAGTCAGTCTGGTGTACACAACTCTCTTGAGGACCTTGGAGGCAAATGGCAGTAGTGAGATAGGGCGGTAGTTGGATGGGGAGTTGGGGTCAAGGCTGGGCTTTTTCAGAATCGGGGTTACAGTTGCTTGTTTGAAGGGTGAGGGAAATGTGCCAGAGGAAAGGGAGAGATTGAAAATTTTAGTGAGAGGAAAAGCAAGATAGGGAAACATGGTGCGGATGAGATATGAAGGAATAGGATCGAGGGAACAGGTGGTAGGGCGGGAAGACCAGAGCAGAACAGAAACCTTTGCTGCTGTAGCAGGTGCGAATGAGTGTAGAATGGTGGAGGGAGTGGGGTTGGGTGATGTATTGGTAGGGAAAGGAGAGAAATTAGCAATCTCTTCTCTGATTGTAGATATCTATATGTAAGGCTATATATATATATATATATATATATATATATATATATATATATATATACACCTCACTACATTTCACTATCTTGCACCCTCTAACATCCTAGCCACACAAATAGCCTTTATCAAAGAGGAAACTAACACAATTAATACCCAAAATAACATATACCTCACAAGAATTAAAAACTAGATATTATATTCAAGTAAATAGGGCCAGCACAAAGTTCACTAATAGATTATGAGAAACTAATTTCCAAACCAAAATACCTCATCTTATGTGGGACAAGGGTAGCAAGGTCCCAAGCATCAAGACATTTGCAATTAATTTGCTAAGTTCTAGTAAAATATATAATCTGATGATAGATCCAATTATCAACCCACAACCAGTGACAGATACATGTCTATCTCAAGTAACCCTGCCCAGGCTTACTCCAAATCAGAGCACGACCTTGGATGCCCTAATTACAGTAGATGAGGTAAGCAAAGTCATCAAGGAACAAACTGAAGGAAATGTAAATTACAAAAGGTTCTTCTCCATCCTCTCTCCCTGGAACTGAATAAGTATTCCATTCAGTAGTTGACTATTACATGTTGATATGCTATCAACATACTTTTCCAAAACCAAGAAAATCACCAACCAAATTTCCCAACTTCATAACTATATCCCTATTAAATTCAGATGTTAAAATACTAGCAAAAATCTAATAAATTGAATAACCTCTATTAAACCTACTATTATACACACTGATCAAATAGGTTTGTAAATGGCCAACAGGGTATGGGTGGTACATGTGAACTTGCACAGACTACAAAGCAATAGTATGCTTGTATCTGTAGCCAAAGAAAAGGCATTCACCCTTCTTAACTGTCATTTCTCCAAAAGGTTCTCAGTAAGTTTCAGTTCCCACTTAAGTTCCTATCTGCCTTTACAGCATTACAGCAATCCCACTGCAAGAGATTTCAACACTGGCTTTCTGTCAGAGCTAGTGATGTCGCGAACCCGAAATTTTCGGTTCGCGAACGGCGAACGCGAACTTCCGCAAATGTTCGCGAACCGGCGAACCGCCCGAAACGCCATTGACTTCAATGGGAGGCGAATTTTAAAACACACAGGGACTCTTTCTGGCCACAATAGGGATGGAAAAGTTGTTTCAAGGGGACTAACACCTGGACTGTGGCATGCCGGAGGGGGATCCATGGCAAAACTCCCATGGAAAATTACACAGTTGATACAGAGTCTGGTTTTAATCCATAAAGGGCAGAAATCACCTAACATTCCTAAATCACAATCAATATGGATTGACACCTGACATATGACATATTGACACCTTGACATATGGATTGACACCTGTCCTCAGAGCCCCTGATGCACACGGACACAGAGCAGAATAGAGACTGGTCCCCCTACATAGGGTCACTTGGCAGATATGGATTGACACCTGTCCTAAGGATCCCTGATACACACTGACACAGAGCAGAATAGGGACTGTTCCCCCTACATCGGGTCACTTGGCAGATATGGATTGACACCTGTCCTAAGGTTCCCTGATACACACTGACACAGAGCAGAATAGGGACTGGTCCCCTACATCGGGTCACTTCAAAGTGGAGAGAATGTTAAAAAAATATATTTTTGTTCGGAGTGTGAGAAATGCTTTTCAGCCGCTTCTAATCTTAAGCATCATTTGAGGAGCCATACAGGAGAGAAACCTTATTTGTGGTGTGTTTAGTATTGTTCTGATCAGTTTAATACCTTCCGCGTCTCCTATCAGTGGACGTGTATATGGCAGCCATTTTAGGAACCGTACACCTGGGACCCGAGCAAGGTCACCTCGTTCAACAGGCTTGCAGCGTATCCTCCAGGAAGAAGAGCCTGAACCCTTACCGGCTGCACGTGTCTTACCTGTACATGGAAAGCTGCTGTGGTTCCTTGATGAGCCAGCTGCCCGTGAGTTAACATGTCCCGTGGAGAAGCACTCTGTCCTGTAAAGCCTCACCAAAAAAGGAGTGGTGTGTTTAGTATTGTTCTGATCAGTTTAATACCTTCCGCGTCTCCTATCAGTGGACGTGTACACGGCATTGATTTTTATCTAAGCCGTAAACTTTTGCACAGCGAAGTATATTCACTGCCTCAAAAAGCTGCAACCTACTTGTATGGACAACCATTTACCTTACTCACAGATCACATTAAATTTGGGGCACTGCGCGGTCAAGCTAATGTGACACCAGATAGTAGTGGTGTGTTTAGTACTATTTTTATCAGTTTAATACCTTCAGCGTCTCCTATCAGTGGACGTGTACACGGCATTGATTTTTGTAACAGGGAGATGGAAGAAGAGGCTTGGTCGGTCCTCTTACTGCAAATTTGGGGCACTGCGCGGTCAAGCTAATATGACACCAGATAGGAGTGGTGTGTTTAGTACTATTTTTATCAGTTTAATACCTTCCGCGTCTCTTATCAGTGGACGTGTACACGGCATTGATTTTTGTAACAGGGAGATGGAAGAAGAGGCTTGGTCGGTCCTCTTACTGCAAATTTGGGGGCACTGCGCAGTCAAGCTAATGTGACACCAGATAGGGGTGGTGTGTTTAGTACTATTTTTATCAGTTTAATACCTTCCGCGTCTCCTA
>OW240912.1:294025395-294057677 GCA_933207985.1 Pelobates cultripes
ACATAGGGTCACATGGCAGATATGGATTGACACCTGTCCTCAGAGGCCCTGATACACACTGACACAGATCAGAATAGGGAATGTTACCCCAACATAGGGTCACTTGGCAGATATGGATTGACACCTGTCCTCAGAGCCCTGATACACACTGACACAGAGCAGAATAGGGAATGTTACCCCAACATAGGGTCACTTGGCAGATATGGATTGACACCTGTCCTCAGAGCCCCTGATACACACTGACACAGAGCAGAATAGGGAATGTTACCCCAGCATAGGGTCACTTGGCAGATATGGATTGACACCTGTCCTCAGAGACCATGATACACACTGACACAGAGCAGAATAGGGAATGTTACCCCAGCATAGGGTCACTTGGCAGATATGGATTGACACCTGTCCTAAGGATCCCTGATACACACTGATACACACCTACTTGGATGGTATAGACATTTTTAGCAGCTCCTGGCCCGAACACCTGACCCACATAGGAGCCGTAATAGGCCGGATTAGGGAGTCCGGACTGACCCTAAAGCCCAGTAAGTGCCATATAGGAACGTGTAAAAACCTCCCCAAGATAGTAGTATGGGCCCCAGAGTGTGAACAGGCCTTCCAACAGCTCAAGACGGCGCTCATTAAATCACCTGTATTTTCTTCTCCTGATCCAACTAAACACTTTCTCGTCCATACAGACGCTTCTATGCTTGGATTGGGAGCAGTACTGAGCCAAGTCGGAGCAGATGGTGGCTAGCAACCGGGGCTTATCTAAGCCGTAAACTTTTGCACAGCGAAGTATATTCACTGCCATTGAAAAGGAGTGCATAGCGGTGGTGTGGGCCCTCAAAAAGCTGCAACCTACTTGTATGGACAACCGTTTACCTTACTCACAGATCACAACAAATTTGGGGCACTTTCTCTTGGCGTGATCTAATGTGCCACCAGATAGGAGTGGTGTGTTTAGTACTAATGTTATCGTTTAATCACTGTGCGCCCCCTATCCGTTGATGTGGAGCAATACACTTGGCAACAGAACAGGACTCAGTCGAGAGGTTATACGGAAGATGGCGTGTTGCTCAAGGCGGGGCGGAGTAAATGGAGAGGGGACAAGGAGGACAGCAGTGGTTGGCGTGGCTGAAGATGCTGGACCAGGAGGAGGCTGGCGGCTTAGATTAGGCTGAGCTTCTTGTACTCATGTGTTGATCCCATGGCGTCTGTGATGTGAGATCATGTGCCTCATAAGCAGTTGTACCTAGGTGGGTGTTGGACTTCCACGACTCCAGTTTCTTTTGGCACAGGTTGCAAATGGCATGCAGCTGTTGTCCAGAGCAGACACACAAAAATTCCACACTGCTGAGCTCTGCAATGGCTGACGTCTGGTGGTGGACACAGCATGCGTTGATTGGCGTGCTGTCGGGCTGACCCCGGGTGTCGATGCATGCTGTCTGACTGTGCCACTAGCTCCTTGCGACGACCTCCCCCTGCTTCCAACTCGTCTCCTCCTCCTTCCTGTCTCCCCATCTGAACTTTCGCCCTGTTCTTCTTCTTGACGAGCGGGCACCCACGTGACATCCATGGACGCATCGTCATCATCAACCGCTTCACTTGTATCTGACAACTCAGCAAAGGAAGCAGCAGCGGGTACAACATCATCATCATCATCACACCGTACGTCCATGTGTAATGCTGCCTGCCTGAGACTTATCCCTGTTATCTACATCCTCTGGCAATAATGGTTGCGCATCACTCATTTCTTCAAACGGATGTGTGAATAACTCCTCTGACATACCAACTGAAGCGGCTGTGGTGCTAGTTTTGGTGGTGGCGGCAGGCGGGTGAGTGGTATCTTGAGAGGTGCCTGAAGCTAAGCTGGAGGGGGATGGTGCGTCAAGGTTCTGAGCGGAGGCTGTAGAAGATTGGGTGTCCTGTGTTAGCCAGTCAACTATGTCCTCAGAACTTTTCAAGTTCAGGGTACGTGGCCTCTGAAAACTGGGCATTATTCTAGGGCCAAAGGAATCACAGCACCACGACCACGATGGCCCCTGCGGGGTGGCCTGCCTCTGCCTGTCATTTTTGTTGGGATTAGTGGTACTATGCGTGCAAGCTACTGTGAGACCAGATATGAGTGGCAATGTGCACTGGCACAGTTGTGCAGAGCACAGGCTGTAGGCCCGACACCCGCTTGAAGATAACTAACTGCTGATCTATAACAGAAAAAAGTTTTTGTTTTAAATCCAGAAAGCTATTGTGACACCAGATCTAATTAGTGGCACTTGTCAGTATCCACTGTTAGCGTAACGCAACACAGGACACTGACTGCTATTCAAATCTATAATAACGATAGTTTTTGTTTTTAAATCCAAGCCAAGCTATTGAGCACCAGATGTAGTGGTGGCACTGACGGCTGAAATGGGCACTGTGAGGCCTGACACAGAAGCTGGCAGCAGTGGCTTGAACAGCTAAGTGCATTTACATTACATATTAAAAAAATCCAAAAAGCATACCCTTATCCTAACCTAGCTATGCTTTTCCCTATCTTATGAACAGCAGCTACACTTTCCCTCCTCTTACTAAGCATGCAGCTTGAGAATGAATCTAAAATGGATGCTGTCCAGTAGGTGGGAGGGTCTGCTAGGGAGGCTGTGCTGCTAATTGGCTGGAATGTGTCTGCTGACTGTGAGGTACAGGGTCAAAGTTTACTCAATGATGACGAATAGGGGGCGGGTCGAACCGCGCATATGTTCGCCCGCCGTGGCGAACGCGAACATGCTATGTTCGCCAGGAACCGTTCATGGCCGAACCGTTCATTACATCACTAGTGTCAATCCATATCTGCCAAGTGACCTATGTAGGGGAACAGTCTCTGTTCTGCTCTGTCAGTGTGTATCATGTTCTCTGAGGACAGGTGTCAATCCATATCTGCCAAGTGCCCCTATGTATGAGAACAGTCTCTATTCTCCTCTGTGTCAGTGTGTATCATGGTCTCTGAGGACAGGTGTCAATCCATATCTGCCAAGTGACCCTATGTGGGAGGAACAGTCTCTATTCTGCTCTGTGTCAGTGTGTATCATGGTCTCTGAGGACAGGTGTCAATCCATATCTGCCAAGTGACCCTATGTAGGAGGAACAGTCCCTATTCTGCTCTGTGTCAGTGTATATCAGGGATCCTTAAGACATATGTCAATCCATACCTGCCAAGTGACCCTATGTAGGGGGAACAGTCTCTATTCTGCTCTGTGTCAGTGTGTATCAGGGGCTTTGAGGACAGGTGTCAATCCATATCTGCCAAGTGACCCTATGTATTGGGAACAGTCTCTATTCTCCTCTGTGTCAGTGTGTATCACGGTCTCAGAGGACAGGTGTCGATCCATATCTGCCAAGTGACCCTATGTAGGGGTAACAGTCTCTATTCTGCTCTGTGTCAGTGTGTATCATGGTCTCTGAGGACAACTGTCAATCCATATCTGCCAAGTAACCCTATGTAGGGGGAACAGTCTCTATTCTGCTCTGTGTCAGTGTGTATCATGGTCTCTGAGGACAGGTGTCAATCCATATCTGCCAAGTGACCCTATGTGGGAGGAACAGTCCCTATTCTGCTCTGTGTCAGTGTGTATCAGGGATCCTTAGGACAGGTGTCAATCCATATCTGCCAAGTAACCCTATGTAGGGGAAACAGTCTCTATTCTGCTCTGTGTCAGTGTGTATCATGGTCTCTGAGGACAGGTGTCAATCCATATCTGCCAAGTGACCCTATGTAGGAGGAACAGTCCCTATTCTGCTCTGTGTCAGTGTATATCAGGGATCCTTAGGACATATGTCAATCCATATCTGCCAAGTGACCCTATGTAGGGGGAACAGTCTCTATTCTACTCTGTGTCAGTGTGTATCATGGTCTCTGAGGACAGGTGTCAATCCATACCTGCCAAGTGACCCTATGTATTGGGAACAGTCTCTATTCTCCTCTGTGTCAGTGTGTATCATGGTCTCAGAGGACAGGTGTCGATCCATATCTGCCAAGTGACCCTATGTAGGGGTAACAGTCTCTATTCTGCTCTGTGTCAGTGTGTATCATGGTCTCTGAGGACAACTGTCAATCCATATCTGCCAAGTGACCCTATGTAGGAGGAACAGTCCCTATTCTGCTCTGTGTCAGTGTGTATCAGGGATCCCTAGGACAGGTGTCAATCCATATCTGCCAAGTGACCTATGTAGGGGGAACAGTCTCTATTCTGCTCAGTGTCAGTGTGTATCATGGTCTCTGAGGACAGGTGTCAATCCATATCTGCCAAGTGACCCTATGTAGGGGGAACAGTCTATTCTGCTCTGTGTCAGTGTGTATCATGGTCTCTGAGGACAGGTGTCAATCCATATCTGCCAAGTGACCCTATGTAGGGGGAACAGTCTATTCTGCTCTGTGTCAGTGTGTATCAGGGGCTTTGAGGACAGGTGTCAATCCATATCTGCCAAGTGACCCTATGTAGGGGGGAACAGTCTCTATTTTGCTCTGTGTCAGTGTATATCATGGTCTCTGAGGACAGGTGTCAATCCATATCTGCCAAGTGACCCTATGTATGGGGAACAGTCTCTATTCTGCTCTGTGTCAGTGTGTATCAGGGGCTTTGAGGACAGGTGTCAATCCATACCTGCCAAGTGACCCTATGTAGGGGGAACAGTCTCTATTCTCCTCTGTGTCAGTGTGTATCATGGTCTCAGAGGACAGGTGTCGATCCATATCTGCCAAGTGACCCTATGTAGGGGTAACAGTCTCTATTCTGCTCTGTGTCAGTGTGTATCATGGTCTCTGAGGACAAGTGTCAATCCATATCTGCCACGTAACCCTATGTAGGGGGAACAGTCTCTATTCTGCTCTGTGTCAGTTTGTATCAGAGGCTTTGAGGACATGTGTCAATCCATATCTGCCAAGTTACCCTATGTAGGGGGAACAGTCTCTATTCTGCTCTGTGTCAGTGTGTATCATGGTCTCTGAGGACAGGTGTCAATCCATATCTGCCAAGTGACCCTATGTAGGGTAACAGTCCCTATTCTGATCTGTGTCAGTGTGTATCAGGGGCTCTGAGGACAGGTGTCAATCCATATCTGCCAAGTGACCCCATGTAGGAGGAACAGTCCCTGTTCTGCTCTGTGTCAGTGTGTATCAGGGATCCTTAGGACAGGTGTCAATCCATATCTGCCAAGTGACCCTATGTTGGGGTAACATTCCCTATTCTGCTCTGTGTCAGTGTGTATCAGGGGCTCTGAGGACAGGTGTCAATCCATATCTACCAAGTGACCCTATGTAGGGGGAACAGTCTCTATTCTGCTCTGTGTCAGTGTGTATCATGATCTCTGAGGACAGGTGTCAATCCATATCTGCCAAGTGACCCTATGTAGGAGAACAGTCTCTATTCTGCTCTGTCAGTGTATATCATGGTCTCTGAGGACAGGTGTCAATCCTTATCTGCGAAGTGACCCTATGTAGGAGGAACAGTCTCTATTCTGCTCTGTGTCAGTGTGTATCATGGTCTCTGAGGACAGGTGTCAATCCATACCTGCCAAGTGACCCTATGTAGAGGGAACAGTCTCTATTCTGCTCTTTGTCAGTGTGTATCAGGGATCCTTAGGATAGGTGTCAATCCATATCTGCCAAGTGACCCTATGTAGGGGGACCAGTCCCTATTCTGCTCTGTGTCCGTGTGCATCAGGGGCTCTGAGGACAGGTGTCAATCCATATGTCAATGTGTCAATATGTCATATGTCAGGTGTCAATCCATATTCATTGTGATTTAGGAATGTTAGGTGATTTCTGCCCTTTATGGATTAAAACCAGACTCTGCATCAACTGTGTAATTTTCCATGGGAGTTTTGCCATGGATCCCCCTCTGGCATGCCACAGTCCAGGTGTTAGTCCCCTTGAAACAACTTTTCCATCACTATTTTGGCCAGAAAGAGTCCCTGTGTGTTTTAAAATTCGCCTGCCCATTGAAGTCTATGGCGGTTCGCCCGGTTCGCCAACATTTGCGGAAGTTCGCGTTCGCCATTCGCGAACCGAAAATTTCGGGTTCGCGACATCACTACCATTAAGTATTTATCTCCAGGTATCTTCAGTGAATGTTATGTTTAATTATTTTTCCTTAAGCTACCTAAAAAAAAAATATTTCTATACTGTACTCATCTGAATATAAACGTGCCAGTAGCAAAAGCTATAAACGAGCTTTTTGTTATTGGCATGTTTATATTCAGATGAGTACCATATAGAATTTATTATTTTAGGTAGTTTAAGACACAAGGATATTTTTTTCAAAGTCTGTTATCTTTTGCTCATTTACAGTAGAGACAGTTGTTGCCATATCTTGGAATTGAAACCAGGAATTATGGCTGAGGTTGCTGCTATAGCTAGGGTAGGTAAGATTGTCTCTCTAGAGCTCTATTTATTTCTTATGTGCAACCCAAATCCATATGGTCAAGGTGGTTGTGGGAAGAGTATGGGTATTTTGTCTTCAGTGTAATTGGCATCCATGTTAATGAAGCTACATTATGTTTCACAGTAAAACCAGCCTCTATTTCCACCCATTGTTTTTTTTGCATGCTGTTATGGGACAGCTCATTATTGCAGCTTGATAATATTTGTTTAGATGTGGTAGTCCCATTCCTCCCATTGTAAAAAGTGTGTGCAAGGTAGCTGTTACTACTCTCTCCAGAGGGCTCCAGATGAAGGTATTGATTAGTTGTTGGGCTTCTTTTAAATAAGTGGGTGATATTGGGATAGGGTCGGTCCTAAATAGAAAATTTAGGAGTACAATCATTTTGGTGGCTTCTATTTGTCCCGAATATGAAATAAACTTTTTTTGCCACCCCTGTAGTAGATGTTTTATGTATTTTAGTATCTTAATGTAATTTGTCTTGAACAGCTTACAATTTGTCTGAGTAATGGCTATCCTTAATTATTGTAGGTGATTTGTTATCCATTTAGAGAAAACATATTGTTTAAGGGTTGACCGGGCAGGAGATGGGATGTTCAGTCCCATAATCTGTGTTTTAGTCAAATTAAGCTTATAGAAGAAGCATGTTCTGTATTGTTCTAGAGTTTATAGGAAGTTTGGCAGAAAGATTTTTGTTTGTTCGAATGTAATGAGTATGTCTTTTTCAAAAAGAGTGAGGTCCAAAACTTCACTAGTCTCATCCATGCCCTGCTTGCTTCTAACAAATCCCACCTGCTTTGTGTTTTTTAAAGTAAGAATTATTAAGTTAAGCAGGATTTTAGATAAAAAAAATTTGATGTCAGTAATGATATGGGTCTTAAATTTTGACTTTTATCAGGGCCTTCCCAGCTTTGGGCAGCATTGCAATATGATCCATTAGCACATCTGGTGGCATATTTCTGTGTTTTATCACATAGTTAAATGTTTCTTCTAGTTTAGGAGTTAAAACTGAGGAAAATATTTCATAGTATGAATTTTGTGTACCTGTCTGGGCCTGGTGATTTTCTAAATGGTAAGGAGTTGATAGTCTGTTGGACCTCTTGGGTGATGATCAGGGCACGTAAAATGTATTTTGCATGGTTGGTAATGGCAAGTTAGTTTGGTTGTGAAATTTGTTAATTTCTTGCGGTGTCAGCTGGTGAAGTTGTTTGTCATTTTCAAGATTGTAAAGTGTGTTATACTCATTATTGATGTCTTGTGGATTTATCAATTTATAACCTGTATTTGTCAATAGGTAGGGAAATCCCATTTGTGCTTGCTCTTGATGTTGCATTGATGCTAAAACGTTCCCTGCTCTATAAACCTGGGCATATCCTCTCACTTTCAGCATTTGGGGTATTTGGGTACTTTTAGAGAGATGTATATCTTTGATCAGATGATCTATAGGCTTTTGCTGTTGTGTTAATGGAGACAGAAATTAGGACCTAGTTGTGTCACGGATAAAATAATTGTATGTATTTATTTTTTCCACATAAGAGGCTTGGCTTATTAGTAGACAGTAGACTCCAAAACACTGATTTTTGTGTTTTCCATACGGTAATTGGGGTAGCGTCCTCGGTGTCATCCATTTGAAAATATTCTGGTAGTTCTGTAATAAGTTTATTTTTAACATTTTCATCATGCAGAAGCAATTCATTGAGTCACCAGGGCGTTTGTCCTCTGAATTGGAATTAATACCCAAGTTTCAAGTTTATAAGAGCGTGGTCTGACCACACTAAGTCTTCCATAGAGCTTTGCGTTCTGTACTGTAGGAGAGATCCTGATCCTAGAAAGAGGTTAATTCTAAAGTATGTTTTGTGCACAGATGAGTAGTAAGAGTAACTCCTCTGAAATAGATGCAGGATTCTCCATGCTTCATACAACCTAAAATACATTATCAATTTGAGTAAGGTTTTGCATTAACACTTGAACATCTGGTACCTCGGGATTTTTTTTGATAACGTGGTGTCTGCCTGAGGGTCTAAGGCATGGTTTATGTTATCACATATCAATGTTCCTGTTTGGGTTGGAGTTAGTTTTAATATATTATTTTTTGAGGAAATTCCTCTGTTGGTCATTAGGACTATAAATATTTGCAAAAGGATACAGAATTTATTTAGGATAATGCACCTACCTTGAATGTCAGTTTTAATATGTAATGGTTCAAAGGAAAGTGATTTGTGTAAAAGTATCATGACTTTCCTGGATTTAAGAGTGTGTGGCATGACATTTTATGGGATATTTTTGCTGTTCAAAGGTTGGTACTTTATTTGTCACAAAATGCATTTCTTGGACACTGAGTCTATCGGTCTTGGTTCGCTATGCATTTTTTATATGGTGTGTTACGTGCACGTGCATTTTCATAGTGTTTAAAAAGGGATTGTGTTAAGATGTTGTTTAGATTGTGGGTGCTTATGAAACTAGGTGCAGCAAGATCATATCTAGGTTGCATAGGGCATCTTTGTGAACACCAGGGCAAGGGAGGCTCTTTTTAGCATCGGTAGGACTGAAAGTACATGTGCTTTGTGTCTATTTCAGTTTCTGATTAATATAATGTCAAGGTTGATGTTGTGATTCTTGGAAGCAAGGGGGGTGGTATCTAGGTGTCCAAGTGTGGCCATATGGGCCCTCAATTCATTAATGAACATTTATCTGAGGCAACTGTAATAATTTAGGTAAACAGAAGGATATGTGTGTGTGTGTGTGTGTGATATATAAATATGTGTGTGTGAATATATATATATATATATATATATATATATATATATCTCCTTCTTGGTGTTAAATTTGATAAGTGTCTTATTATTCCATTAAAGTGTTATTCTATAAATGTTCTTCAAAAGTACTGTGATTACTTAATTTTGATTGTCCTTTTTTAGAAGAAAAAGAAAAGAAAAAATTTTGTTGAAAAGTATTTCTACTGTTCGATTATGAAGATTTTGAAAGAAGCTACTAAATAATCTAATGCATGCATGCTAACAACATTGTTTATAATAAATTTTAGAGACTCTAGTAAACATAGTTTGATAAATTGACAAAGTATTGTAACTAGGATTAATGTAAAGTATCTAACCTGCCTAATCTGCCAACTAAGTTTGTAACAAGAATTAAGGAAATAGTGCCTCATTGTCTTATTAATGATAATGACCATCTAATTACCTTATATTTGTTAGACACTTACATGTCACTCTCATGTGTAAATATTTTTAATCTATACATCGTGATGGCAAACATCGAAGCACATGCTTTGATTAAAAGATACATTTACCTGAAAATGTGTCCGCCATTAAAATTAGAGAATTAACAACACATTGTGGCAAATTAAAGGGGTTTGCTTGATAGCAGGATTATTTTCAATTAACAGACTCCGTAAACCAATAGCCAGGCAGACTAATAAACTAAGATATCAGGAAACCAAAGCATACTGAATTGTATTAGAGTGCAATTTTAAAAAGTACTATTTCATTAACAAAGTATTTAATACTTGAAATTTAGGAGGAGAATAATTATCACAAATGCATTTAGTAGGTGTGTAGAGCAGGCATGGCAGATTAAATTGACTATATCTATATAGGTTATGCATATATTTTCCATTATTAATGTTCCACCACATGATCATATTAAATATTTGTGAATGTGTTAGAGCACTTTCAATGTGGCTAAATTTTTTCATGCATATATAATTTGTTTTTAAGTGGAGATAACCGTTTAATAATGAATGTGATTAATGAAACATATGTAACAAAAAAAACATATATATACAAAATTAAAGATAAACAAGGGAAAATTTGTAATACTACTGAAGAAATAGCAAACACTTTCAGTAACTATTATAAAGATCTTTATAATTTAAAGACCCCACATGAAAGAGAACAATATCTATCTAAAAATATTCCATTAAAAATGTCTGAAGAAACATCAGCTCAATTGGAGGAACCGTTCTCCTTTCAGAAGCTTTCGGCAGTGATAAAGGCAATGCCTCTTACTAAAATCCCTGGGTCAGACGGCCTATCGGCACGTTACTATAAACAATTCCATAACATCCTTACGCCCCATTTTCTTAGAACTTTTAATGGTCTATCCCCTACTAGTGACATTCCGCCACCAATGCTGAGAGCAGTAATTGCTGTGATGCATAAAGCAGGGAAAGATCCAGAAATATGTAGTAGTTATATACCTATTTCCCTTATTAACATTGATTTAAAAATATTTGCAAAACTCTTGGCAAATAGGCTTAAGCCCCTTATTCCTAGACTGATCCACCATGATCAAGCTGGCTTTGTCTCTGGCCGTGAAGCCAAAGATAATACTACTAAAATCTTGAATGTAATACATGGAGCTGTAACAAATAAATGTCCTACAGCTTTGTTAACTATAGATGCTGAGAAGGCCTTTGGCAGGATGGATCGGTCCTATCTGTTTGAAATTCTAGAGGCATGGGGGCTTGGTCTGAGATTTTGTCATTGGGTACAGACATTGTATAGAGGTCCTTCAGCTAATGTCCTTGTTAATGGTCAACTTTCCAACCCTTTTCTTTTTAGCAGTGGCACCCGTCAGGGTTGTCCATTGTCCCCTCTTCTTTTTGTTTTAGCATTTGAACCTTTCTTAGAAGCCATACGAAAGAATACAGACATTAAAGGATATAAGTTTACGGGAGGAGAGGTAAAAGTAACCGCTTTTGCCGATGATGTTTTATTTACGCTTATAGAACCCCGATATACATTTCCTTATGTTCATGAAGAATTGGAGAAATTTGGTCACTTACCTTATTTTAAAATAAATGTAGATAAGTCCAAAATACTGGGAGTGGAGATAAGTATGGGAATTAAAGAGAAATTACAAAAGCTATATAAATATAAGTGGACAGATACTAGTATAACATACTTAGGGACACAACTGACAGTACATTTAAAAGATTTATTTAAATTGAATTATGGAAAATTAATGAGAAAGATTGAAGATCTAAAAAAGTGGAACCAGGCCTCCTTTTCATTGATCGGGAGAATAAATATCATAAAAATGCTGATACTACCTAAGGTATTTTACCTATTTCAGACATTGCCTGTTTCACTGTCGAGAGATTTCTTTAGAAAACTGCGATCTACATTCCTTTCATTCATATGGAATAATAAAACTCCACATATTGCGTATAATATATTGACATTACCAGTTCAGAGAGGTGGCTTGGGCCTCCCGCATATTTATTGATATTATGCTGCGGTACTATGTGCGCGAATTAGAGAATGGACAGCTATAGATAAAGAAAAGCCATGGTACAAGATAGAACAGGATTTTATAAAGGTTAAGTTGGAGACCCTGCCTTGGCAGAATTGTAAATTAAATGTATTATCACCCTCTAAACATCCAATTATAAACCACACCATACATATTTGGAGAAGGCATAAAGATAGATGGGGGGACCAAAAAGTGTTACCATATTGGCAGATGAGAGAACAGAATTTGAGTCACTTTGTGGTCCTGGGATAGAGAAAAAACGGTATATGTCTAGTATATATAGTCTAATTCATATGGGAGCTATGGAGAAGACTGTCCCTTCATTCCAATTGAAATGGATGCAAGGTTTGAACATTCAAATGACCAGCAATGATTGGTCATTTGTGTTCAAAATTGGGATGAAAGCCCAGGTGAGCACTCCTAGGAAGATTATATTTTATAAAAGAGTTACTAGATGGTACAATACTCCAGATCAACTTAAAAAAATATGGTTTACCAGCCTCAGATGGCTGTTGGAGATGTGGTGAGAGGGGGGCGAATATGGAACATATATGGTGGGAGTGCAAACTTATTAAGAGCTATTGGCTACAGGTATTGAATGTAATTTATAAAATTTTACCAATGCCTGATCAACTATCCCCATCTAAGATTCTATTGGGATGGCCAGCTTCCTTTAAGGAGAATAATAAACAGACATTGCTGAGTTATTTATTAAATTAGGCAAATACTTTGATCCTGTGGTATTGGCTTAAACCTAGTATCCCGACTAAAGAACAATGGATTCTTAGAGTGGAAGCTTTGAGGGAACTTGAAGAAGTGCACTGGGCCATTCAGGGGAAGAGAGACAACTATGTTAGGACATGGGAACCTTGGCGTTTGGGGCAGAAACATCATAGCAAGATTACTTTAAGACATACTGATGATGAGTCAATAGACCACTAATGTTAGAAGTATAGGCAGAACTCTCCCTCCTTTTTTTCTTTTCCTTTTCTCTTCTCCTTTCTTGGTGTACTAAAAAAAGCATATGATGATATGGGACTTTGATAATACTACCTGATAATGGTGTAAAGTAGTCCCAATATCTGAGCTTAAAAAAGGAGAAAAAAAATGTGTGTGTGTGTGTGTATGTATATATATATATATATATATATATATATATATATATATATATATATATATATAATCTATATCTATCATATATATGTGTATCTGTAAACTAAATAAAACGTTCAATGTGTTTATTCATGTATTTCATGTATTTGAAAATTGCATCTGCTTACTAAGAGAAAACATTCTGTTAATTTACACTGTGCATAATGTGTACCTGCTCTTTGGTACATTTATCTTAAAATATCTAGAAACATGCTTTTATGTATTTCAGATGTGATACGATTCATGATAATAGGTAAACATTATTTTCTGTTTATATGCATAATGTATCTTTCTGTTTATATTCATAATAATACAGAACCCACAAAGTGTGTACAGTGGCTTATAAAACAAACATAAACACAAGCATTTTTATCTAGGATATGTAGCAACAAGTCGGTTTCATAGTTAATTGTGCACTCAAAAAATTAAGAGAGGGAAAAATGATTGTCCTCTGGGGATACTCATCAATACAAAACACTGGCAAATTTATTGAAATTCCTGAAACAGTCTCTCGCCTCAAGTGGTTGTACAGCAGTATATACAGATCATTCTAAAAAATAAGATTCTATGAGTACCTTTTTTTATTTTCTCTGTGTGGGTTTGACTTTGCCTCTATAGAGGCATGAAGATGTCTGTGTCTCCATGTTTCTGTGTTCTCCAATGTTTAAACGAAACATAGAAAAAAATAAGGAGAGCAAAACAACAAGTCGCAAGAGAGTGCGGACAACAGCTCAATTAGCCTGCCCTTCGGTGGATCCCCGCTCAGTTCTCAAGCTGGTTTTAGCTCATCTTGTGCCATTACAAAGAGAACCAGACCATGCATCTCAGACTGATTACACCCAAAAGGGCAGAACAGATCCAAAATACAGGCAGGCTCTCTCTGCATGAGAGATACATCAACCCCAGACGATCGTTTATAGAAAAAAATTATTGAAACTGTTGTGTGAGCATGAAAATTTCTGCCTGAAAGTACAGAGGTTTTCTAAGTCACCAAGGACAACATTTTTCTTATCCAGCACAACAGCAAAAAAAAAAAAAAAGAAAATCTTTAAGCAAACACTTTTTCAAGGTTTGAAAAGTGTTATGGCACCAATACAGTGGTTCTCAAAGTCACAAAAGGCAGCACTTTTCACATCCTGCACAACAGCATAAAAATGAAATCATTTAGTGCATAGTCGTGCCAATGCAGTGGTTTTCCAAATCACCAAGGGCAGCACTTTTTATGTCATGCAGAACAGCATGAAAGACAATTTTCTAAAAAAAACTTGTTTAACAAACAGCTGCCAATAGTAGCTTTCAATGACAATAAGGGCAGCACTTTTCACATCCTGCACAACATAATAAAATATATATATATATATATATATATATATATATATATTATTTTTTTTTAAATAACCACTAAATATCACCCTAATGTTGTATGCTTAGAAAGGCAATACCACATAAGGGACCCAAATTAGTGGGCTATCTACTAAACAAGACCCTAATGTAGTATTCTAAATATGGCAAATCCATATCACAGCAACTTCCTTGGGTATAAGCACTGCATTTAGCATTTCCTTTACTTGGGGCCAAAATTCTTGGCTCTTGTTTCAGCAAGGAATAATCATTCTTTCTCTAATGCCCCAATGTCATGCACAACTCCAAATACATTTTTGAGTTGCAAATAATAAACCTTTGTCATTCTCTAAGATGTAATCCTCATATTAGCACCACCAACTCTTCTCAATGCACTGACAAGCTGGGAGATAAGAGCTGTGCTTTAAGGATTTCATAAGATGACACTACAGCATGTCTTGATCTTATTTCCATCCATCAGACGACTTAATAAGTCAACATATAATTCACTCAAGGACTGATAATAATTGACATGATTTCTTCACAGTCCTGCTATAGTTCTGCTTATATTTTTATACAGAGAAATTGCACATATCTTAATGACTGTGACTGCCAATGCTCTTACACATGCTAGCCACCTATTAGCCATTGAAACTGCTTGGAGAGGTAGGCTGCTGGTCTGTTAGTGTCTTCACAAAACTGAGTAAGACCCTTGTTTTTGTTTTTCCATGCACACACACTTTAAAGCAGGGCTGTCCAACTTGCGGCACCCCAGATGTTGCTGAACTACAACTCCCATGATTCCCTGGCTATCTGTTTCATTGAAAGAATCATGGGAGTTGTAGTTCGGCAACATCTGGGGGGGCGCAGGTTGGACAGGCCTGCTTTATATGCCTTGTTGTAATCCGCCACTACAGGTGTTTTATATAGAGCAGCTTTTAACTCTTGAAATTATTTCCCACTGTATCGTGTCAGATATTTATGATGTATTTTTCTGAGAAGGCCAGATTCTAGGATACAGCAATTTTTTACAGAATAGCTTGCTGTTTTCTTTGCCAGCAGAATTTTACTGATAGCATAGATTTGTTTCTGGAGACAGTTTGCAAAGTCATTGAAATAAACATCCCACAAATTTCACTTGTGGCCTGGAATTTCATGCCCCTTTTCCTTAACAGCTTTATATCCACACTGCCATAAATGTTGTAGCAGTGAAACACATTGTTTAACATTTTCTTTTCCCAAAGAACCGGTAGTCCATAAATTATCCTTATTCTGGACCAGTACAGTGGCAATGGTGTGAGTACATAGTGCTAAGTCCTTGTCTGTGCCAGGTAAGCTGACATTTCTGTGTTTCTTCTGTATGTTCTCATTCACTATTATTTCTATAATAGATTATATAATCTGGCCAATTAGCACTTTCCTAATGATTTAAAGAATTATATCAACAGCAAATACAATAACTCAACATAATTAAAATCTACTAGTATTTTGCAAGATAATAAATTTTGATGAATATTTGAATTTCAACAAGTGAATTGGTTAAAGAATTATTCTTTAACAGATTCTAGTTCAAGAATTATTGCATATTTTCCGGCATGGCTGCAGAAACAGATTTAAAATATACAAAGTCTGTTTTCCCAAACAGGGATATACTGTATTCTAAAATGTTGAACTATTTCATTGTTATATAAAACATAAACATTAATTATTGTTAACAAGAGTAGACCCAGAAGATTGTAAATTAACATGTTCTGCCAATTCACAAGAAAGGTAGTAGGGAGGAGTCAAGTATGGGCCAGTTAAGCCTTACTTCAATGATGGGGAAGTAATGGAAACCATGTTAAAGGATAGGATTGTTGAACATCTAAAATTATATGGATTTCAAGATCAGAGACAACATGGGTTTACTTCAGGGAGATCATGTCAAACTAATCTTATTGAGTTTTTGATTGGGTAACTAAAATAATAGATCATGGTGGTGCAGTAGACATTGCTTACCTAGACTTCAGTATGGCTTTTGACATGGTCACACATAGAAGGCTCATCAATTTTATTTGGATTTCAATATTGTTGAATGGGTAAGGCAGTGGCTGAGTGACAGGCAACAGAGGGTTGTAGTCAATGGAGTATATGCGAACCAAGGTCTAGTTACCACTGGGGTACCTCAGGGGTCTGTACTTGGACCCATTCTTTTCAATATTTTTATTTGGGATATTACAGAAGGTCTTGATGGTAAGATATGTCTTTTTTTGTTGATGATACAGAAATTTGCAACATGGAGGGATAAGCCAAATGGAAAATGATTTAGGTAAACTAGAAAAATGGTCAGAGCTGTGGCAGCTGCCATTTAATGTGGATAAGTGTAAGAAAATGCATCTTGGGTGTAAGAACATAAATATAAAATATAGAATACTTGATGCAGTCCTAACCTCAACATCTGAGGAAAGGAATCTGGGTTTAATTATTTCAGATGACTTAAAGGTAGACAGACAATGTAATAGAGCAGCTAGCACAATGCATGGTTGTATAGGGAGAGGTATTGGCAATAGAAAGAGGTAATTGTTTATGCCACTGTACAGAACACTGGTGAGACCCCACTTGGATTATTCACAGTACTGGAGACCGTATCTCCACAAGGATATTGATACTTTAAAGAGTGTTCAGAGAAGGGCTAAAACTTTGGTTCATGGATTACTGGATAAAACTTACAAGTAAAGGTTAAAGGGTCTTAACATGTATATCTTGGAGGAAAGACTAGACAGGGGGATATGATAGAAACAGTTAAATATATAAAGGGAATCAACACAGTAAAAGAGGAGACTATATTTAAAAGAAGAAAAACCACAACAAGAGGGCACAATCATAAATTAGAGAGGCAAAGGTTTAAAGATATCAGGATTACATTCCTGAGAGGGTAGTGGATGCATGGAATAGCCTTCCAGCTGAAGTGGTAGAGGTTAACACAGTGAGGGAGTTTAAGCATGCGTGGGATAGGCATAAGGCTATCCTAGATATAAGAGACTAATTAAAGTATTTAGAAAATTGGGCAGACTAGATGGGCCGAAAGGTTCTTAACTGCCATCACATTCTATGTTTCTGATTCTATGTATCAACACAAAGAATTAGAAAAAGAGACATCCTGGAATATAACATATAATACGTTTAGGAATGTCAGAGCATGAGGGTTGGGCTTTGATGCTTGGTTATTCTTACCTCACTATTGATGACAATGTATGCATCCATGGTCTCCACCATTTGGACAGGGGCAGTTATGACATCTGAAAACATTGGCTACGCCCGTGAAGCAGACTGGTGCCATCTTGGCATTCTACATTCTAATACATAGAAAAACCCACATTCTCTTATTTCATCACATCCTACAGCTTCCATCAAGTCACCCTGGGGATTTCTCGTACCGCATTCTCTGACTTGTCTAGCAGCTTGGCATAAATATTCTGCATATTAACAGATTACAAACTTTCATTTATGGACAAAGTACTTTCTTTCAGCCAAAATTCTTTCAAACTTCAAAAAACTGCAAATGTCTGACTTAATATCCACCTTTTTTTTTTTTAAACCTTCTCATCACGGGGGGGAGGGGGCGTGGCTGCGACTTGAATGGTGCTAGACGCATGCGATATTAGCTCCGTTGGCACACAAAACAAATAGCCTGATTCCACAGCACAATACCGGCTACCACACACTCGATAGCCACCCTAAACCGAGAAAGCGAAAGATGGCAAGCGAAAAGGCCTGCAAACAAAGGCAGAAGGCCAAATTACAGATTACGGCCCTGTCCCTGCCGAGCCAAGATGGCGGGGGAGTCGCGCAATCACCTACCTCGGAATCTGAAGCCAGCAACATTACCTCTGTGTGCCAGCAACCCTGCAATATGCAAGCTGAATGGGGACATCAAGCTCCTAATAACGGATCTCAAGCATACTATGAGGGCGGATTTTCAAAAACTTACAGATATCAAGAGAGATGTGCAAGCTATAGGTGACTGGATAGCTCATTTGGAGGACAAAATGGAGGAGGTCATTGAGGCACACAACACCCTGGCTGATGTGTTTACCACCTTCCAATCCCAACTGCAACAGAGGGAAACGAAAATGGTGGACCTCGAGGACAGGGCCCGCATGAACAACATCAGGGTGCATGGCATATCCGAGGACATCAAAGCACCTGAATTGAAAGAATACATCACACAACCAGATTTGCACCTGGATAGAATACACAGGCTAGCGAAACCACGGAATATACCAGCAGCGGTACCCAGGGACACGATTGTCCGGGTGCACTTCTACACAATGAAGGAAAGACTCATGCTGGAGGCATGAGATCCACAGGGTCTGGAAGATCACTTTGCAGGAGTACAACTGTTTGTGGACTTACTTACTGAGAGATGCCTCTGTGCCATACAAGTGGGGCTTCCCGACCCACCTGAGAGCTAGAAGAAATGGAGCAGAGCAGATTATGCTTACCCAAAAAGAGGGAAGGAGAATGCTAGAGCAATGGAGCATCCCCTTACCACAGCTGGACTCCCCCACAAAAGCACCACTTGCCCAGACGCTCTGGGTGACCGGTGACTGGCACCGGGTTACTAAAGCTAAGTGAAGACCTTGTGTATTCTTCTGGATTAAGTTAACTACTCTAGGAAACTAATGTAATGCTTATGTACCAGGGTAAAGACTTGGGAGGTCAGGGACTAGGGGAAGGGTGATTTAGTGCCAGGACCACTAAGGTGCACACAATTATAGTCAACTTAACACAAAAATTTGTTGCAAAAAATTAAATATAAATAATAACAAAAAAAAAGAAAAGAAAAACGAACACATTTATATAGGATACATAATTCAAAAAAGGGGACGTCTTATTCCGCCTATTTCCTGACACCCCTCACCAATTACAGTAGGCAAGGGGCTGTCTGAACAGGGGAGTCGGCTCAGTTTACAGCAAGCAGGACGGTATAAGTTTAGCTGGGTCTCAATGTTTTCGATGCACAGCTAATATACATATTCATTAAGCTGAAGTTAAATGCAACGACTACCGATGGTAATTCCTTATGTTTTACACTCTATGTAATACGGTGATCTCTGTCATCCTACCTCCAAAGCCCTTCTAAGGCCACGGTGGTGTCTATGACAGATGCCACTTCTGTGACATGCCTATTCGGTGGAAGCCAACACCAGATTTCTATGGAATTTGGGCAATTGTATATATGTACTTATTGGTTTATATCCAGTTTGTTTTTCTGTCTTCTTTACTTCTTAAATTCCTTACTGTGTGAACTAACTTTAAATTACTCGGAAAGACCTTTACATTTTTGGAGAGGGTGGAGGGAGGCGTGGAGACAAAGCAATGTATGGGCTATCAAACGTAACCTATGGGGGATTATCACCAAATAGAGATCAGCATAAGGGATTGGCGAGCATCGCAGCTAAGAGGAATCGTATCCAAAAATGGTATTGACATTCCTTTCATCAAATACTAAGGGTCTTAACTCTCCACACAAGCAGAGACTGGTGCTACAGGAAGAAAAAAGAGGCTAAGGCACAAGTTGCCTTCTTTAAAAAAAAACAAAAAAAACACTTCCAGTGAGGTAAGAGGCCCAAATTTAGTTCCCTCCTGTACACGGCAGATTTTCACTCATGCTTCTCAAAGAAGAGCGGGGTCTCCATCCTTATTAGCAAGGATGTGGCATTCAAACTCATTAACAAGCATGTACAAAACTAGGGAGATTTTTAATAATACAATGCTGCCTGAATTGATCAATTTGTATGGACCACACACTAATCAAGTAGCTTTCCTTACCAAGATTTTCCAAAAACTGGACAAATGGAGACTGGGAGAGGTGATACTGGGAGGAGACACAAATTTTCTGTTTGACACCCAGCTAGATACATTGGAAACAGCGACAATAACTTCTACCTAAACTAGTAGAGCAACCATAGCAAGAGGAATTAACCAAATCATTTTAGTGCAAGGATTTATAGACCCATGGAGGGTCACTCACCCCCCAAGAAAGAGACTTCTCATTCCACTCACTTATAATCATGGATAGACCGGTTCCTGATACTTACCTCACTATAAACTCCTTAAGGACACAACTTCTGGAATAAAAGGGAATCATGACAAAATATTTACGTCATGTATCCTTAAGGGGTTAAGCAATGTGGTCAACACTACAATAAACACCATAATGTGGTCAGGCTATGTCCCAATACTACTCTACATAAACAAACAATTCCCAGCTAAGGGAAAGGGCTCATGGTGGCTTAATGAACACTTTTTACAGACCCAGTGATTTTTTGAAGGATGTTCGCACAGAACTCACAACCTATTTTTAATTAAATAAACACCCGGAAATGTCAATAGAAAACATGTGGCTAGCACACAAGACATTTATTAGAGGGGTGTCCAATAAACATGTTAGTAGAGTTAAGAAAGAGCATCTCACTAAATACTTAAATCTCACCAAATGGCTTACTTAATTAAACATGCTGAACAAAACTGATCCCCGAGCTAATCATCTCCAAGAGATTAAAGATATTAGAACCCAATTGCAAGAATTAGAACTAGCCAAAATGAACTTTTTGTTGAGGAGAATCAAATCTAAATTTTTTTTAAATTTTTTTTTAGCAAGGTAATAGGGCAGAAAAATTTCTGGCAGCCAGGCTTAAAAAGAGAAACCTAACCACTAAGCACATATTCATAACATAGAGGGCCAAAAAATTGTTAATCCCGACCTAAAACTACAATAGTTTGTGCAATTCTATCACAAACTCTATAACCTCAAAGATGAACCTCATCAGGATTTATACAAGGGCGACAGGCCTCAGATAACTCCAGACTCCTATTAAATGTGATATAACATCTTAATAACAAGGCAGACAAAGGCATATTACTGGCTTTAGACACAGAAAAAAGCTTTGAAAGGCTCAATTGGCTTTATATGCAATCTGTCCTCCAGCGTTTATTCAAGAAATAATGGCCCTGTACATTCTCCCAGAAGCTAGTGTTACCAATTCAGGATTTATATCCCAACCATTTTCAATTATGAATGGGACTATGCAGGGGTGCCCTCTCTCCCCACTACTTTGTATCCTATGTTTAGAGCCATTGGTGCAAGCTGTGAGACAAAACCTGAATACCCATGGGGTTAATATACATGGTCATAAGCTCTCACTGTTTGCAGATGATGTGATGTTGACATTAACACTAACAAATATCTCCCTTCCTAATCTTATGCCACTACTAGAAACTTTTGGTTCCATCATCTACTACAAACAAAGCTAAGACACAGTGTTGTAAAATTAGAGAGTGCAAACTGAGTTATAAATATTAAAAGTAAATAATACAAAATGGCTTTTAGCCTATATCGAGCAGCTGAAGCACGTAGAGGATTTTCTCATAAACCCAAAATGAATATTCAGTGAAAAAAGGTAAGTGCCAGTGCTACATTAGACTCAAACCAATTAGCTATTTGGCAAGTCTACTTATACTATGTGGAATCACTGTATATGCATCAATTATTACAATAAAAACCAATCAATTGATACCATCTGATTTGTCCATTGATCTTATAAAATAATATAGAGAAGAATAAAAAGTCAATGGCATGTGCCACAATAAGTGTCCCAACTTCAGAATAAAAAAAAAAAACTTTAAAAGTTTTGGGTTCCTGGGATGCTTGATGGGGGCATATTGAGTGTCACATAGAGATACTTCAAGGGTTTCTAGCTGAACTGCAAATAGCAATCACGACCGGACCTTAAAGGAGACACAGAACACGCTACATAGCGTAATTCTGCGTTTATTGATAAAAAACAGTCGGTACAATACAGAAACCCCGTTCCCCCGAAAAGGACCCGTACAATTGATAGTTGTGGAATTTGTTTCCAAGCAACCCCAATAAACACTTTGTAATAGCAAGTAACAATACCGTCCAATGCTCCTATTCCCCAAGTCTCGGCTGAACATTCAAAAGCCAGATGACAGGTGAAAATGCTGGGGAAACATTTAAGAGACGGACCGCTGCTGTTACAGAGGTGAAGCAATGAATGGCCGCTTGCACATCAACGTGTTTCTCCCGTCTTCACGGGTTTTCTCAAGATATTGCGGCGGCCATTCAAGACGCTCTTTTATGTTGTTTATAATTGGTATTATTTTTTAAATACTATTATTCAGCGGACAACCCACTTGCATACTGCTGATCACGAGGCCGAACAAACCTAAAACCAATATGAATATCGGAGATCTCCGGCAGGTGCAGGGCGCGCGTGGGCCCAAAATGTCCGACCTCAGTGATTTTACTGAATCCTCAGAGGACTCATCCAGGTGGGATGCTGACTCCACTGTGGCTGATGTCAAAAGGGAGAACTAGCTGGTGACCACAGCGATGCTCAGGGAGATGCTAGGCAGCCTGCAGCAAACCTTACAGGCAGACAAAGCCTGGCTGCGCAGGGAATTTTCGGGTTTTCGTGGGCCGCCTAGGTGAAGTGGAGAACGCCATGCCACCTATCTGGGGAGACCCTGCAGGGGAGGAGGCACATTCAGCCTGTAACTGCTCTTCTCAGAAGCTACTACTTATATTATACTATACAGGTGGAAGTCACTAAGAACGTTGCAAGTTATCCAAGGAGATGCAACCCACTCAGTGACGGACCTCGAGGGAGCGAACGCTCTTCTGAGCCAGCTGGGACTATCAAAGAATCCCTGGCCTTAACTGGGAACCATCAGGACAAACCCTGCCACGCACAGCTAGGACCCGGCTACAATCAAGCTGTTCGTGCCACAAAGTGCAACGTTTAGAGCATCACCACCTGATATAAGAACTGACACCGGTACTGCATCTCTCTCCTTGCCAGGATCCTAACACATTGCAGTTTGAAGTTGACTTTTCTTTCTGTTCTTTTCTTATAATTTAAGCCCCATACTAAGGCCCAGGGGCCAGAAGACACTTTGACCCATGGCCCAATGCTCCCAACCCTCCACACCCCCATTAACCACGAGCAACCCTAACATAGCCAAGTGATACCCGGGGGTGTCACAAGGCTCACCTCAAGGGCCGATTGCCACTAGCCTCCCCTCTCACTCACGCTGCATTTCAGCCAGACAACCAGCGCTATCGAATAGAAGTTCACCATATGACCCGTCATAAATTCCCACAGCAATAACTGACCCTACCCGGTCCCCTAGGGATCTTGCCAATAGTTACACGACAAAAGGTTGGTTATCTGGACTTGTCAGAGAAGGCCCAACTAGCTTGCATATTAAAAACCCTCTACTCACAGGCCTATTATACAGGACGTTACATAGGTCTATCACTGTTTATGTTCATGTATCCCACATTTTCACTGTAATGTTTCTTAGCTGTAATGTAACTAGCTCTCTCATGCTTGCAAGTGGAACAAAAATAAAGAATAAGTATAATGAATAAAAGATAATGGGAAAAAAAAATTACCCTGAAACATCTGAAAACTGCTGGAGATGTCACAACGCTAAAAAGGCGATGCTCCATATTTGGTGGGGATGCAAGCTTATACAACCATTATGGCTAACAGTTGCCAATATACTTTAAAACATGGGCAGCACACTCGCACCCACATTTGAAACCTGTAGATGGCTAGACTTACTCCCACACTGGCATTTTGCAAGAAGGCATTAGCCTCACAAGTGATTCTGGCGGCTAGAGCCCTCATCGCACTCAACTGGAAATCAAGCATGTGCCCTTCTGAATCAAGCTTGATGGATAAAAATTATATGTATGAATTAGCTTCTGCAGTAATACCGAACCAAAAAGGTAAGATCACACAAATATGGTGTAACGGAGTCTTACCTGATAGGGAGTCCAGCTCGCAGAGTTATACGCTCACCCTTGCAAAGTAGACACAGACAAGGGTGACCAGGTAAGACACCACCTGGCCTGTGAGTCTGTGCACGGGGGCTTTCCAGGAAAAGTGCTCCAAGTCTCAGTACAACAGGGATAAGCAGAAGCGTGGTCAAGGGAAGCCAAAATCAGGGAAGCCAGAGGTCAGAGTAGTCCAGGAGGAAAGCCAAGGTCAGAAGCCGGAAAGACAAGAATCACTGGAACGCAGGTACGGAGTAACAGGAACCAAACAAGGGAACCAGAGTCAATGAACTGACACCCCTCCCAGGGTGAGGCAGGCTTTTATATCCTGTTAATTAGTATCAGATTCAGCTGGAGAGTTACTGACAGATCAGAGCCTTTGGTGAAGTCCAGCCCCCTGGTGCTGCAGGCAATACAAGAATAAACAGGGAGTTATCCAAAGTCCTGAAATGGCTCAGAGGAAGAACAGCAGGATATGGTCCAGAAGAACCACAGTTCAAATCCCCTATCGGGCGCTTCCAGAGCGACCACGTCTGGCAGACTGGATGTCACGGCGTGGACCGTGACAGTACCCCCCCGTCAAGAACGCCCTCCGGGCGTGAACAGGCTCTTCCTGGAAATGGTACTCTTCATCTTCAGTATCACTAAGATAGTCTTTGTAATCAAAGTCTACAGACTGGGACTTTATGGTACCAGTTTCGGGTGCTAATGGGAAGAGGTCAAGGTTATTCATGGATTTGGTACAGGCGGTAAGTACCTTGATCCCAGGAGTCAGTTTCTCTGAGCTTTTTTTCTTAGGTGAGTCACCAGGAGCAGAGCTCACAGCTTTCAAAGCTTTTTCGAATATTTCTAGATCTTGTTTACACACAACTGTGCCATTTGAGGCATAGGTGCAGTCAGGAGGCAGAACTGTTTTGGCAAGGCAGGAAGTGGTGATGGTGCTTGCTTGAACAGAAGTGTTATCAGGAAGAGGTCCAAATTTTTCTAGAGCAAGAGGTGAAGTTTCCACAGAGGTACTGGTAACATTAACAGTATTAGTTTGGGTACCCTTTTGTGTCACAGGACGGGGACAGGGCTGGCAGTGTCCAGGCTGTCTTGCTGGGATGACAGGGTAAGTCCATATGGCACCAGACAGAAGGGGTCTTGGCCTAGGTGGACGAGTCGGGCAAAGCAATATAAAATGCCCTCTTTTCCCACAGTATAGACATAGACCATGGGCTCTCCTGCGGTCCTTTTCCTTAGGGGACAATCTAGTCCTGGTGAAGCCAATCTCCATGGGTTCCTCCATGTCGACTGGAGTTTCACTGCTAGCTCGAGTGTAAACAGGGTTACAAGGCGGGTCCTTGAAAGTGGGTTCATGCTGCAACAAAATGGGATTTTTGTATCCATAAAATAATTCCTCCTCTCTAGGCAACCGGGTTCTGCGAGGACCAGAAATAGGCTTGGAAGTTGCTTTTCTCGCTGCAAAACACTGAGAATCCATTGCGGACATAAACAACTCCCAGGAGTCCAAGACAGTACTTCTCTCCTGCAACTTCTGGTGTGCCCACGCCTTAATCCGCCCGGTACATAGGTTAATAGCGGAGCGTACTTTGATAAAGTCGGTGGCGTAGGTTCTCGATTTCAGGGCAAATAGTAGCTCACAATCCGTCTTGAACATTGGAAAAGCAGAACGGGAACCGTCGAACCTGTCAGGCATAAAGACATACGGTTCTGGGCATACATGTTCCGGGACTGGAAGCGTTGCTCCTTTAAATGCCAATGAATGTCTCTGTAAATCTGTAATATTCTGGGACAGGTTGGAGACTTGCTCGGCCAGGGAGGTGAGTAACTTGTATAACTCTGCAGACTCCATTGGTCAGTTCATCTGTAACGGAGTCTTACCTGATAGGGAGTCCAGCTCGCAGAGTTATACGCTCACCCTTGCAAAGTAGACACAGACCAGGGTGACCAGGTAAGACGCCACCTGGCCTGAGAGTCTGTGCACGGGGACTTTCCAGGAAAAGTGCTCCAAGTCTCAGTACAACAGGGATAAGCAGAAGCGTGGTCAAGGGAAGCCAAAATCAGGGAAGCCAGAGGTCAGAGTAGTCCAGGAGGAAAGCCAAGGTCAGAAGCCGGAAAGACAAGAATCACTGGAACGCAGGTACGGAGTAACAGGAACCAAACAAGGGAACCAGAGTCAATGAACTGACACCCCTCCCAGGGTGAGGCAGGCTTTTATATCCTGTTAATTAGGATCAGATTCAGCTGGAGAGTTACTGACAGATCAGAGCCTTTGGTGAAGTCCAGCCCCCTGGTGCTGCAGGCAATACAAGAATAAACAGGGAGTTATCCAAAGTCCTGAAATGGCTCAGAGGAAGAACAGCAGGATATGGTCCAGAAGAACCACAGTTCAAATCCCCTATCGGGCGCTTCCAGAGCGACCACGTCTGGCAGACTGGATGTCACGGCGTGGACCATGACATATGGGAACCGTGGTGCATCCTATTCACATTCGATCCTCCATAGTAACCATAAAAAATAAACAAAAGAAACGACTTGACCAAAACCTGACCATAGGTATGCTTATAGTAATAAAAAATTGGGATAACTATAAAAACACCCACGCCAGCGTGAACAATACCAAGTCACTATTGACCGACACATCACCCTAACATATTCTTCTTTCTATTTTTCACCCCCTTGCTTGCTTTCTTAGACCTATTGTTACCTTTCTAGTGAGCCAATTTCTGGTGGAAGAGCCATAAGGCTCTCTGTTAAATTAAGTTGCTGAATGTTTTCCTTCAATACGGGGTACAGGAGAAATACCATAAATAAAGAGAAGGGACCATACAAAGAGATGGACAACAGTAGCAGAGGTCCTATGTTAACACACAAGGGGTATGGGGAAAGTATGCTGAGAGTAGATGAGTAACCACTATACTAGAATAAGGATATTTCAGGCTTAACTGAGGAGAATGTGGATAAAGGGTGGAGATAGCATGTTTTCTATGAAATGTCAGTAATCTCGATGTACACACCCCTTTGATGTACCAATGTAACACCCTTTCTTATTTCTGTACCCTACTATCAACTTTGACTTATAAAATCAATAAACTATAATAAAAGAAAAACCTTCTCATCACAGCTGCATGTTCGTCTTATCTTTCACTTCCCCTCCTTTTTTTCTACACAGGCTGGCTGAATTATTTCAGCCTTAGGAAATGGGGGAGTCATTTTTGCAGCTTTGCAACTTTTGCAAACATGCAAAGGATTCTCACTCCACTTTCATTTTCACTCACGTTTTATTTTACTACAGCAGCTTTGTAATCTTTTAGGGTTTACCACTTTTGTCTCATTCTGTAAGCAAATATTAGCAATCGTGTGTGCAACCAAACTGAAAATGATCAGATTTAGGTTAAAACAGCCTTATATTGTTTTCCTACTTAAAACAATATGCAACTTTATACAATTAGCAGGCAGGGTTAGCTCTGGGTAGAACATACTTGATTTTTATAAAACACTAGAAAAAGCCAGATGGACTAAAACCACCCTATCTTCTTCTCCTAAACGACTTGAAAAAGCCCCATGCGGGTACAGTTTACAGTGCATTGACCTTCTGACCTTCTGAGAGTCTATATTTTCCTCAAAATTCCTGACAAGAGCCCCAAGGCTGTTGGAACACACTACTTAGTGATCACCAGACCTTTGCCACTGACTTTTTATAATATAGTCTATCCAGACTCTGCCATGTCGAAGTACTTGGGGACACTTTTGCGAAACATACAAGGGAGACAATTCAGGAAAATTTCTGCTATTTATTAAACAGAACAAAGGTTTTATGACCTAATCTAGGGGGAGTATCATTAATTACCAATCAAATATTGACAACTATTAACTAACATGGACATCTCATGCATATAAAACATGATTAAAGCATATAACAAATTATATCTCTAACATTTATCTAGGGGGATGTAATAGGTGTGATCTTCTTAGAATAGGAGTGTGTAGAAGTAGTGTCTTAGAAGAGGGAGGAGCAAGGATGGTCATGTGGCATCCTTGCAATGTCTTATGATTTAGTTGAACAGAAATTAACCCTTTCACTCTCTAAAACATTTGAAGCACACCAATGTGTGTTTTAACAGACATGTAGGGTTTACATTTATTTTAACTTTTATATAAATATATAATGGCTCATGTAGCATGGATAAAAACATGAAAAAAGTCTAGGATTTTACCATATTTTTCACCGTCATGGGTCACATGCCAAAAGGAGTGCATCCCTGTTTCAAAACTAAAAGTATACGCTGTGTCACATTTTGGGTATCTAATTTCTAAGAATTCTCCTAAAAGTAATGGGGTCTTTTGATCTCTTTTAGAGAGAGTTATCACATGTTAAGAAATGCCAGTAAATGGCTTTAGTCTTGGTGACTTCAGTATCATAATTTAGCTGCAGATCATGGAATATATGTTTTCATGCAGTGATTTTTAAATCATGACATGCCAGGACAATTAGCGATACTCTACTGTTGAAGTCTCCTACCTGCTGATGACATGCGGCCTTGAAGCACTTGTAATGCAACCCAGACGGCAATGGATATGATGTCATCCAGGCATCTGTCTCACTACTTGGCGCACAAGGGACCTGTGTAGGAAAATAACAGTGATCCCATCACAGCAGCAACTGGCCAGGGGTAGAAGACCCCTTCCAGCCCTCCCAGAGCAAGATAGGCAGGCTATACAGACCTCTTAATTACTAAATGTGTATATATGAATGTGATTTTTGTGTGTGTATGCCAACAATTATTTGTGTATAAGATTGTATGTGTGTGGGTCTATGATTGTGTTTGTGTATGTGTGTGTAAGTATGTCTGTGATTGTGTGTCTGTATAGGTCTGTGATTATATGGGTGTGTATCTGTGATTGTGTGTGTATCTCTGTGATTTTGTGTGTGCTGTCAGAGCGAGCACATGTGCTGGGGCAGCACTATCAGGTGCTCCGGGTCTGCCTCTAATACAGAGGCAGACCGGAGCACCATTAACCCCACGATTGCCGCGGTAGCGACGATCCGGGCTTAATTTTAACCTCGTCCGTCACTCGTCGTTATGGCAATCCCCTGAGTGACAGACCTCGTCTGTCACTCGTCGTTAAGGGGTTAATGACAAGGCTGGAAACGAGACCAATGTCGGCATCAGAAGCATTGGTGCTCTGCACTAACCATTTCTTACTGACAAGGAAAATACCATCAGAATCACCCCTACACTATAGCATTTTGAATATAAACCTGTATTTGTAACATTTTTATGGCCCTGTCCTTATTTTGATTACTGTCCCCCCTTGTGTAATAAAAATAAAGGTTGTCATCATGTAGATGTTGTATCCCAGGCATTTGTCAAATCCAATGCTCCTCACAGTGTGGTGTGAATATCCAATCAAATGCTTCTCATAGTAAATTTTTTTATAATTCAGTACTTTTCTACGAGCTATATTTGATGATGATCAACTTCCCTATGAGTGTTGAATGTGACATAACCTAGTTCCAATTGGTTGTTACCTCGGAAGTGTCTCTAGTTATTGTCAGCATGGCGGCCACTAAAGATGTGTTTAACCCTATAAGTTAAACATTGTTTCAAGTATTGTGTTTTCTGCCCCACTTTCTCAGAATGCCTATAAGTAAGTGGACCAGATCAACCATGAAATGCATTTTAGGCTTATTTGCATGCTTTTTCTACAGTCAGTGGAACTCAAGTCCAGTACAAGTGGAACACATTCTAATTCAACTCGGAGTCCCATAATTCTATTGCGTTTAACTATACTGAGTCCTAAAAAAAACACCTACATTGGTGAGGACTAACAACCTATCATCCTGCCATGAGTGGGGAGTCTCTATGTGTCTCTCTCCTTACAGGCAAGCATTATCTGACATCTTGTGGTTTTAACTGTTTGAAAATAAGTGTTTGTTATACAGCAAACTCTTTAGTGGTTTTCTTTTCTTTTTCAGATTTAGTGAAACACTTAATTCATCATACTCTGTATTCCATATATTTAGTGGATTTTACTTGTTATTTTAGTATCACTGTATGTCTTAGTGATAGGGAGCTAGATAAGGCAACTTTGCAAATATTAACTGTTTCATTTCCTGTAGTGAGACAGTGTTATGAACATTCTGCTACATTCAGTTACTAACTATGGAACTTGACAAACTTGTTATCTGTTGTAATAGCACTGGACTTTTAGAGTGTTTTGTAAAATACCATATTTTCTAAATTAAATCAGGGTTATTAATCAATATTTTTTTTCTACTAAATAGAGGAACTGTAAGTATAAGATAGTTGAAATTAGGAATATGGAAAAACAGTAAATATTAGAATCTGATGTATCCAGTCAAAGGGATGTTATTTTTAGTATTTAAATATTTCTAATGGGACTGTAAACTATAAGAATTGAAAAATCATCTATGGGACAACTATAACCCATCTGCTGGTGAAAATGTTCCAATGAATTCTCTCTTACATTTCAGTTTAAAAACATAAATAAACCGTGTAATAAAAGTGATGTTTAGTTAAAAAAAAACATACCATTTATAATTGCTTTGAAGGATGCAGTTATGAAAATATGTATTTATTTGTTTACGTAAATTCCCTTTTTTACTTGCCTGAAGTCCTGCCTTTTTTTTTTTTTTTTTTTAATACAGACCAGTTAAGATTATCTATCATTCCTTTGCCCAGCACAAATGTTTATGTTTGTGCTGGACAGTCTCCAATAAAATGTTTCTCATAGAGCACAGGAGGTATTTTATAACATATGAACACTCATTCAAATGATAATTAAGATAATTTATCCAAATGAGATTGCAGACACAAAGCATACAGCAAAAATACTTAAAGGTTGTCAAGCAGTTTTCTGCAGGTTTGAAAGTCTTCTTGTAAGATCCTTATTTTTATCTTAAACAGGTGGCTGCTGGCAGGGGTAGTGTTTATAATGGCAATTACATAACTTCCCTGCTGTTATTATTATTAGTATTATTATTATTGGTATTTATATAGCGCCAGCTTATTTCACATTGCTTTACAATAATATGAAAGGAGGGAATTTTAACAATAAATGGGACAATTACAAAATTATATAGGGACAATAGGTAGATGAGGACCCTGCTCTAACAAGCTTACATCCTAGAGTTCCTAAATTATATACACGGGTGCTGAGTGCAAAATGAGAAGAAAAATTTACTTTTACATATCTTTTCACCAGGTGGTGTGAGTGACATCCAGGGAAGATTTCCCTAATGCAACAAAGAATTTTAACACCTATATAGACAACCGAGACAACTTAGTGGGAGCATGAGGATACACCATAATAAATTAAAGGGTCGCTATAAGCACCCAGATCACTTCATATCATTGAAGTGGTCTGGTTTCAGTGTCCCTGTCCCCTTAACCATGCAATGTAAATGTTCACTTTGTAGGGTTCAGATTGCCTTTAGTGGCTGTCTACCATGAGGATATTGAGTCTTCAAAATCCCCATAGGAAACATTGATTTGATGCTTTCCTACGGGGGATGCCTAAGATGTGTGCTGTTCACAAATTCTCACTTTAATGAATAACCCTGAATGTATGCAGACCGTATGAAAGCAACCATAACATCTAGAAATTATTTGGAAACATTTTTTCTGTGAAGAAGGGAAGTGATGTTAATACTTATAAATTCATACTTGAATGAATAGGTCATACACGGTTTGTTTTGACACTTGTACTCACTCATGTGGATTTTTATAGACTTCTCATATTCTAGTGCCTTTGAAAACATGGGAATTAAACCTGGTGTCATTTCCAAAGCTTAACATGCATTTGCCTGTGTTATGTGCTTATTACTGCTGCTCACACATTCAATTAGATGACTAATGAAGGTTACAAATTTGCTTCGCTTCAATGGACTAGCAGATAATTAAGAAAATGATACAAGTAGCACTACAGTTAGACTGTAGTTTTACTATTCTTCTTTATGCTACCCTTGCCAATAAAGTCATGAAGTCAATAATTCACACATGAGCATTACCTTGATGTAACCATCAGCTCCACTATATTAGAGGCATTTTCAATAAGTATGTGATATGGATTTTTGCATTATTACAATCCTTAAAGATCTCTAATCACAGGGTGTAAACAGAATGCATGTTTAAATAAATGTAAAACTCTTTGAGAAATATTCCAAATAACTTCAAATAGTTAAGAGTAGAAAAAAATGTATTGACTCAGATTCACAC
>OW240912.1:294061251-294103430 GCA_933207985.1 Pelobates cultripes
GGGCCGTGTCCCCAACAAGTCTGGGACACGGCCTTAAAGGGGCAGTGTCCCAATCTTCCTGATGTCCCAAAAAAGGTGTTTAAAGGGCCAGCACCAGTCACATAAAGAGTCCATAAGCCCCAATATGCCCACCGACAGTCTTAAAGGGCCACACACACCAAATAAAAGTGCATACATTTTCACAATCTCCCAGGGGCCATAGTCATGCGGGAGGAGGCTGGCAAATAGGCTTCTCCACAACCCAGGGAAGCAGGGCAATTTGCCATTTAAAGGGCCCGTTACAAATAGCAGTTTGTAACAAGGTGTCAATCCATATCTGCCAAGGGACCCGATGTAGGGGGACCAGTCCCTATTCTGCTCTGTGTCAGTGTGTATCAGGGAACCTTAGGACGGGTGTCAATCCATATCTGCCAAGTGACCCTATGCAGGGGGAACAGTCCCTATTCTGCTCTGTGTCAGTGTGTATCAGGGATCCTTAGGACAGGTGTCAATCCATATCTGCCAAGTGACCCTATGCAGGGGGAACAGTCCCTATTCTGCTCTGTGTCAGTGTGTATCAGGGATCCTTAGGACAGGTGTCAATCCATATCTGCCAAGTGACCCTATGTAGGGGACCAGTCTCTATTCTGCTCTGTGTCCGTGTGCATCAGGGGCTCTGAGGACAGGTGTCAATCCATATGTCAAGGTGTCAATATGTCATATGTCAGGTGTCAATCCATATTCATTGTGATTTAGGAATGTTAGGTGATTTCTGCCCTTTATGGATTAAAACCAGACTCTGTATCAACTGTGTAATTTTCCATGGGAGTTTTGCCATGGATCCCCCTCCGGCATGCCACAGTCCAGGTGTTAGTCCCCTTGAAACAACTTTTCCATCCCTATTGTGGCCAGAAAGAGTCCCTGTGTGTTTTAAAATTCGCCTCCCCATTGAAGTCAATGGCGTTTCAGGCGGTTCGCCGGTTCGCGAACATTTGCGGAAGTTCGCGTTCGCCGTTCGCGAACCGAAAATTTCGGGTTCGCGACATCACTAATCTTGATATTTTGGTATTTGATTTTGTCTTTGTTCTGGCTTCCTTGATTTCTGGCATCCTTGACTTTTTTCTCATCGCTGTGTCAGATTCTTTATCCCTGACCTCGGCAAGTATTCTGACTATTTTTGAATACGTTAAGTCTGGCCAATCTAAAGTCCGGTTAGACGTAATCCTTAGTCAATTAGTAATCCTGACACTCATCATCGCCGCCGCCTCCTCCATTTGTCTTATCTCCTCAACTCTCCCCAGCCATTCATGGTACAATAGTGGTTCCAGCCGTCGCCAGTGTAATGGGATCAGCGATCTAGCTGCTGACAGGAGATGTCTCGAAAGGGTCTTCCTGTAACATGTGATAGAGAGTTTGGATTTGCTCAGTAAGTTCTGTGGGATGAAATATGAGATATTTGTGGAGTTTTTCTGGTGTCGTACCAGTGCGTAAGAATCTTGTAAGTTACAGCTGGAGCCTAACTGTGTGTATGCTATTAGTTGGACCCATTCCTGGGAGGAAAAAGATGTGTGGAGTGATTCCTCCCATGCACTCTGAAACCTTGTTGGGGGCGTGCTGTCCACTGATATTGGCAAAGTGTATAGTATAGAGATACCGTGGTATAAATCAGTCTGTTACGTGCAAAGGACCTCAAAAGGGTATAGTGGCCTGTGCAGTTGTACTTGGTTTGCGATTGTGGAATGGAAGTGGTTCAGCTAGTGGTATGCGACGGTTTCCAGGAGCATGGGGGTTCTAGCCCTTGCTAATGTTTGTAGGGGGAGTAAGTGGTCTCCCTTGAACAGGTCTCTGAAGCAGATATATTCCCCATTTCAGAGGAATTCCAGAGCCTGTCTGCCTTGTCTGGCCGGAAAATCCAGATTATTCGAGATAGGAAGCATTGTGCCATTTATCGTCGTAATAGTGTACTTAAAACGGATTTGGTTCCAAACTTTCAGTGTAGCCCCCATGAACAGCTGTGAGGTGATTAAATGTCTGGAGGCCATATTGGGAAGCCACACTATTGCTGGAACTTTCTTTCTAGACCTCGATCTCTCAAGATTTGACCACATCTTCTGTGATGCAGTGTTGTGCCATTCCACAATCGTTGTCAGATGGGTCACACGACAGTAATCCAGAAACTATGGTAGACCCAGTCCCCCTTCCCATTTAGATTTCATCAGCTTTGTCATGTTTAGCCAAGGTCTGTGTTCCCTTCAAACAAATGCAACCAACGCCGAATTCAGGGACTTAAAGAAGGCCGGAGGGAGGATGATTGGTATTGTCTGAAATAAATAGAGCTTCCTATGAGCACAATCATATTGACAGCATTTATACGTCCCGTCCAGGTAAAATGTGGGACCATCCAGGCCTTCATATCCATTGTGAGGCGGGACAGCAGCGGCTGGAAGTTGAGATTATACAGTTGTTGAAGGTCACGAGGGATCAACAAGCGAAGATATTTGATGCAGTTGGCAGGCCATCGAAATTTAATAGATTTTTGAAAAAAGTGTCCAAATTATTTATCTACAACCAATCCTATAAATTTTAATGGTGATTTATTTTGATAAATCAATTGGGAAGCTTTTCTTAGAGTATTAAATTATTTTGAAAACGAATTAAACATAATCCCATATTTTGTTCTGCTATAATGCAGATTTTTTTTTCTACCGTCTTTTTTCATGTATAATATTTTTGCCAGCTATTTGCTCCTCAAGGTTGATATGTGTTTTAATATTTGTTTGTTTTTTAATTAAAATTTAGAAAATGTAATATATATATATATATATATATATAGTTAATACAATGCTAAACAAAAATCTGCACACCAGTCAAGCCATAAGACTTGCTTTTCCCACAGAAATCCCAAATCAGCAGTGATGTTACAACTGCAAAGGATTCTGGGTGGGCATATGCAAATTAGTTTAACAAAGAATCACATTTTTGCCTCATTCCATTTTAAACAAGGATTCCTTTTAATTTGTGTTTGCAATATACAACTGCTTGAAACACAATTTATGATAAGATGCAAAACCAGTGAACCACTCATGGACAGCTGTTTCGTTGTTAATGCAACTCTTCAGCATGAGGTTGGTTACTGGTTTGCTTAGTGAGGCTTGGTAGTGCTTGGGAAGCAAAATCTAAATAGGTTATGGTGGGGAAAAATTGTGATTGAAAACCCCTTCCACCTGAAGTATGTGGATAGTTAATACAATGCTAAACAAAAATCTGCACACCAGTCAAGCCATAAGACTTGCTTTTCCCACAGAAATCCCAAATCAGCAGTGATGTTACAACCGCAAAGGATTCTGGGTGGGCATATGCAAATTAGTTTAACAAAGAATCACATTTTTGCCTCATTCCATTTTAAACATGGATTCCTTTTAATTTGTGTTTGCAGTATACAACTGCTTGAAACACAATTTAGGATAAGATGCAAAAAAAGTGAACCACTCATGGACAGCTGTTTCGTTGTTAATGCAACTCTTCAGCATGAGGTTGGTTACTGGTTTGCTTAGTGAGGCTTGGTAGTGCTTGCCTCACTAAGAAAACCAGTAACCAACCTCATGCTGAAGAGTTGCATTAACAACGAAACAGCTGTCCATGAGTGGTTCACTGGTTTTGCATCTTATCCTAAATTGTGTTTCAAGCAGTTGTATACTGCAAACACAAATTAAAAGGAATCCATGTTTAAAATGGAATGAGGCAAAAATGTGATTCTTTGTTAAACTAATTTGCATATGCCCACCCAGAATCCTTTGCGGTTGTAACATCACTGCTGATTTGAGATTTCTGTGGGAAAAGCAAGTCTTATGGCTTGACTGGTGTGCAGATTTTTGTTTAGCATTGTATTAACTATCCACATACTTCAGGTGGAAGGGGTTTTCAATCACAATTTTTCCCCACCATAACCTATTTAGATTTTGCTTCCCAAGCACTACCAAGCCTCAATTAGCAAACCAGTAACCAACCTCATGCTGAAGAGTTGCATTAACAACGAAACAGCTGTCCATGAGTGGTTCACTGGTTTTGCATCTTATCCTAAATTGTGTTCCAAGCAGTTGTATACTGCAAACACAAATTAAAAGGAATCCATGTTTAAAATGGAATGAGGCAAAAATGTGATTCTTTGTTAAACTAATTTGCATATGCCCACCCAGAATCCTTTGCGGTTGTAACATCACTGCTGATTTGGGATTTCTGTGGGAAAAGCAAGTCTTATGGCTTGACTGGTGTGCAGATTTTTGTTTAGCATTGTATTAACTATCCACATACTTCAGGTGGAAGGGGTTTTCAATCACAATTTTTCCCCACCATAACCTATTTATATATATATATATATATATATATATATATATATATATATATATATATATATATATATATATATATATTATTTTTTTAATTTGACAATTTACATTTTTGGTACTGAAACAATAATGCAGCGGGAAAGGGGGGTGTACAAAATGAAAGAAGGGGTGAGGGGAGGGGAGGTTCAGCAGATACATATTCGACATATCTTACAGCATGTAGTAATCTGTTCAGTGTACACAGCATAACAGTGCATGGTCCTCACCTCGGACCCTTTTGGACCTTTTTGTAGTCCTACCCCACTATCTACCAGTGGGTATGGTTACAATAGGGTCACTCTGACTTGCAGAGTGTGCCAATCTCTATGCGTCCCAAGCTTCCCATGCCATTTGGGTAGTTCTAAATGGGGGCCACAGCCTGCGGGAACAGTGCTCGTACGTGTGCTTTTTATACATGTCCGTCATTAGAGTGGACACGGTGGGGCACTGCGGGGACTTCCATGCTCTAGCTATTAATCTTTGGGCTGATAATAGGACATGGTATATAAGCTTCTGCTTAAATTTAGGGAGGTTGTCTTGTAGGAGCATGGTTAGGTACGTAGTTGGGTGAAGGGGCAATTGCTTGCTGTCAGGGATGACAGTAGGGTTTGGACCACTTACCAAAACTGTTGGAGAACTGGACAGTGTCACCAAATGTGGAGCAGCAGTTTGGTGAACTATTTGGGTAGATCTTGTGGATATGCGTCAGCACCATATACCATCTATATATTAATTTTCGCTGCTGTTCCAGTAGGGTAGCAGACGTGATTAGAGATTTAGTTGTGGTGAACAATTGACCCCATCGCTGTTAAGAGATTTCAGTTCCCAAGTTTGCGTTCTCCCATGCAGTATGGGAGAGCTCCGATGGGGGTGGCTAGGGAGAGTGGGTTCAAAGAGCTCAATCGAGACCTGTGGGTAGCCTGAGCCATTTAGGTAGCCATAGCATGCTGGGTAGGTCAAAGGGCCATATCCAGTTGCATTCCATGGACACCCATTGGGGCCTTTGAGAAAATGAGGTATCACAGAAGCTAGTATAGAGGCATGGTAGTTGGTGCTTGAAGTGCCTTCATGGCCACTCTAGGTCTGGAGCCTGCCCAGATGAATTTTGACAGATCTTTGGTAATCCTATGGTTAGAGCTTGGGTCTTGGCCTTATTGAGGGAATAGTATGAGTGTAGGCCATATTCACAAATGAGGTTCATGAGTAAGGAGGTCGTGGATTGGGAGATGTAAAGAAGGATGTCGTCTGCAAATGCACTTATCTTGGTTTCCTGTCCACAAACTTCTATACCGCGAATATCTGGGTGGTCCCTAACAGCATTTAAGAGGGGCTTTAGAGCTAAGACATATAAAAATGGGGAGAGTGGGCACCCTTGCCTATTTCCATTATCGATCTTAAAGGGATGGGATAGAAATCCCGCTTGAATTACTTGGGCCGTTGGGGCTGAGTACAGGGTACAAATTTGTTGTATAACCTGTGGGAGGATTCCATATTTGTCTAGTGCGTGCCTCGGGAAGGACCAGCCGAGGCGGTCAAATGCTTTCTCTGCGTCCAGAGCTAGGAGCAGGCCGCCTCTGCCGCTTGAGTACCAGGGAGAGTTTGCGCGTATTGTCAGATCCATGCCTCCCCCGGATAAACCCTGTTTGGTCGTCGGTTATCAAGGTCGGTAAGATTGGGCTCAGTCTATTAGCTAGGATCTTGGCATAGATCTTCGCGTCCGTGATCAGGAGAGAGATGGGGCGGAAGTTTTTATACTGGTCAGCAGGTTTATCTGGCTTGGGGATAGTAACTATTGTGGCTAGTAACATCTCCAGCGGGAGGGAGCTGGTTTTAGTGGCCTCTAGGTATACCCGGAGGAGGAGAGGTGCTGAGTCCTCTGCGTATGTTTTATAATAGGTGTTTATGAACCAGTCAGCACCCGGGGAGTTTTAATAGCGGACATCACCTTTACGCTATTATGATATATGTTGGCTCGCAGTTTGAGCAATAGGTATTTAGTCTTTTCCATGTTTAGTTCTGCTAGTCGATCATACAATTGAGACCGCTTAGTTGCCAGTTCTCTTGTGGGTTGTGTTTTGTTTAGGGAAGTGATAAGGGTAACTTGCTTATGGCATTCTAGGGTTTTTGCGTTTTTTGAGAAAGGAGGAGCGACGTATAAATAGGCCTCTAAGGACCGCCTTATGCGCGGACCATGTAGTAAAATCAGACACTTTGGGATCTGCATTAGTTTTAAAATATTCCTGGATTTCTCCATGGACAGTAGCTGTGAAATCTGGGTCAGAGAGCAAGGAGTAGTTAAGATGCCATGTCCCTCTCCCCTTAAATTGAAATTTATCTAACAGTTCAAGGGTGACCGGGGCGTGATCCGGCCAAGTTATCTCTCCAGTTTTTGCATCTAGAGAGTTGGGCTAGCGAGTCTCTGTTTACTAAGAAAGCATCTATCCAGGTATATGTGTTTTTTTTCCTAGCACTTTGAGGATATGAGACCAATTGGAATTGGAAATAATGTTGGTAATTGGTTACAGTTTCAGCATCCCATGTAATCCCTCTCAGTAGGATGGAGAGTCCTCCAGGCATCGTACAGGCTGTAAAGGGATATGAGTTTGGTGAGAGCTCTTTAGTCACCCTTTATCTGGCTCTATGGTTGTGGCCAGTAGTGGGTGCTGACGTGTCAAGGTTGGTCTGCGTGAAATTGAAATCTCTGCATAAGAGTAGACTGCCCTGTTTGCACTTGTCTATTTTAGAAAGCAAGGAGTGGAGATAATTGTTTGAGTTATCATTGGGGAAGTAGGCCGTAGCCAACGTATATTGAGTATTGTTGAACAACCCCAGTAGGATGATAAACTGTCCGTTTGGGTCTATGTATTGCTTTGGAGCGTAAAAGCTACATCTCTGTGTATAAAAATGGAGACCCCTCTAGTCTTACTATCTGATAATGCATGGTATTGGGTGGGGTAGTGTTTGGTGAACAGGGCTGGAGTATATCCCCTCTTAAAGTGAGTTTCTTGTATACATGCAATGTCTATGTTTTTTGTGAGGTCTATAAGCAAAAGCCTCCTTTTACCCAGGGTATTCAAACCTTTAACATTATAAGTAACAATGACCACAAAACTTTTACCCAGTTCTCCTCTGAATCATTCAGATGTTCATTGGCAAACTTCACACGGGCCTGTACATGTGCTTTCTTGAGCAGGGGGACCTTGCAGGTGCTGCAGGATTTCAGTCCTTCACAGTGTAATGCGTTACCAATTGTTTTCTTGGTGGTTTTGGTCCCAGCTGCCTTGAGATAATTAACAAGATCTTCCTGTGTAGTTCTGGCCTGATTCCCCATGATCATTGAAACTCCACGATGAGAGATCTTGCATGGAGCACCAGACTGAGGGAGACTGACCGTTATTTTGTTTTTCTTCCATTTGTGAATAATCACACCAGCTGTTGTCACCTTCTCACCAAGCTGCTTGGCGATGGTCTTGTAGCCCATTTCAGTCTTGTGTAGGTCTACAATCTTGTCCCTGTCATCCTTGGCCATGGTGGAGAGTTTGGAATGGTTTGATTTGCTTCTTTGGACAGGTGACTTTTATACAGGTAACGAGCTGAGATTAGGAGCACTCCCTTTAAGAAATATTGCTTATTGATAGGGGATCAAATACTTATTTCACTTATTGACATGCAATTGGATTGTTTTTTTGTTATTCTGTCTCTCACTGTTAAAATACACCTACCCTTAAAATTATAGACTGATAATTTATTTGTCAGTGGGCAAACGTTCAAAATCAGCAGGGGATTAAATACTTTTTTCCCTCACTGTATCTTTACTTAAATTGTTGGCATGGGATTCAGCATATTTATGCTGCTCAAATTAGCCAATTTACCTATAGTTACATCTATGTTTTGCCTTTTTTGAATCACCACGATTCACTAATTAGTGCATATAACCCATTATGCTAAAATCTGAAATATATATAATTGTGCTGCTGTTGATGAAAAAAACATGTTGATGGGAAATAGTATGACACATTTCAAAAATGTTTTTATAATGTATGAGTTGCTATATTAAGACATTTCCATTTTATAATATTCAACCTTATTGCAAAATCTACAAGATACAATTCATTATTAATAAAAAAAAAGTATTTAAATAAATTGTGCAAACCTACGTGTAATCTGTTGCTTCTGGCTATGAAACAGATAAATATAAAACATTCAAAAATAAGCCTTGCCGATATGTAGAATGAAAGGTTCTTAATGACTTTGAAATGATTTTTCTATCTTACTGAAAAATAAATATGACAAATACATTTTTTTTTCCTAGCACTTTGAGGATATGAGACCAAATGGAAATAATGTTGGTAATTGGTTACAGTTTCAGCATGGGTGATACAATAATTTCATATTTGTCACAAGAAATATCTATTAAACGGTGTCTGCATGAAGCTAGATGAAATGTAAAAACTCCATAATAGACTTCAATGAAGGGATGATGATACTGGCCATTTTAATTCACTACTCTTGAAAATGAAGTCAGACCACTAAAAATAAACTAACAGTGCTATTCAATAATGTGACTTTTCAAATTCCGATTTTTTTTTTTTTTTACCTTAAATTTGAAATTCACTTTGACTTCCTTGCAATTTTCACTTTAGGGAATCACCTTGTAAATTATAGGTACATGATAAATAATAAAACATTCAGGAATAAATTTTCACCTAAATAACTTGAAACACAGGTTAGCAAATTCTTCAATATGTATTCAGTTCTAAGTAGTATAGGCACTTTCAACAAACTGAATGCTTGGAATTGGTTAGTGCATGTTATGTCCCTTAATCTAATTATATTAAATTCAATGTGATTTGTCTGCTTAACATTCAAAGCAATTTAAAAGTGAAATGCAATATTTAGATTAAAATAAAAACTAAAAATTACTGATAATATTGTATAATGTGGGTATTTTATAAATGATGCAACTGGATGCCATTTTTGTTATGTTAAGAGCACATATTAGCAATATATTGTGCAGAATACATTGAAGTGCAATGAGGTACTTTCCATTTTAACCAAAAATATATATTTTTTTGTTATGTAGAAATTATGCATTTACCTTAATTTTAAGTATTTAGGTTTGAGGATGAATGGAAATGTATTCTTTGAAATGAATTACTTTGGTATTTTTTAAATTATTCCTCTATACCCTTGCCTTGACGGAGATTAGTGAAATCACTGACATCATTATCACTTGCATTCATACTGTTAATATGCAAATTAAATGTATAAAGTTGAACTATTTTGTCAATCATTATTATAACTTCAATAGAACACGTTAACATTTAATGTTCATAGGAAAAATAATTACCTTTAGCAAGATAGATGTGTTTAACATCAATATTAAACAGAATTTACATTACACAAATATTACATTACTGACTTTAATTATAGCAGTATTAGATCCACTTAGCAACATCAACATGTTTAAGCCCTGTGTGCTTTGTTGGTATAATGGATGTTAAATGTATTTTTCATGCAACTATCTTTAGCACCTCTTATATCTGAGAAACAGTCTTCATAAGATATGGCTGAGCTTCTTTCTCTACACTTTTGTTTTACTAGATTATTTGCTATAATAAGAATTGCTGGGAATTCAAAATTAATTCAAAGTGAATTTCAAAATGTATACCTAAATAGTCAAATGAAAAATTCTACAGGTCATTACTGTTTCAGTTTGGCTACTAAAGACTTATTTTTTTAAATTCACTTAGGACTTGCATTAAATTCCTGGTAATGCTCATTTTTAGTGAATAACAGCGTTTGCAGTATTCAAGGACTCCTTAATATGTACTCTTAGAGATTACACACTTCTATGTCTTATTCAGGCTTGGAGCATTCATTTTACGCTGGGCATATTACAGACTTGATCTCCCACAGGGCTGATATAAAAAATATTTTGTACTGTTAGATTTGTAAATAAGGTTTTGTTCCAGATACCTTCATGAAAAATTATCTGTAGAAGTAATATAAAAATAATAATTATTATTTTTTATATATATATATATATATATATACATATATATAGATATATACAGTTGCAAGAAAAAGTATGTGAACCCTTTGGAATGATATGGATTTCTGCACAAATTGGTCATAAAATGTGATCTGATCATCATCTAAGTCACAACAATAGACAATCACAGTCTGCTTAAACTAATAACACACAAAGAATGAAATGTTGCCATGTTTTTATTGAACACACCATGTAAACATTCACAGTGCAGGTGGAAAAAGTATGTGAACCCCTAGACTAATGACATCTCCAAGAGCTAATTGGAGTGAGATGTCAGCCAACTGGAGTCCAATCAATGAGATGAGATTGGAGGTGTTGGTTACAGCTGCCCTGCCCTATAAAAAACACACACCAGTTCTGGGTTTGCTTTTCACAAGAAGCATTGCCTGATGTGAATGATGCCTCGCACAAAAGAGCTCTCAGAAGACCTACGATTAAGAATTGTTGACTTGCATAAAGCTGGAAAGGGTTATAAAAGTATCTCCAAAAGCCTTGCTATTCATCAGTCCATGGTAAGACAAATTGTCTATAAATGGAGAAAGTCCAGCACTGCTGCTACTCTCCCTAGGAGTGGCCGGCCTGTAAAGATGACTGCAAGAGCACAGCGCAGACTGCTCAATGAGCTGAAGAAGAATCCTAGAGTGTTAGCTAAAGACTTACAAAAGTCACTGGCAAATGCTAACATCCCTGTTAGCGAATCTACAATACGTAAAACTCTAAACAAGAACGGATTTCATGGGAGGATACCAAAAACATTGCTGCACGTTTACAGTTTGCACAAGAGCATCTGGATGTTCCACAGCAGTACTGGCAAAATATTCTGTGGACAGATGAAACCAAAGTTGAGTTGTTTGGAAGAAACACACAACACTATGTGTGGCGAAAAAAAGGCATAGCACACCAACATCAAAACCTCATCCCAACTGTGAAGTATGGTGGTGGGGGCATCATGGTTTGGGGCTGCTTTGCTGCGTCAGGGCCTGGACGGAGTGTTATCATCGAAGGAAAAATGAATTCCTAAGTTTATCAAGACATTTTGCAGGAGAACTGTCTACCAGCTGAAGCTCAACAGAAGATGGGTGTTGCAACAGGACAATGACCCAAAGCATAGAAGTAAATCAACAACAGAATGGCTTAAACAGAAGAAAATGCACCTTCTGAAGTGGTCCAGTCAGAGTCCTGACCTCAACCCGATTGAGATACTGTGGCATGACCTCAAGAAAGCGATTCACACAAGACATCCCAAGAATATTGCTGAACTGAAACAGTTCTGTAAAGAGGAATGGTCAAAAATTACTCCTGACCGTTGTGCAGGTCTGATCTGCAACTACAGGAAACGTTTGGTTGCAGTTATTGCTGCCAAAGGAGGTTCAACCAGTTATTAAATCCAAGGGTTCACATACTTTTTCCACCTGCACTGTGAATGTTTACATGGTGTGTTCAATAAAAACATGGCAACATTTAATTCTTTGTGTGTTATTAGTTTAAGCAGACTGTGATTGTCTATTGTTATGACTTAGATGATGATCAAATCACATTTTATGACCAATTTGTGCAGAAATCCATATCATTCCAAAGGGTTCACATACTTTTTCTTGCAACTGTATATATATACACACACACATTGCTCAAAAAAATAAATGGAACACTTAAACAACACAATGTAACTCCAAGTCAATCACACTTCTGTGAAATCAAACTGTCCACTTAGGAAGCAACACTGAGTGACAATCAATTTCACATGCTGTTATGCAAATGGAATAGACAACAGGTGGAAATTATAGGCAATTAGCAAGACACCACCAATAAAGGAGTGGTTCTGCAGGTGGTGCCAACAGACCACTTCTCAGTTCCTATGCTTCCTGGCTGATGTTTTGGTCACTTTTGAATGCTGACGGTGCTTCCACTCTAGTGGTAGCATGAGATGGAGTCTACAACCCACACTCAGGTAGTGCAGCTCATCCAGGATGGCACATCAATGTGAGCTGTGGCAAGAAGGTTTGCTGTGTCTGTCAGCGTAGTGTCCAGAGCATGGAGGTGCTACCAGGAGACAAGCCAGTACACCAGGAGACATGGAGGAGGCCGTAGGAGGGCAACAGCCCAGCAGCAGGACCGCTACCTCTGCCTTTGTGCAAGCAGGAACAGGAGGAGCACTGCCAGAGCCCTGCAAAATGACCTCCAGCAGGCCACAAATGTGCATGTGTCTGCTCAAACGTCAGAAACAGACTCCATGAGGGTGGTATGAGAGCCTGACGTCCACAGGTGGGGTTGTGCTTACAGCCCAACACCATGCAGGACGTTTGGCATTTGCCAGAGAACACCAAGATTGGCAAATTTGCCACTGGCACCCTGTGCTCTTCACAGATGAAAGCAGGTTCACACTGAGCACATGTGACAGACGTGACAGAGTCTGGAGACGCTGTGGAGGACGTTCTGCTGCCTGCAACATCCTCCAGCATGACTGGTTTGGCAGTGGGTCAGCAATGGTGAGGGGTGGCATTTCTTTGGGGGGGCCACACAGCCCTCCATGTGCTCGCCAGAGGTAGCCTGACTGCCATTAGGTACCGAGATGAGATCCTCAGACCCCTTGTGAGACCATATGCTGGTGCGGTTGGCCCTGGGTTCCTCCTAATGCAAGACAATGCTAGACCTCATGTGGCTGGAGTGTGTCAGCGGTTCCTGCAAGACGAAGGCATTGATGCTATGGACTGTCCCGCCCGTTCCCCAGACCAATCGAGCACATCTGGGACATCATGTCTCCATCCACCAGTCACGTTACACCACAGACTGTCCAGGAGTTGGCAGATGCTTTAGTCCAGGTCTGGGAGGAGATCCCTCAGGAGACCATCCGCCACCTCATCAGGAGTATGCACAGGTGTTGTAGGGAGGTCATACAGGCACGTGGAGGCCACACACACTACTGAGCCTCATTTTGACTTGTTTTAAGGACATTACATCAAAGTTGGATCAGCCTGTAGTGTGTTTTTTTTTTTTTAAGTATTTCCAAAGAATATGTAAATCATTCAGATCTAGGATGTGTTATTTTTGTGTTCCCTTTATTTTTTGAGCAGTGTATGTATACACACATACACACACACACACTTTTATGTAAAGATTAATGGGAATATTTTTGATGGAACATACTTGCACTTATATTAAATTCTAAGTTTAAATGTCTAATTCATTATAATTCATGTTAGGAACAAAATACGCTGCCTGAGAGATTCAATCTATTTATAAAATTGTTATACTACTGAAAAATTATATGGTAGCTAGGAGACCTTCTGAGTCCATAGGCTCACAAGTAATTATCCCCTGCTAGTAGAGTGGATAATAAAATAACTAATATTTTTTTGCTGCTCGCAGAATTTAATCAAGAGATCACATACATTTCACAGATAGGATTAAATTTTTGGACAAGCATTTCAAATGAATAAAATCTGTTTAAAAAAAAAAAAAATCAAAATAATGTATCCAAAATATTGACTTGAAAGGTGACTGCAGATAAATCATTTGGAATGTTTTTTTAACCGATTTCAATAATTCAAAAAAAATTACAAAACATATTGAATAGAGGCCTTAATCTGTACCAGGAACAACTGATTTATTTTGAGAACACCTAAATGGAAAGAAGTTTAATTTCTATTTCCCCACAATATATTGTCAACCACCATTTCTCAAGTGGCAAGATAGTACTCTGCTTGGTAGATATTTGTCTCCCTTCACATTTTGTGCCTTTTTGTTTTTTAAATTGTGGTGATCATATTGTTCGCTAATTACAAAAGGTCTAATCTATATGCTGCAGTGTAATTACAATACTTATTTTGACAAGTCAATATTTAGATCTGGATTGCCCTTTTTGGGAAGGATCAGTCTGATTTGCAAATATGCTTGGTTCTCTCTGTAATTAGACAAGATGAGCTAAAACCAGCTTGAGAACTGAGCAGGGACCTAACAAAGGGCAAGATAATTGAGTAGTCCTGTCTGAGTATCCTCTTGCTCTGTTTTTGTTAGTTTGTAAATTGCCTAGGCTCAAATTGCCTCTCTAAGGTAAATGGATAATTCAGATATGGATACCTTTGTCACTGTGCCTATAGAGTTATCAGCCACACCTCACTAATGAGGCACACCAAGGAAAAAAAAATGACTAGGGACTCAATAAGGTTAATGGATATTCGAGGTGTGGACTCCTTTCCCGTTGTGTGTAAAAGGGTATCAGCCACCCCTCACTGATGAGGGCCACCCAGGCATAAAAAATATTATCCTGAGTTACTGTTCTCCCATGCAGAGGGAGCAGGCTTGGATCTGTACTATTATTTTGGGTGGAAACAGTCTGATATGCAAATGTTTTAGCTTCTCTCTGTAATGGCACAATATGCAAATCCAGCTTACTAATGGAAAGGGGACCTAATTAAGTGCAAGCTATAAGCCACACGAGATTTGAGAACAGCAGTTAAATACCTTTTTAAGCCTTGTGGGAGGGAGGGGAGCACAGTCACCTAAATGGTAACTAGGACACTAAAGTGTTAGGAATACACATTTATATTCCTAACACTATAGTATTCCTTTCATGGTTACATTTAATATATCTTATAGAATTTCCTTCTATAAGTGATATCATTGTTTACAGTAACACAGCAAGGCACTTTGTTATTATAATAAAGTGACAAATCCCACAGCGCTGAATGGGTGGACTAACAGACGCATATTTGTAACCAAATGAGTTGGACACACAGGATAGGTAGGTCGAAACAGCATTGTGTAGAGATTTGCAAGCAAGTACCAGGATCTTAAATTGAGCCCTATATCTTACGGGAAGCCAATGTAGGGACTGACAAAGAGGGGAGGCGTGGGAGGTGCAGGCGGACCGAAATATGAGCCTCGCCACCGCATTCATTATAGATTAATGGGACAAGTTGGGAACACGTACGACCACTGAGAGTCAGATTACAATTGTCAAGGCGAGAGAGGACAGTGGCATGGACAAGAACCATTAGGCATTAAATAGGGGCGGATGCATGCTCTGTTTTTGAGATGGAAGCTGCAGGATTTGGCAAATGATTGGATATGAAGACTGAAAGAGAGGTTGAAGTCAAAAAGAACACCTAGGCAGTGAGCTTCTCATGAGGCAAGGTTTGTAGAGCAGGATCGCCGTATGGATCAGATAGCACAGGCTCTCCAGACACTCTTGTCTAGAACTATTCCTGCAACCGCACCTAACCCTCCTACACCTCTTCTTCCCAAAGTATCCAATTCACCTAATACTTCGCCCCACTTAACACCCCCTCCTAGATATGCTAAGAAATGCAGAGGTTTTATTAATCAAATAGAATTCCACCTTGAGATGTATCCACGTTCCTTTCCCACTGATAGGTCTAAAGTGGGGTTTTTGATGCATCAACTTACTGACAAAGCACTTGAGTGGGCAAATCCTATTTGGGAGACCAATGGACCTATGGTGCATAATTTCAATAGCTTTCTTACGGCTTTTCATAGAACTTTTGACACAACAAAAAGGTAAAAGAATGCCGCAAGAGCATTAATGAGAATTAAACAGGGTTTTAGGTCTGTGGCTGATTATGCTATTCAGTTTCGTACCCTTGCTTCACAGGTAGATTGGACCAATAATGGGTTAACTACTGCTTTCATGGAAGGTTTATCTGACAATATATTAGATGAGGTAGCGGCAAGGGAGCTTCCTATTCCATTAGAGGACCTTATTGACTACCTCATTGATATAGATAATAGGATTCGTGACAGGCTCTATACTAAGAACAAGAATAGACGTTTAGTCACACCTACTAACCCCAGAGTTGTTAAACCTGAGAGTGTTAAAGTATCCGAGGAGGAACCCATGCAATTAGAGGTTGCCAAACTCTTGGATACTGAAAAATTACTTAGAAGAAGGGACGGACTCTGCCTATACTGTGGTAGGCGAGACCATATGGTAAAAGAATGTCCTTTGCTTCCGGAAAACTCTCGCACCTAAGACCTTATAGGGGACTGGCCTTGGGTGTGATATCTAAGTCTCCTAAATTGCCTCCTAACTGTTTGCTTCTCCCTGTTTCCCTTCATATGGGAGAGAGTTGTATAGCTGAAAGCATACTAGCCTTGGTTGATTCCGGGGCTGCTGAGAACTTCATTGACTCTGGGTTTGTTACGAAAAATAACATTCCCGTCAGAGAGAGGGAGATACCCTTGGCCATTGAGGCCATAGATGGTAGACCTTTAAATACTCCAGTCGTTACCCATGAAACTGTACCATTATTCATGTACACAGGGGTTTTATACTTTGAGACCATTCGGTTTCAGGTTATCACCTCTCCCTCTTCTCATATCATGTTAGGATACCCATGGTTGTGTTCTCACAATCCCATTTTCGACTGGGAATTGGGACAATTAAAATCATGGAGCAAAACCTGCCACGACTCTTGTATGATTAAAGTCACCCCTTTAAATACCATTAATGTTCCTACTACTCCTCCTTTGTCTACTGTTATACCTCCTCAGTACTTGTTTCTCAAAACTGTATTCGATAAAAGGGAAGCTGATAAATTACCGCCTCACAGACTCTATGATTGTGCTATCGATTTATTGCCTGGCACTATACCTCCAAAGGGCAGGGTGTACCCTTTATCTATTCAAGAAAACCGTATCATGGAGGAGTATGTTAAAGAATCGCTAGAAAAGGGGTTCATTAGAAGATCCTCTTCTCTGGCTGGAGCAGGGTTTTTCTTCGTATCTAAGAAAGAGGGTGATTTAAGACCGTGCATCGATTATAGAGGTCTAAACAAAATCACTATCAAAAATGCATACCCTATACCTTTAATTACAGAATTATTTGACAGGCTGAAACATGCTACTGTGTTCACCAAATTGAACCTTAGAGGTGCATACAATTTAATACGTATAAAGGAAGGTCATGAATGGAAGACTGCATTCAACACTAGATCCGGTCATTACGAGTATACTGTTATGCCACTTGGTCTTTGCAATGCCCCAGCAGTATTTCAGGAATTTATTAATGACGTCCTAAGAGTCTTTATTCACACATTTGTAATTGTATACTTGGATGACATACTGATATATTCTGCAGATTTACACACTCATCACAGACATGTCACAACGGTCCTGAAAACCCTTCTTGCTAATGGTCTTTATTGTAAACTAGAAAAATGTTTATTTGACCAATCCGAAGTCCAGTTCTTGGGGTATTTGATTTCCGCCAAAGGGTTTCGTATGGATCCCCAGAAGCTTTCTGCTGTCATTGAGTGGCCCCTACCACAGGGTTTGAAAGCAATTCAATGTTTTCTTGGTTTCTCTAACTATTATAGACGCTTTATTAAGGGTTTTTCTTCTATTGTAGCGCCTATCACCCGTATGACAAAAAAGGGTGGTAATACTCGTGTCTGGTCTCCCGAGGCACTTCAGGCTTTTGACTTTCTTAAAACTACATTCGCCTCTGCACCTATTTTACAGCACCCTATCCCCTCACTGCCTTATATTCTTGAAGTTGATGCTTCTGATATCGGGGTAGGTGCTGTTTTGTCCCAAAGAGAATCGCCTGAAAAACCATTGCATCCTTGTGGCTTTTTTTCTAGACAAATGTGCAAAGCTGAAAGGAATTATGATGTGGGTAATCGCAAACTCCTTGCTATTATCTTAGCTCTTAAAGAATGGAGACACTTGTTAGAAGGAACTAAGGATCCTATCCTCATTTTTACAGATCACAAGAATCTATCCTATCTTGGTGAAGCTAAAAGATTATCTTCTAGGCAGGCTAGGTGGTCACTATTTTTGTCCCGTTTCAATTATATTATCACCTATAGGCCAGGTGATCGCAACATTAAAGCAGACGCTCTGTCCAGACAGTTCAAAACTACTGACAAACAGGAGGTTGATGTTACTCCTGTCATTCCCCCAGACAGGATAATAGCTACTACTATGTTGTCTATTTATTCATCCCTCATGCAGACCATACAGGCGAAACAAAGTATGGCACCTAGCGAGAGGCCTATTGATAAATTGTTTGTTGATGTTCCCGAGAGACGGGAGATTCTGTCATTATATCATGATACTAAGACTGCTGGACATCCTGGTATTACCAAAACGATGTCAGCAGTTTCTCGATATTTTTGGTGGGGTTCCTTATGCAAGGATGTCACTGACTATATAAGTGCTTGTACTACTTGTGCATGTATGAAAACGTCTCGTAGAGTTCCTTGTGGGCTTCTGCATCCCTTACCCGTTCCCGAGAGACCTTGGTCTAACCTATCCATGGATTTTATTGTTGAATTACCCCCTTCGAATGGTAACACAGTCTTCCTGATGATAGTAGATCGGTTTTCCAAGATGGCTCACTTTGTGTCTCTTCGTAAGTTGCCCACATCCAAGGAACTGGCTCTTATCTTCGCTAGAGAAGTATTTCGGTTACATTGTATTCCCGTGTCTATTGTGTCCGATAGGGGAAGACAATTTATTTCCAGGTTCTGGAAAGCCTTTTGTTCAGAAATGGGTATTTCTTTCTCATTTTCTTCCGCTTACCATCCCCAGTCTAATGGAGCTGCTGAACGTGCCAACCAGTCTCTGGAGCAGTACCTTCGTTGTTTTGTGTCTCACCATCAGGACAATTGGTCTGACCTGCTTCCTTGGGCTGAGTTTGCTCGGAATAATGCCACTCTTGATTCTTCCGGCAAAAGCCCTTTTTACGTTTTCTATGGCCAGCATCCCGTTGTTCTTCCGGCTGCATTTTCCTCACAGGGCATGCCAGTTCTGGATGAGCATTTGGCTGGTTTGCGTAATACTTGGGAGCAGGTTCAGCATTCTTTGGTGGATTCCGCTGCTCGCCAGAAGGCTCAGGCTGACAAGCATCGCAGAGCGGCTCCTTCTTATGTTGTGGGGGACAGGGTTTTGCTTTCCACGCGGAATATTCGCCTGTGGGTGCCTTCTATGAAATTGGCTCCCCGCTTCATAGGTCCTTATCGTATTCTGCATAAGGTTAATCCTGTTTCATATGCCTTGGGTCTTCCTAGGAATCTGCGTATTCCTAATGTCTTTCACACCTCGTTGTTGAAGCCTTACGTACGCAACCGCTATACCCGGCATTCTCCGCCTCCCCCTCCTGTCTCCGTGGAGGGTCATGAGGAATTCGAAGTTTCTGCTGTTCTTGACTCTCGTTACTTTAGGGGTCGACTTCAGTACTTGGTGCATTGGAAGGGCTATGGGCCTGAGGAACGCAGTTGGATTTCAGCTGATGCTGTTCACGCTCCCCGCCTTGTGCGTTCTTACCATTCTTGTTTTCTTGCCAGGCCTGGCCCTACCCGCCTGGAGGGTGTGTCCTCAGGGGGGTACTGTAGTGTTATTTACCTTATCCAGGGGCCGGCCGCGGTCCTCTCTTTGAGCCGTGCGCCGTCCTGCTGCTGCACGAGCCGCTCGCGGCTCATCTGACGGCTTCAATAGGAAGGCGGGTAGTGACCGCGAGAAACTGTTGTGTTCAGTTGTGTTTCTTCGTATTGACTTTGGCTTTGTTTCTGACTACGTTTTCTCTTTGTCCTTATCTGTTCTGTTTGCCGGCTTGCAATTTACTGTGTACCAGACCCCGGCTAGTCCTAGTTTACGCTGTCTCTCTGTGCCCTTGACTTTGGATCGTTCCTGACTCTGTCTCCTCTCATATACATTGAGTCCGGCCATTCTAAGGTCCGGTAGACGTATCTCTCCTCTGTGTTGTCTTCTGTTTAGCTGAATCCTGCGTGTTGGGGTATATTCTCGTTACAGTAGGAGGAGAAGGCACAACAGGGTGAAGAAGAGAGTTAAAAGCATGAAATAGGTATTTGGGTTCTCAGGAGAGTGTGTTAATGATAGTATTGAAGTAGTTTTTGCAGAGGAAAGAGTCAGAATGTGGGAGCATAGCATAAATTTATAGTGGGGGAAGTCAGACACAGACTTTTCCAACCGTATTTTTGGAGGTATCAGGTCAGCTTGGTGTGCAAGGGTTGTAATTGGTGGCGCTTTCTGCATTTAAATGTAGGAGGTGCCATGGTGTCTAGTTAAAGGACCACTATAGTGCTCAGGGACCCCCTCCCGCCGGGCTCTAGGTGAAGGAACTTACCTCTTTCTCCAGCACCGGGCGGGGAGCTCTCCTCCTCCTCTCCGCCTCCTCCTCCTCTCTGCCTCCTCCTCTTCGGCTGAATGCGCATGCGTGGCAGGAGCTGCGCGCGCATTCAGCCAGTCTCATAGGAAAGCATTCATAATGCTTTCCTATGGACGCTGGCATCTTCTCACTTAAGCTGAAGTGGTCTTGTTGCCTATAGTGGTCCTTTAAGAGGAGAGAGTGGAGTTATAGAGGGAGGTTGCAGGGTTAAGGATGTTTGAGATGGGTGAAAAGATACTTTGGAGGTTGGGGAGAATCACTGTAGGTCAAGACATCAGAGGGGGCAGCTAGGTTTCAGTGAGCGCAGGTAGTGTGAAATAATTTGAGATGAAGAGGTAGTGTATGGCTACTTATTTCATATTGCTGCAGATGGAGCAGGTCGTTCCACACTGAATATTGGTAGATGGAGAAAGATGGCATGGTATTAGAATGAGGTTTGTTTTGTTTCTGGTTGTCTTAGTGTGAGCAGAGGAGGTGAAGGGCCCTGGGTTGGGAGAGACTTTAAGAACTGCTAGTAGAAGAGATAGAGATAGACCGTTTGAGTGCGTTTTATATGAATGGAGCCTGGTGCAGCATTAAATGTTGATAATGCTTTGCAGAAGGCTACCTTGAAGCTGGATTGAGTGTTGTTCTGATGTGAGGCAGGGAAGTTTAAATTCAGACCTGATTATTACAAGGTACAATGTTTGTTCTGGCAGCAAAGCTCCCTCACATGCCCTGTGGTGATGCCTGAAGTCAGGATTTTCTGTCACGCCACCCCCAATATCACGATGTACAGCATGCGTGAGAATGTGTGTCAATGAGAGGGTGACAGTGAATGTATGTTAGTGTGTTACAGAATGTTTGTGTGTCTGTCAGCGACAGTGTTTGTAAATCTATCAGTGAGAGTGTGTGTGCCATTGAGTGCATGCATAGGTCAATGAAAGTACACATCATAGATGAGTGGTGTGTTTAGGATTTGGGCTGCCCTAGGCAGGACGGTGCTCGGGCAACCCCCCCCCCAATTTAAATTTTCCCCACAACTTACGGTCAAGGCCGCACTTTCACAAATGCTCACTCACTGACAGATGCACACTCACTGACAGACGCACACATTTATTGACAGACACACACTCTCATATACACTGACAAACAATGACATACACACACACACTATTACTTGAACACACACTGACAGACGCATGCACTCACTGACCGACACATACACCCTCACAGACACACACACACACTGACAGCCAGACACACATAATCACTCACATACACACTGACAGACATACATACACACACTGACAGCCAGACACACAATCACTCAGACATACACACTGACAGCCCCCCTCCCCTCCCCTCCCTACGCCTCCCCAAACATTAACCGATTACTTTTATTATTATTTCTTAGTTTAAATCCACCCAACCTCCCTACCTTTGGGAGTGCTGGGTGGACTTTTTTTACCTGGGGTCCAGTGGGGCTTTTCACCGGAAGGGAGGCATGCAGGCGGTTGTCCGGCTAAAAATCCGTGTGGGCGGCGCTGGCGAGGGAGCACTGATTAGTGAACTCTCTGCTCGGCTTTCTCGAGGGTAAAGTGTTCCCTCGCCAGCGCCGCCCGCCCGCATGGATTTTTAGCTGGACTGTTAGCCGCCAGGCTAACAAGACATTTGCCCTGGGCATTTGAGGGCAGCGTTTTTTGCCGCCCCCTAGAAATTGCCTCCCTTGTTTGCCTCGCGGCTAATACGTCTCTGTCATAAATATCTACAAAAATACCGGCATTCCAAGGTTTTCATTCAGGCAGGTTCTTTATTTGACAAATACCAGAAAGTCAACAGTTCAGTCCCTCTAGGGAACTTTCATCAATACATCACACTTGTAGCAACAGGCACTGAGGTTTCAAAGAGCACAGTAAGGTGTATACTAAACACAGAAGGTTTCCATGCAAGAACTCCAAGAAGTACACTACTACTGACCCAAAAGCAAAAAGCGAAAAGTCAGCTCCAATATGCTCAAAATCCTAAATAAGCCACAGACATTTTGGGATTCTGTTCTGTGGACCAATGAAACAAAACTGGAATTTTTCAGCCCAATGAATGAGCGGTATGTATGGAGAAAGAAGAATGAAGCATTCACAGAAACAAACACTCTGCCTATAGATAAGCATGGTGGTGGCTAGGTTATGCTCAGGGGCTGCTTTGCATCCTCTGATAGTGGAAACCTGCAGCATGTGGAAGGCAAGAAGGATTAATTGAAGTATCAAAAATACTAGGAGAAGACATCATGCTGTCTGTGAGAAATATTAAGCTTAGGTGTCATTCGACATTCCAACAAGACAATGGTCCCAAGTATACCTCAATTCTACCAAGGCTCACGTGCAGCCAAACCCCATATGCAGTTGCACTCAGTCAACTCCACAAGTCTCACTCTAAGCCAAGTCCCACACCGAATCGCACTCATACAAGCCATAAATAAACACACTAAATCACGACACACATCCTACTTAGTTGTATTGCTTATGGGGGAACAAGGAAGAGTGAACCCTGACTGGTGATGATGAGACCATACAACCTTCCTAGATATTTATAGCTTAAAACAAATATTTTCAGTTTTCTATAGGTGGTTCCAATTAACAAAGATGTTCTGAGATTTGCACTAGAAAAATAAATAAATAGAAAACTGGGTCAGGCAACTGACCGATCAATATTTTAATAAAATAGGATAGCAAATATTTTTTCTACTTTTTAAGTAATTACTGATTTCAGTCTCTGCTTTAGTTAGGCTTTAAAACCACATGAGCAAACCTTTAAAATGACTAACATATTTGATTGTTTTTCATAGGAAACAGTAACCATGTTCAGATTAAAGGGATACTCCAGGCACCCAGACAACTTCTGCCCAATGGAGTGGTCTGGGTGCAAACTCCCACTACCCTTAACCCAGCCAGTGCAATTATAGCAGTTTTCATAAACTACAATATTTACTTTGCAGGGTTAAATCTTCCTCTAGAGGCTTTCTATCAGACAGCCATTAGAGGGACTTCCGTGTTAATAGAATATGAAAAGTGTTTTAAGAAACGCTGGATGTCCTCACGTTATGGACCTCCAGCGTCGCCGAAATCCCCATAAGAAAGCATTGAATAATGCTTTCCTATGGGGAAGTCTAATGCGCATGATGTCAGCGGGGGAGGAAAGTAGGCGAATAGTGCGGAGAGCCGAGAGGGACATTGGCGCTGGACTCCGGTAAGTCACTGAAGGGGCTTTAACCCCTTCAGCAACTTAGGATGGGGGTGAGAGGGTGGGTGGTAGAGGGGCACTACAGGGTCCTGCAGTGCCAGGAAACCATATGGTTTCCTGGCACAGGAGAATCCCTTTAACATGGAGGAGTTGGGCAACTATAGGCCAGTAAGCATTACTTCAGTAGTGGGGAAAGTAATGGAAATCGTGTTAAAGGATAGGATTGCTGAACATCTAAAATCACATGGATTTCAAGATCAGAAACAACATGGGTTTATTTCAGGGAGATCATGCCAAACTAATCTTATTGAGGTTTTTGATTGGGTAACTAAAATAATAGATCATGGTGTTGCAGTAGCAATTGCTTACCTAGATCTCAGTAAGGCTTTTGACACTGTTGCACATGGAAGGCTCATCAATAAACTAGAATCTTTAAGTTTTGATTCCAATATTGTTGAATGGACAAGGCAGTGGCTGAGTGACAGGCAACAGAGGGTTATAGTCAATGGAGTATTTTCAAATCATGATCTTGTCACCAGTGGGGTACCTCAGGGATCTGTACTTGGACCCATTCTCTAGTGTTTTTATTAGTGATATTGCAGACGGTCTTGATGGTAAGGTATGTCTTTTTGCTGATGACACCAAGATATGTAACAGGGTTTATGTTCCAGGAGGGATAAGCCAAATGGCAAATGATTTAGGTAAACTAGAAAAATGGTCAGAGTTGTGGCAACTGACATTTAATATGGATAAGTGCAAGATAATGCATCTTGGATGTAAAAACCCAAGGGAAGAGTACAGAATATTTGATATAGAGTCCTGTCTACTTAAACATAGACAGACAATGTAATAGAGCAGCAGGAAATGCTAGCAGAATGCCTGGTTGTATAGTGAAAGGTATTAGCAGTATTAGCATGCCATTGTAGAGAACACTGGTGAGACCTCACTTGGAGTATTGTACGCAGTACTGGATACCATATCTACAGAAGGATATTGATACTTTGGAGATAGTTCAGAGAAGGGCTACTAAACTTGTTCATGAATTGCAGGATAAAACTTACAAGGAAAGGTTAAATGATCTTAACATGTATAGCTTGGTGGAAAGACGAGACAGCGGGATATGACAGAAACATTTAAATACATAAAGGGAATCACAATAAAGGAGGAGACTATATTTAAAAGAAGAGAAACTACCACAACAAGGGGTACTTACCATGGAAAACAATATTATAAAACATTTTAAGCTAAGATTTGCAAATCAAAAACCTAGAAGTTCAATCTATGAACAGTGACCAATGATGAATTGAGAACACAACAGAGAATGTGGTCAAAGATAATAGAGATCCAAATAAAGATTTCATTTTTTAAATGTAACTATTTTGCTCTAAAATATAGCGTATAGTTGCCAATTCACTACAATTATCTGTTTGGTGAACAAACCCTTAAGTGATATTTAAATGACACAAAAATACATCTTGTTACTTTAATTAGGATTCTAGTGCTGTGCCTTGATGTGAAAACTACAAGAATTAATCACTCTGGCAAAACAAAAGATACTGACAACAAAAAGGTACAAACTGTGATAAACCTTTTATTTATTGTTATCTTCCCTCCATTTAATTTCCTCTGTATTTTATCTTTAAACCAACTTTCAATAAATAGACTTATAAATAAATATAACAAAAATGAACAAAATATAATCTTGAGAAAATCAGTTTATTCATCCATTGCCTCTCATAATTATTTATATTTAGGAGTGATAAATATAGGACTACTAATCCCTCCCACTGTGTTTTTAATGGACAGTTCAGCAGGTGAATTATCCAGTTTATAAAACTACCCCCAGTAATAAACATTCAAATATATTCAATACATTTGTTTAGAGGTGAATAATAAGACATGCAGCTAGGTTCAGGCATATTAGGACACTGACACAAGTTTTGTTATTTTGGCTGTTTACCAAAATAAATTTAATTACAGTTAAAAAATGAATATAGGATGGGCATGCCAAGCTTGATCGTTGCATTCAGAATTCCCTCCCGGGCACTGCAGGCGAACAATCCAGTTTTTTGGAGGACACATAAGGAGATGGGGAATCCTAAAAGGTCTGAGCTCCCACACAACCTTGGGAAAGACCCCAGCAGGAAAAACGGGCTTCCTACCTAAACTCCTCCGAGAGTATGCTGATCGCCTACCAGATCATGCGGAATCCAACATGGTGCCGGCGGCCTCAGACTTCCGACTCGAACGCACCGAGCCCTGCAATGTCAGACAGCTCTGCATGATTCAATGATACTGACCTTAAAGACATCCTCAGAAGCTTACCTTCATGCAAGGACCTAGCCACTATGCTCAGAAAACTTGAAACCTCGTTCCAACAGAGGCTCGACATGTGTCAGGTAGGCCAAAGAGTTCAGGACCTAGAGGATGATAGGGAGGTACTCCAGACCCAAATGCAAGCATTCACCTCTAAGGTAGATGCTCACACAACTTACATGGCACACCTCAAAAGGTCTTTAGATGATGTCGACAACTGGGGGTGCAGGAATAATCTATGGATCAGGGACCTGGCTGAGGCTATAAATGAGAACTTACCTGAAATCCTAATGGAGCTCCTAAATCTCATGCTGGGTCAGGAGGCGGATGCACATCACTCTTTACGACCCTGATCAGCAGCAGCAGAGGCACCTAGAGACATAATTTGTTGTCTCCATCATTATTTACTTAAAGAAGCAGTATTGAAGGCACTGCGGGACACTAACCCACCATTATTGTTCCACGGGCAAGAGGTACAAATATACCCAGACTTGTCATGAACACTTCAGACCAGATGGGCCCTAAAACCTATAAAGGACAAACTCAGAGCTTGCAACATAAAGTATTGTTGGGCTTTCCCTATGCCCTTTTTACAGGTTTATAAAGGTTCAATGCACACTATAACGATGTTTCAGAATGTGGTACCATTCACCAGAACCCTAGACCTGTCAGACGCACAATTCGTGGACTGGTATTCACCAGATCCCCCGCCATCCAAAACCCAGGAAGACAAAGATAGAAAACACCTATGAAGAAACGAAAAACAGATTCAGCGGAATCAATGGAGCTTACTGAGAGACGCCAGGTCAGTGGAGCCCCTGCCTAGGCTCTTGTAGTTGGACACCCTGCATCTCCCGAATGGACTATCCTGTAAGTCACTCCCTGCCATTTTCCAGACGCAGGCCACTAAAATGAATGGATGCATACCTTTCCTCATTAGCAGTGGCTTGTCTCTTTTGCCTTATCAATGAATAGACTATGGACGCACCTCGGTGAAAAGCACAAAACACTGCTTTGCTCAGGGGACCTCCACAAGCTCAGGTTTCTGCATTGCCCCACTTTCCTCTAAATTCCTCCCCCCCTACAGGCTATATTACTGGACTTGCTCCCCTATAGGGTATGACGGGTGCACTCCTATAGAGACGATAATGACATTGAGAAACAGGTGGTATGCCTCCAATCAACATATGATGTCTTATTATGTATGTTGGGGAAGGGGAAGTCTATTGTTCATATAATGACAACCTGTGCTTAGCTAGGACGATGTAGTTCCTTTAAAATCCATGACACTGGGCACAGAGCAGTATACGATAATTGAGATGCAATGCAGAAATAGCCATAGACAGCACCACTCCTGGGTCACCTAAAGATTCCCTGATGGGTAAACGTTACTATGCTTGACGTTCATGACAAAATTTAAATAAAAAAATTACAATTTACAGCATTCCCAATCTTTTCCCTATCCGGGTTACAGGGTGTACGACTCGAGAACCCCCAAGAATGCGATTTTACCTCCACAATTACCCCAATACACACCATGGATTAAGTATGCACGCACCAGAGCCACTACTTAATCCACTATCTCAAGAAATCAAAAGCCACCTCCAGTGGTTTTAGCTCCATTCACCCTTTTCACTCATCAGTTAGCTAGACTGATGACATATTGATAGAACCACGCTACCAAACACATGGCACAAATCAGGGCAAGCGTTCCTCCAATATCCAGCACACCCAACCATTACTCCTACTCTGAGGACGTGGGCACACTTAAGGCATCAGCCAGAGATGTCTCCTTACCCATCGCCTCTGTACCCACTATCACACAACCCACTCTTTAAACCAGGAGAAACTGGAACAACCTACAAAGCTTACCACACTACGCCATACCTATCACTAACTCTGGGGTCAAAACTTTAGCCGCACTCCTTCCCAATGAGAAACACTCAGCACTGAGGAAATTCCACTATAATCAGCTAATACACTTTGTCCATACAGGGTCATATGTCCAGAAGGGATCATGCGCACGTTCTAACTTCGAACATAACAGACACATCTCATCAAAAGGAAACTGATATCCTCTATGTACTCACTTCCTGACAGCAGCGAATCAACTGATTCCACGGTCTTGGATAAAATAAGCAAACCTCCCAACCATTACAGAATGGATTTAAAAGGTAGAGAGTATCAGAGTAATGGAGGAGTTATGACACTCTTTGAACAAACTATACCACTTCAATACACAGTTACCTGGTCCCCATGGTGCAGATTCCTTCGGGACAGCCCAAACCGAGGATAGTAGATTGTACCGGTAGCATCCTTTCCCCGGACTCCACTATCTAACTAAAATCTGCCCCGTTACACCACACCTCATCTCCCTTCCTTCTCCACAGAGATACTAATGTCCTAGGCCATGGGAAAACTAACTTCGATATATATGTCCCTCGCTTTTAAGAGACCCACAGTGATTAGATAATTGACTCAAAAGTTGTTTCAGGTTTGCTAAACCTTCGTTAATTGTTCATCAATCAGGTGAAAGGTCTGGAGTTAATTCCAAGGGAAGCATTCACATTTGGAAGCTGTTGCTGTGAACCCACAACTTGTGGTCAAAGGAGCTCTCAATGCAAGTGAAACAGGCCATCCTTGGGCAGCAAAAACAAAAATCAATCAGAGACAACAGAAATATAAGGAGTGGTCAAAACAGTAGCAGAGCCCTAGTCCAGACCGGGACATTCTTCTGCCGGATCATCAATACTGGAACTCAGGAATAAAATACTGCCAAGGGAATAGCCAACCTCCTCCCCAGTACGTGGACAACACACACAGTTCTGGAAGTACAACTGAACTTTATTCTGCCATACACAGCTTTTATGAACTGGCCCCTAGCATGGGGTCTACATTGCAAGAAAACTATTTGGTTTTTTTCTCCCACAGCCTTTGTGTTAGAGAGATAATTGAGCTCAAATTAGGATACCTCAATTATATCTCAAATAAAAAACTTATACATTAGAAAATACCCCCAAAATACATGAAAATAATGCAGGAACCCCACAATAATCATAACCCAAAATAGTACTGATCTGAGCATCCAACATATCCAATAGACACTCATATCTGTTTGGTAGAACAGAATTTCTATTCGAGTGAAGTTCTGACCGACCGGCTACGATGCGATAGCCCAAAACAGTTCTAGAGAATTTGTCAGGACAGCCGGTCGGCTTTCGGGGGTTCCTTTGCGAACACTAACGAACAGTCCCCCTAGCTTTTAGGGAGCAAATGCTCCCCCCAGTCGGTAATTCATATCTCCTGAACGTTGTTCGTCTAGATGGTCAGGAAGTAGAACAGGCAGCGGTATGAACTCCGCCCAAGTTTGTGTACTCGCGTGACCGAAAACCGTTCCAGGCATTCAACCCTATATCGCTGACTGTTTTTGAGAGACAAGATTGCTACCATGCACTGGACCACGTGCGTTCGGTTATAAGAATGGTGGTCACCCTGGGAAAGCACTCAAGCCAATTTGTGGTTAACAGCCAGGGAAAGTCAGTGTTCGAGGAGGTATAAAAATGGGGACCACACATCATTCAATCAGGAGACGAAGGGGGTACGTATAACCAAACACAAGGGAATGAAGTCTGCTACAAATAGTTTTGTACATTATGAGAAAAAAAAATGCACTGGTAAGCTCTGCAACACAAAAAAGCCTGGACGTCCACAGAAAACAACAGTGGTGGATGATTGTAGGATTCTTTCCATGGTAAAGAAAAACCCTTCACAATATCCAACCATGTGAAAAACACTCTCCAATAGGTAGTCATATCATTATATGCATTTATCTCAATGTGAAGACTTCAAAAGAGCAAATACAGAGCGTTCACCATAAAGTGCAAACCATACTAACGCCTCAAGAATAGAAAGGTCAGATTAGATGTTGCCAAGAGCCAATCCGTAAAAAGCCAACCCAGTTCTGAAACATCATTCTTTGACAGATGAAACTAATATCAACCTGTACCAGAATGATGGGAAGAAAAGGCTTGGAACAGCTCATGATCCGAAGCATAACACATCATCTGTAAACCATTGTGGAGGCAATGTGATGGTATGGGCATGCATGGCTTCCAAAGAAACTGGGTCACTAGTTGTGACAGACCACCTGGCACCCAGAGCGGGTGCCTTCGCCAATCCTAGTGCTCACCGAGGACTCCAAGCACTCCAGACACCATAAGCACTGTAGACCCCACAAACCCCTGCAGCTTGGTTGGGTCTCACCGTCCTCTACCCACCCTGGACCCAAGACCAGGATCCAGCTTCCAGTGGGTAAGTCTCTCCTCCAAGAGAGTATAGCTGTGAATCTCTGATAAAAAAGATAGTGGTTATAGCTTGTATAGCAAGTCCCTACAAATACAAGGTGAGGGTAAAAACTGGACTGATTTTAATGGTGCCACACTTGGCCTTATATGACAATCCCCATGCAAGGTGTATGCACACATGGACCAGATGTGTAGACTGATTTTCAACTTCACAGACCAATAACAATAAGGTTACAAGGCACGACACTCCCACACACAGCACACAATCCCTCCACTCTGCCTGGGAGATAATTGGATCAGTAACTGTACTCATTTGAATCCAATTATCTCCAGGCAGAAAAAAACAAACAAAACTAAAAAAAGATACATTTCTACCGAACCCCAAAACACATAGCATTCCCACAATTGTTACATCCCCTGATAGCCCTGATCTGTGTGACCAACATATCCAAAAATCAAAACAGTTTCAGAGAATCACTCTGTGCAGTCAGTCTATTTTGGGAACTCAAAGTAAAGTTCAAAATACCGAACATAGCCGTTCGTAAGTACAGTCAGTGTATGTCTCTTGTTCGGGAGTTTCTTCTTACTGAACGCCATTCAACTCCCGTTCGAATAGCTGAACATCCATGGAAGGTAAGCGTTCAGTAGTATTCACGCTGTTGTGTGTCTGATTGAGTTCCATGCACTTGATGACCAAACACCGCTCATTGTACTCACGGTTTAAGATGACCGCCGTCACGTGTTCGAATGGCTTTGGGAGTTCGAAGTGCTGCTTTGAAAGTTCAGATTGTTCCTGTTATAAGTCCAAAAGGCACAACCAGAGTCTTTAACCCAAAGTTCATTAATGGGGCCATAGTCACAGGGCAAGAAGCTGGCAAGTATGCCCACTCCGAGAACCCATGACGAGGTCCAGTTCGTCACACTAGTATTTATTGAGGATGTAACAGAAGACAGAAGCAGCCGGATTAATTCTAAAGTGTATAGGGATACATTGTCTGCTCAGATTCAGCCAAATTCAGTGAAGTTAAATAGAAGGTGCTTAACATAGGTGGGTAATCACCCAAACCATGCTGCGAAAGCAACGCTGGATCTCACCTGATTGAGCATACATTTCACTTGCGGATGACACATGAATAAACAACTGAAGATTACAGCAGTAAAGGCCTGGCAAAGCATCACAAAGGAGGAAATCCAGTGTTTGGTGATGTCCATGCATTCCAGACTTCAAGCAGTTATACAAAGTATTAAAAATTAGAATTTAATTTATGATCATGTTAATTTGTCCAATTACATTTTAGCCCCTGAAATAAAGGGACTGTGTATATAAAAAAAATGTTACAACCCCTGAATTAAAGCTGAAAGTCTGCACTTCAATTGATCCCAGTTGTTTCATTTCAAATCCATTATGATGGCATACAGAGCCACAATTGTAAAATTTGTTGTATCCAAATATTTCCAGACCTAATTGTATTTTGTAAAGGCCATCAACTGTAATTTATCATTTTCTCTAGAGAATTATACAAGTATAATGAAGCTTTTTGTTAACATTATGTGTAAAAGATATAATTGACATTTATACTGCAAAAGCTATTTGTCATAAAATGAACCATACTACTTCCATACACTGTAGGCTCCAGTGTAAGAAGTCAAGCCATTTTAGGATGGTGTGATTGTTTACATGGTGTCCACTGAGTACCACTCCTTGCCTATGTGCAGTCTCCCGAAGAGCCAGAAGCTTTTATCAGCTCTCTTAAGCTAAGAGCATCAACTTATTGCCAGTGAGTTTAGCCTCAAATATATGGAACATTACCCATCTGGCAGTGATATCTCTAATGGTCTTTTTCTAAGAAACAAAGTAAATTTTTGCATAATGGATGGTAGCCAGTACAGGACATTTTTCTTAATATAATGTATTAAACAAAAAAGTTTTTTTTTTTTTCTTCAATGATCCAATATTGAATAAAAATCTAATCATCCCTTTATTTGCTCCTTAGGGCCGTATATGCACATGCACCAAAGGAAAAAAGTCAAATAGACAATATCACAGCATTGTCAGCAAGTCATGAAGTATACAATGAGCACTATTTATACTGCAGGAGTTGCTGAAAACTGCTGTGATATTGTATGTTCAGTTTCTTCTTTGGAGTATGTACTTATACATTTTGTTAACAGCCCTAAGGGCAAATAAAGCCATGCAGTTGATTTTTAATCAATGCTGGAACTTGACCTTCTTTGTACTTTATGATGAACTTAGCCTTGCCCCACTGGGCTTATCTTAGAGTTGAGGGGTTCTGGCTACAGATAAGGCAGTGACAAGAATTTAGTGGGCAGTTTGACAACAGGGGGTGGAGCTGAGCACTCCTGGCACTCCAATCGTCTTGGAGAGTTCCTTTAAAAATGCTTATTCCCTTAGGAAGTTTGTAACACCTAGATGAACTAGATCCATTTCTTTGAGTGTGCATTTTACTCAATATAGATATGTTGCACTATAAGACAATTTACTCAAAGGCTGCTAATACAGTGCTTGTTCCTTAGGAACAAAAAGTTATCATGGTCATTGTAACAGATGCCCTGTTCCTGGACATTATTTTTATTCATTTCGCCTAGATCGGTATACAAACTCAACTGAACAGATTTTGCCCCAGCTGGTTCGTATACCAAATGTTGTACCGAACTCTTGGACCACCCAAAGAAGTTGTATGCCGCCAATTGACCTTATTGACACTTGCTCTAACCGCAACTCTGAACATTCTAAGTGGTTCACTGTGTGGCCATCGATTCGTATGCACAAACACATGGTGGTGGCCATCTTGTTTTGTTGAACACGTCCAGCAGTGTTTGGTCAAGGGTATGAAACTATTTTCGGACAGTCGGCAGCCCAAACACCGCTGAGACTTTCAGGACCACTTAGTTTCATTCTAATCCATCCGAAAGAGGCGATGTTCGGGGAAAACCAGCTCCCGAACAAGGGGCACACAGCTAGCTTTCCCACGAACAGTTATTCAAGACATTTTGCTACATTTTGAAGTTCACGAAAGAGACTGGCTGCACAGTCTAATTTGATGGAACTATTCTGGGCAGGAGTCTCATGTGCGGTCGGTCACAAATAAGACTTCAATACGAATCCCAAACCAATTTGGGGCTATCAGGGGATATACTTTTTTATGGGGTTCATCTGTGATTTTGGGGTATTTTCAGAATGTTGATAAAATATGTTCTTTTTTGCCTGGAGGTAATTTAGTTGATAGAGTAATTGACTCAATTATCTCCCAGGCAGAGGGGAGGAATTGTATGCCATATGTGGGAGTGCCTTATATTGTATCACTGTTCTTATTGGTGTATAAGTGTGTGTGACACATGGTCCAACAAGGTCCAAGGTCCCTCGCATGGGGACTTGCATAAAAGGCCAGTGTGGCTACCATTAAACCATTCCTGCTTAACCCTCAACACATAGCCTTGTCTCTCTTGTGATTGTAGGGAACTGCTATACCACTAGCTCTTGTAAGAGCTCTACAGCTAAATGGGATTTGTGCTTGGCTGGAATATCAACTGGAGATCACTGCACCGCTGCTCAAGACTATGGGAAAAGGACATCTCTGGCGGTATATACCCCTCCTCACTCTGGGTAACCGTCACAGTCATTAACCCCAGAAGGACAACTGTACATGTTCTGACCAAAACTGTGTTCATAATTTACCTTTTCTATATTAAATGCACCCACACATATTATATATCATTTTGCTCAGGAGAAATAGGAATTTAATTTCACATCAACTATTTATATATGGAACATGATTTAATATGAATAAAATCTATAAATAAAAATAGTGTGAGGAATTAAGAAATGTTGTTCTGCATGGCATTTTAACTGTGAATGTCATAATGCTGTTAGCTTGTACTGCAGTAAAATATACATATTTGTATGCAGTGATGTCTCACGAGTACAACAAGGCCCTCTGCCACACATGTACAAATTTCATGGTGTTTTGAAAGCTTACAGGGTCAAGTAAAGAGCTTGCCCATTTCAGTTTTTACACATTGAAATGTGCCAGATTGGCTTGCTGATTCTATGTTGCCTTTACTACCATATGACAGCCCAGGAATTAAAAATTACCTTCATCATGGCATTCCATTTGTAAAAGTAGACAACCCAGGGTATTTATTAGCCATGTAGTCACAAATCCTGGCCAAATTTAGTGTGCATAATTGTTTTTTGCATTTTTCACAGAAAAACTGCACTTTCAGCAATGATACTGTCATTAGGCGTTTTTACCAATTTAAAACACTCATTTGTGTTCAGCAAAGTCTCACAAGTACAACAGTAACCCCTAACTAGCAGGTATTATGGGGTTGTTGAAAATTACATGACAAAATATATAAACAGGGCTGGCAAATCAAATTCTCTTGACTTTCTGTCTGGGTTTGTCAGGAAAGTCCCTTAATATATAATTAATAGAATCCCATAATTATGTAAAAATCATAAATATATACAGTAAGGGAAAAATATATTTGATCCCCTGCTGATTCTGAACGTGTGCCCACTGACAAAGAAGTGATCAGTCTATAATTTTAATGGAAGGTGTATTTAAACAGTGAGAGACAGAAAAACAAAAAAAAATTCCAGAAAAATGCATGTCAAAAAAGTTATAAATTGATATGCATGTCAATGAGTAAAATAAGTATTTGATCCCCTATCAATCAGCAAGATTTCTGTCTCCCAGGTGTCTTTTATACAGGTAATGAGCTGAGATTAGGAGCACTCTCTTAAAGGGAGTGCTCCTAATCTCAGCTTGTTACCTGTATAAAAGACACCTGTCTAAACTCTCCACCATGGCCAAGACTAAAGAGCTGTCCAAGGATGTCAGGACAAGATTGTAGATCTACACAAGGCTGGAATGGGCTACAAGACCATCGCCAAGCAGCTTGGTGAGAAGGTAACAACAGTTGGTGTGATTATTCACAAATGGAAGAAACACAAAATAATTGTCAGTCTCCCTCGGTCTGGTTCTTCATGAAAGATCTCACCTCGTGGATTTTCAATGATCATATCATGGTTTACTTCAGGTAGCTTATTTGAATTATCTTGCATTGTTCAAACAAAGGAAACAATATGAATTACAAGATAAACAGAGAAAAGGAATAATAAAGATAAAAGGGGAAAACAGAATTACAGGTGAGTAAGAAAATATACATTTAGGAAATATGTCCCAAAACAGGAATACAGGACATAGGAATATAAAGGATAAAGCAAAAACATGGTAAAGTAACAGTTGGGGTGATTAGCCTCTTTGGTTGGAACACAGAACTTTAGATTCAGGGTGGTTGTGGATACTTGCAAAATGGTAAGAATGTCAGTAATATCCAGGCAGGTTGGGAGGAAATCAATATTAAACCAAAGTCCAGTTTAGGAATAAAGCAGGTTAGCATTAGATAAACCTAGATGGGATGAAGCAGTTGTAGGTAAATAGAGGTGGAGCAGGTTCTCAGGTTCTTCAGTTGAGTCAGGAACAGGTCTTTATCAGTATCAGGTAATAAACAATTCTCAGAATGAGCCAGGAGCAGAACACACTTGTCTCTCAATGTAAAGGCCCTGGTGTGAGCCGGGTGTATCCTTACAAAGCCTCTTCATTAGTCCAGGCAGGTGAGGATGATCAGGTGACTGAGGAGAATAGTGGCTTTGGAGACTACTAGAAGCGAGAAACAGGTATTACAAGAAATAAACAGAATAATAACTTGGTTGTCAGGATAGGATCCTGACAGATCATGAGAATGGTGAGGAATTAGCCCAGAACTACACGGGAGAATCTTGTTAGTGATCTCAAGGCAGCTGGAACCATAATCACCAAGAAAACAATTGGTAACACACTACGCCGTGAAGGACTGAAATCCTGCACCGCCAGCAAGGTCGCCCTGCTCAAGAAAGCACTTGTACAGGACCGTCTGAAGTTTGCCAGTGAACATCTGAATGATTCAGAGTAAAACTGGGTAAAAGTGTTGTGGTCAGATCAGACCAAAGTTGAGCTCTTTGGCATCAACTCAAAAAGCCGTGTTTGGAGGAAGAGGAATGTTGCCAATGACCCCATGAACACCATCCCCACCATCAAACATGGAGGTGGAAACATTATGCTTTGGGGGTGTTTTTCTGCCAAGGGGACAGGACAACTACACTGCATCAAAGGGACGATGGACAAGGCCTTGTCCATCGTCCCTTTGATGCGGTGTAGTTGTCCTGTACCATCAAAGCTATGGTGAGAACCTCCTTCACTCAGCTAGGGCATTGAAAATGGATATTCCAGCATGACAATGACCCAAAACACACAGCCAAGGCAACAAAGGAGTGGCTCAAGAAGAAGCACATTAAGGTCCTGGAGTATTTAAAGTACAGTCTCCAGACCTTAATCCCGTAGAAAATCTGTGGAGGGAGCTGAAGGTTCAAGTTGCCAAACGTCAGTCTCAAAACCTTAATAACTTGGAGAGGATCTGCAAAAAGGAATGGGCCAAAATCCCTCCTTAGATGTGTGCAAGCCTGGTGGCAAAATACAATACACGTGATAGATAGATAGATATCTCCAGTATGCTTGCACTCCAGGTTCAAATGGGGTTAGTGCCTGGTGCAAATACAGCAAAAATTGTAGATATCCAAAAAATAGAATGCACTCCAGGGTCTTGATTTAAATGAATATAATATAACTTTTAATTCATATAATGTAAAATAAAAGAAAAATACATCAACATTTTGGCTCACATCAGGAGCCTTCCTCAGGATGGAAAATATAACATTACAGGCATAAGTACAAGATCAATTTTTCATTCCTATAGCAGACTTTTTTTAAGACAACTGAATTGTTCACTGCATAGTATAATGTACATAAGGACTGGGGAAGCACATGCTAAAAGAAAGACTGAAGGGGTCTGACATTAAAACAAATGTTATAAGTGAATACTCATACTAGTGACATATTAGGAAAATAAGCAACATAAATGAGCCCATGTACTGTATGTAGTGGTAAAAAAAAAAAAAAAGTATATAATAGATACTTTCTTACCAATAATGTAGTTACAGTGTTCATACTATAGAAATGGCAACACATTCTGGGGCACTATGGTAGCTAGTGTAATAGAAATAGATATTAAGCCAAACTTACTGTGGTAAGAAAGAAGTCCAAGTGCCCCAACAACCGGGTGTCGTCATCCTCGGTTTGAGTTACTCTCGTTCTGGGCTCACTTTCTTTTCCTCCCTCTGCACACCTTTCACTTAGGCTTTGTAATCAAGAACCCTGATTTTTTAAATGAATGTCTGTCATGTATGGTCTATTAGAAAGGTGACCCTATGTAAGGTGAATGCCAAAAAGGATAAGAACATTAGAGGGCTCTTGAAATGGATTAGAAGAAAAAAATTGTAGAACATAAAAGGAGTGTCTCCTAGAGCAAGTATCATGAATGTTCATAACAAAATATAGCACAATACAGAACCTAATATCAGAACACAAGACTTCTATTAGAAAGTTCGGGTGAGCATAGCAACAAACATGCACATTTAAAGGAATACTGATAATGATATTTTTTCATTAAGGCCCTTAAGCCATACTAAAGTACTTCTCTTTGTAGTAGCAGATTTTTACAATCTTCCCCCGTGACAATGGGGGTATGTGGTCAATGGCCATGAAAGATGACAGGGGGTGAGAATAGAATAGAATCTATCTATTACATATCTATTGTTGACAGATTTTGCCAGATCTCTGCTGAGTCTATTTATCCATAGATTAGACATTTTTTGAATTATAATATTGTATATAACAAATTATGTTACAAGTTGTGGACTATATTAGACACTAAGTGTCTGTTACATATGTTAATGAAATACGTTCCTTGATGGTGCCCTTATAATCAGTTATGGTATAATGTTTTTGGTACTTTGTACTATATGCTGTTAAGTCTTTGTATTCAATTTCAGCACTGACACTTATGGTGCTGTTGCTCTTGCCTAACCTGCTTTGTGATCCGCCATTTTCATTGCTCGGCAACTACCTGGCAGCCTGCATCTCTAACTTTCACCTTTTCAAATACATGTTTAGTGTTTCTGGACCTATAGCAACCACTTCTTACTTTTCACTTACACACAGCAATGCTCCATCTGGTTCCACTCTAGATGCACTTTTTGTTATGTTTTTAACCACATTGTCACATTGTCTCTGTAGAATTAGGGTTTGTAAACATTAGCTGAGTTGCTAACCAACTGGTACACAATATGCACAACCGGGTGTCGTCATCCTCGGTTTGAGTTACTCTCGTTCTGGGCTCACTTTCTTTTCCTCCCTCTGAACACCTTTAACTTAGGCTTTGTAATCAATGTCCTATAAAAGGACATTGTATTAAAAAAAGTCTGCTATAGGAATGAAACATTGATCTTGTTCCTTTGACACTGAATCTGCTTCAATAAATGCACTTATATTCCTCTGAAATTCATCCTGTCAGTACCCTCTTAATTTGTTTATATATATATATATATATATATATATATATAAAATGAAAATAATCTTGCACTCCACCTTCTTAAATGATTTAATCCCCGGTGCTGGTCAGCCAAAATACAAAGAAAGTTCCAAAGATCCAGGGACTTGTAAAAAATTCACTTTTATTACCTTCAATCAAACATCCAAAATGTCAACGTTTCAGCCCAATAACCTCAGGCTTTCATCAGGACATAATATGTGTACAAATAAACCCACATTTATACCATAACATAAATGATAACTCACCACACTTGTGACACGTCTGACTCCATGGACGCCCGGACCGGGACTGCCGCGGGCTGCCCGACGTACGTCTGCAGCCGCACGGCGTCACGCTCAATGACGCGGCCAAGGGTCATCACCATAGCAACCTATAATAACAAATGTGATGTAACACACTAATCTAATCGTAAAAACAATGTATCCACTATTTCACGCTACATTCATGGGGATTTAACACTTCAAATAGTTATACAGTATACAAAGCTAACAATTATGTTATTTAAACCATGCTGAGTATACATATTGAACTTAACAGCTGAACCAGCAATCGGCTGAATTGACCATAGCTACCAATCACTTTGAAATTTATGAAATCAGGCTAAAAAAATTGAAAATCTATCAAAATCACAAGAGAGAAGTGTTGAATCCAAGGACATTAGACATAAATACATGGCTTGCCTAATCATAAAGTATCACATGTGTATCCCAAGACTAACACATTAAGTTATTCATAAGGCAAGATCTAGAACTAAATAACCATTCCCACTATGGTCATAATGAAATCAAACCCTCATAAAAATAGGGGAGTGGTGATAGAAATATTAGAGCATACCACAAATAAACTCCATAAATACAACCTTATTGATTACAAGACATCCAGTGAGGACATCCCTCTAATAAACTGCAGATAATCAAAAGAATTCAAAGCTGTCTCATAAAAATTCTATCTACCCTAGTTGCTATGGGTCAATGAAAGGGTAGCCTATCCCTCTGGGTGGGCACCCAATACTCACCCCAAAATAATAGCAAAAGAAGATGAATGCACACAGTGGCAAGAGAAATATAGACATGTATGCCTATCCCCCAGGGTGGGCATCACATAGTTCATCTCATTGCCATCGCTGAAAAACAAATGCTCAATATTTATAAAAATGCAGACAGAGTATATTTTTCATTAAGACCTTCTGGATATACTGTTCTCAATGTTCTAATCCAAAACAGTTCTCGTTGTAACAACAACTTCTTACGGTCGCCTCCCCTCCAAAGGGGTGGTATATGATCAATTGCCATAAGTTTTAAAGTCGGAAGCGTATGCCCTTTCTCCAAAAAATGTTTGGCCACAGGTAAGTCCGATTTCTGATCTCTGTATGCCACCCTTACGCTGTATCTATGGTTGCGAATGCGTTCGCGCAAGGGTAGATCCGTCTTGCCAATATACGCGAGTCCACAAGGGCAGGTTAGCTTGTATATTACAAAGTCAGTGGTGCAAGTTAAACGATGTCTAATGATGTACTTCTTCCCTGTATGAGGATGGGAAAACGATTTACCAGATAGCATGTGCCCACAAGTGACACAGCCCAGGCACTTATAGCAGCCCAAGTTGACAAAGCACTGTTTATCCTCATAACAATGTATAGGGTCCGTCTTCACTAACAGATCCTTCAGATTTTTGTTTCTCCTATAGCACATCATGGGTGGTTGACAAAATATTTCTGGTAAAGACATATCATTCCTCAAAATCCTCCAATTTTTCTCAATCATTTGCTTAAATTGTGGAGATGCTGTGGTGTATGTTGTCGGAAAGACCAATTTCTTTATCGGTGGAGCTTCTAAAGTGGCTTGTGCTGAATAGCACTTGTCAAGCGCTTTGCGTAGCACACAATCACTGTAGCCACGTTGTTGGAACTTTTCCCACATAAGACCCAATTGTTCCTCGGCCTTACCCGGGTCTGAGTTATTTCTCATGACCCTAAGGAATTGAGAATATGGTAAAGATTGTTTGAGAGCATTAGGATGGAAACTATTCGCTTGAAGTAAAGTATTACGGTCAGTTGATTTTGTAAAAAGCGTGTATGCCAACTTGTTGCCTTCTCGTATGATCCGTACATCTAGGAAATCCACTGTAAGAGGATCCATTGTCGTGGTTAACTGTACATTCGGTGTGCATGAATTAATATATTGGACCATGGATTCTGCAATACTATTATCTCCCTTGATGATCATAAAGATATCGTCGATGTAACGACTGTATGACAAAATGATATCTTTAAAAGGTTCCAATATGTGTTGGGTTTCAAATTCAAACATGTATCCATTTGCATACATCGGGGCCATAGCCGCACCCATAGATGTACCTGCTGACTGTCTGTACCACTCAAGTTCAAACCGAAAATAATTTTGTGTCAACACCAGTTCCAAAATTTCCATGACGTATTCAATTGGAGGTCCCATATACTTGTCTGAGGATGCAAGAATTCGTTTCATAGCCTGAACCCCCCCTGTATGGGGTATGATCGTGTACAAACTCTTCACGTCGCAAGTGACTAGTGTTATCAGACCAGTCGGTAAGGATAGTGTGGAGATCATTCTAATGAAGCTTGGAGTGTCCTTAATATACGTTGGTAAACTTTCAATTGTTTTCTTAAAAAGGAAGTCCAACCACTTTGCCAGGGGTTCTAAAATACCCCCTACAGCCGACACAATTGGTCTCCCCGGAGGGTCCTGAAGATTTTTGTGGATCTTGGGGAGTGTATGATGTAAGAATTCCCACAGGTCCTGATCGATAAACTTCTGTTCCAGACCCCTTAATAGAACTGCATCTATCAGGAGCTTGACTTGAGGTGTAGGGTCACAGCTTAATTTTAAATAAGTGTGGAAATCAGATAGTTGTTGTATTACTTCCAATCTATATTTCACATAGTCTTGGATAACAATCCCCGCACCTTTGTCTGCTGACCTGATAACGATGTTTTTATCTGTAGCCAAGGACTTAATAATTTCCCAATCCAATTTTGAGCAATTAGAATGATGGGAAGGGGTACTTTTCAAATAATCCGTAGTTTCCTTTTGTACTGATCTTAGAAAACTTTTTATGGTGGCTTGATTAGGCAAAGGGTCAAACGTACTTTTTTTCTTGAATTTGCTGTTGTAATCATCTGGAAGAATGGCTTTATTCTTAAAGAAATCCTTTAATCGCAATGATCTACCAAATTTATATAGTTCAACCCCCCAATCTAGTGGATTGGGTTTGGCAGT
>OW240912.1:294103530-294118392 GCA_933207985.1 Pelobates cultripes
GGGTACAAATGACAAACCTTTGCTAAGTAGAGTAATTTCGGCCCCTGTTAAAGTTCGAGAGGATAAATTGAAAATGGGCATTATCTCCTCTGATGTGGTGGTCTCCCTCTTCCCCCAGAAGGTACGTCCCTTCTGTCCTCGTCTCGTGATTGTCCTCCTTCTGATGAAGTAATCTTGCTCTGATGTCTGGTCCGTATCCCCGGATTGGCCGGGTTTGAATCTTCTAAAAAAGATTGGGCTTGGGAATTGCTGGTCACTCTTTCCCTGTCCCAACTGCTCTGTTCAGATTCTGAGCTGGAATTACCTGAAGTCTTATCTATGGTGTAATGTCTAGGTTTGCGGATAGGTCTTCTCTTTCTTGCAAATCTGGGCAAGTCACTAGTACCACTGAGCCACTTATATACTCTATGCTCCTTATAATCTGCTGTCACTTTTTCTTGCTTATCCTTTTTAAATCTAATAAGATCCGTCTTATAATTTTTTATATTGTTTTCCAACTTTAACAACGTAGATGTAGCTTCCGAACTCGCCAGCAACACTGCCTGTCTAGTTTCCAATTCAGTGATTCTCCTCCTAATTGAAATCAAATCCTCCTTTACATCTTCTATAATCACTAACATCAGATCTAATGAACATTTATTCAGAACTGAAATCCACTTTTTACATATCCCTGGTTTCAATCTCCCAATCGTGGGTACATTACTTATCCTGAAACCCCTTGGGATCTGCAATTTCCGATGATAATCGGATAAAAATAAACCGTGAAGGTCCAAATCAGTTTCTCTCTTTTTTAGCCTCAGTAGTTCAAAATATATGTCACGCAATGAAGTTGTATTAGGGAGATCTGAAGTAGAGGTTTCCCATCTAATCCTATCTGCATCAGAATCACTGTATTGACAGATTTCTGCCTGTTCAGCACATCCACCGGCTAGCGTGAAAAAAATCATCCATGGATACAACAACACTAAATAGTGTGTCCAGCAAAACAAAATAAAAATAGGGATATCGTACTCCACAATGACAATCAAACAAATGTCAGTGGATAGTCATTTAATTCTTTGAATAGATTTACTTGATTTGGGGGTGCATAGAAAAACAGCTGTGGGTAACGCTGAATAATACAAAAAATGAAAATAATCTTGCACTCCACCTTCTTAAATGATTTAATGCCCGGTGCTGGTCAGCCAAAATACAAAGAAAGTTCCAAAGATAGCACTCCAGGGACTTGTAAAAAATTCACTTTTATTACCTTCAATCAAACATCCAAAGTGTCAGCGTTTCAGCCCAATAACCTCAGGCTTTCATCAGGACATAATATGTGTACAAATAAACCCACATTTATACCATAACATAAATGATAACTCACCACACTTGTGACACGTCTGACTCCATGGACGCCCGGACCGGGACTGCCGCGGGCTGCCCGACGTACGTCTGCAGCCGCACGGCGTCACGCTCAATGACGCGGCCAAGGGTCATCACCATAGCAACCTATAATAACATTTGCGCGGCCAAGGGTCATCACCATAGCAACCTATAATAACATTTGTTATTATAGGTTGCTATGTTGCTGACCCTTGGCCGCGTCATTGAGCGTGCCTAATCAAGCCACCATAAAAAGTTTTCTAAGATCAGTACAAAAGGAAACTACGGATTATTTGAAAAGTACCCCTTCCCATCATTCTAATTGCTCAAAATTGGATTGGGAAATTATTAAGTCCTTGGCTACGGATAAAAACATCGTTATCAGGTCAGCAGACAAAGGTGCGGGGATTGTTATCCAAGACTATGTGAAATATAGATTGGAAGTAATACAACAACTATCTGATTTCCACACTTATTTAAAATTAAGCTGTGACCCTACACCTCAAGTCAAGCTCCTGATAGATGCAGTTCTATTAAGGGGTCTGGAACAGAAGTTTATCGATCAGGACCTGTGGGAATTCTTACATCATACACTCCCCAAGATCCACAAAAATCTTCAGGACCCTCTGGGGAGACCAATTGTGTCGGCTGTAGGGGGTATTTTAGAACCCCTGGCAAAGTGGTTGGACTTCCTTTTTAAGAAAACAATTGAAAGTTTACCAACGTATATTAAGGACACTCCAAGCTTCATTAGAATGATCTCCACACTATCCTTACCGACTGGTCTGATAACACTAGTCACTTGCGACGTGAAGAGTTTGTACACGATCATACCCCATACAGGGGGGGTTCAGGCTATGAAACGAATTCTTGCATCCTCAGACAAGTATATGGGACCTCCAATTGAATACGTCATGGAAATTTTGGAACTGGTGTTGACACAAAATTATTTTCGGTTTGAACTTGAGTGGTACAGACAGTCAGCAGGTACATCTATGGGTACGGCTATGGCCCCGATGTATGCAAATGGATACATGTTTGAATTTGAAACCCAACACATATTGGAACCTTTTAAAGATATCATTTTGTCATACAGTCGTTACATCGACGATATCTTTATGATCATCAAGGGAGATAATAGTATTGCAGAATCCATGGTCCAATATATTAATTCATGCACACCGAATGTACAGTTAACCACGACAATGGATCCTCTTACAGTGGATTTCCTAGATGTACGGATCATACGAGAAGGCAACAAGTTGGCATACACGCTTTTTACAAAATCAACTGACCGTAATACTTTACTTCAAGCGAATAGTTTCCATCCTAATGCTCTCAAACAATCTTTACCATATTCTCAATTCCTTAGGGTCATGAGAAATAACTCAGACCCGGGTAAGGCCGAGGAACAATTGGGTCTTATGTGGGAAAAGTTCCAACAACGTGGCTACAGTGATTTTGTGCTACGCAAAGCGCTTGACAAGTGCTATTCAGCACAAGCCACTTTAGAAGCTCCACCGATAAAGAAATTGGTCTTTCCGACAACATACACCACAGCATCTCCACAATTTAAGCAAATGATTGAGAAAAATTGGAGGATTTTGAGGAATGATATGTCTTTACCAGAAATATTTTGTCAACCACCCATGATGTGCTATAGGAGAAACAAAAATCTGAAGGATCTGTTAGTGAAGACGGACCCTATACATTGTTATGAGGATAAACAGTGCTTTGTCAACTTGGGCTGCTATAAGTGCCTGGGCTGTGTCACTTGTGGGCACATGCTATCTGGTAAATCGTTTTCCCATCCTCATACAGGGAAGAAGTACATCATTAGACATCGTTTAACTTGCATCACTGACTTTGTAATATACAAGCTAACCTGCCCTTGTGGACTCGCGTATATTGGCAAGACGGATCTACCCTTGCGCGAACGCATTCGCAACCATAGATACAGCGTAAGGGTGGCATACAGAGATCAGAAATCGGACTTACCTGTGGCCAAACATTTTTTGGAGAAAGGGCATACGCTTCCGACTTTAAAACTTATGGCAATTGATCATATACCACCCCTTTGGAGGGGAGGCGACCGTAAGAAGTTGTTGTTACAACGAGAACTGTTTTGGATTAGAACATTGAGAACAGTATATCCAGAAGGTCTTAATGAAAAATATACTCTGTCTGCATTTTTATAAATATTGAGCATTTGTTTTTCAGCGATGGCAATGAGATGAACTATGTGATGCCCACCCTGGGGGATAGGCATACATGTCTATATTTCTCTTGCCACTGTGCGCATTCATCTTCTTTTGCTATTATTTTGGGGTGAGTATTGGGTGCCCACCCAGAGGGATAGGCTACCCTTTCATTGACCCATAGCAACTAGGGTAGATAGAATTTTTATGAGACAGCTTTGAATTCTTTTGATTATCTGCAGTTTATTAGAGGGATGTCCTCACTGGATGTCTTGTAATCAATAAGGTTGTATTTATGGAGTTTATTTGTGGTATGCTCTAATATTTCTATCACCACTCCCCTATTTTTATGAGGGTTTGATTTCATTATGACCATAGTGGGAATGGTTATTTAGTTCTAGATCTTGCCTTATGAATAACTTAATGTGTTAGTCTTGGGATACACATGTGATACTTTATGATTAGGCAAGCCATGTATTTATGTCTAATGTCCTTGGATTCAACACTTCTCTCTTGTGATTTTGATAGATTTTCAATTTTTTTAGCCTGATTTCATAAATTTCAAAGTGATTGGTAGCTATGGTCAATTCAGCCGATTGCTGGTTCAGCTGTTAAGTTCAATATGTATACTCAGCATGGTTTAAATAACATAATTGTTAGCTTTGTATACTGTATAACTATTTGAAGTGTTAAATCCCCATGAATGTAGCGTGAAATAGTGGATACATTGTTTTTACGATTAGATTAGTGTGTTACATCACATTTGTTATTATAGGTTGCTATGGTGATGACCCTTGGCCGCGTCATTGAGCGTGACGCCGTGCGGCTGCAGACGTACGTCGGGCAGCCCGCGGCAGTCCCGGTCCGGGCGTCCATGGAGTCAGACGTGTCACAAGTGTGGTGAGTTATCATTTATGTTATGGTATAAATGTGGGTTTATTTGTACACATATTATGTCCTGATGAAAGCCTGAGGTTATTGGGCTGAAACGTTGACATTTTGGATGTTTGATTGAAGGTAATAAAAGTGAATTTTTTACAAGTCCCTGGATCTTTGGAACTTTCTTTGTATTTTGGCTGACCAGCACCGGGGATTAAATCGTTTAAGAAGGTGGAGTGCAAGATTATTTTCATTTTATATATATATATATATATATATATATATATAAACAAATTAAGAGGGTACTGACAGGATGAATTTCAGAGGAATATAAATGCATTTATTGAAGCAGATTCAGTGTCAAAGGAACAAGATCAATGTTTCATTCCTATAGCAGACTTTTTTTAATACAATGTCCTTTTATAGGACATTGATTACAAAGCCTAAGTTAAAGGTGTTCAGAGGGAGGAAAAGAAAGTGAGCCCAGAACGAGAGTAACTCAAACCGAGGATGACGACACCCGGTTGTGCATATTGTGTACCAGTTGGTTAGCAACTCAGCTAATGTTTACAAACCCTAATTCTACAGAGACAATGTGACAATGTGGTTAAAAACATAACAAAAAGTGCATCTAGAGTGGAACCAGATGGAGCATTGCTGTAATAGGTAATAAAAGTGAATTTTTTACAAGTCCCTGGAGTGCTATCTTTGGAACTTTCTTTATATATATATATATATATATATATATATATATATATATATGTACATATATATATATATATATACACAGACACACATTTTCTATAAATTAGGTATATATATATATTTAAATTATTCTATGCTTGGGGATCTGCAGGACAACTATGCAATAATTTAAACTATCGATGCAGTCATGTGATCGCGGCATCATCGCCCTGACTGCACTAAAGCCCTGCTTTTGCAGAGTAGCATAATATGCCCTAAAGGCATTAATAGGTTAAAGAATTCGACTTTAGAAGCATATTAATATTATTTGAAGCTTTAAAAGATTTTCTGCTAACTTTCTTACAAAAGATCTCGAGAGTTCTTGTAATATAAAATTAACTAGCCATGACCTCTAACCTTCATTTTTTTCATTCACCTTTCTAATAAAGTCTCAAAAGGATTGGCATGCGTCATCTACACATTGATAAATGGAATAAAATATCTGATTTAAGTGCTGCAAATCAAAGAATATGGTATTTCCACCATACTTTAAAAATGCTTTGCAGAAGTACACAATTAATTACACACAGACAGCAAGTATCTTTTATATGCCAGGATTCTATTCACCGAGTTATATTATTATTGTTATCATTCTTAATAATACTTTTATATTACTTATATTCTTGTTATGAATATAATTGTATTGTCATTACTGCTACTTGTGTTGATAAAGCACTTTTAGCAAGTGTACAGTGATTAACTCCTTCATAAATCAATGTGATTAACTCCTTCATAAATCAATTTTTTGATAAAACAATAAACAGGAGTCATGAAATATGTTAATAACAAAGTATGTATGCATAGATAAAACATTAATCCATTAAGCACCAAGGCTCTTTTGAGTTGCGACGTGTATGTGATGAAGACTTTTTGGCTCTTTTGTCTTGCATTTTTTCAACCACAAGGTCACATTTTCTGTATATATGATATCACAGTTTTGTATATAATAATTTCTACAAATGCTCAACTAAAGAAAAATAATTCAAAATAGATTCACTAATTAGTCCTGATTGTTAAAATGCATAATATGTCTAGGATTTCAGTAAATTTTTAGAAGTTATAACCAGGGTTTAACTTATTTGGCAGTTGCCTGTAGGTATAGAATTTTAAAGCACCACTGCCGCCCCTCCAAAAAAAAACCCCCAAAAACCCTCCATATTTCTACTTGTAATATATTGTGTGTAAATCTGTGACTATAGTGAGTTTATGCAGGGTTAAAGAGAACATTAGAAGTTATAAGATGTTAGAGGTGCCTACAGTCAGGGCTGGTGCAAGGATTTTTGGGTACACAGTCGAAAATGATTTTGCACCCCCCCAAAAAAAGCATCTTCACCTGTGTGCCAATTTACCCTTTTTTTCTTATCCCCCTTTTTAAAGGTCTTACCCCATTTAGTGTATTTTATCCCCTATTGTTTCCCATTGTGTGTCTTACACCTCCAAGCCCCTCTGTGTCTCTCTCACCCCCAACCCCTTTATATTTCCACCCACAGGCCCTTCTGTGTGTCTCTTTCATCCACAGCCCCTCTGTGCATCTTTCTCACACCCAGGCCCATCTGTGTGTCTTTCTCCTCCCCTCCATGTCTATTAGTGCGCCTCTCCCCTCCCCTTCCTGTCCATTAGTGGGCCTATTCCCTGTTCCTTAGTGTTCCTCTCCCCTCTCTTATTGTTCCTCTCCCCCCTTTACCTGTCTCTTAGTGACCCCATCTTAGTGTTCTTCTTCCCTTCCCTGTTATTTTTTCCTTTCCTGTCTGTTAGTTTTGCTCTTCCCTTAGTCTTCCTCTCCCCTCCCTCCATGTCCCTTAGTGTTCTTCCCCCTCCCTCCCCTGTTCCTTAGTGTTCCTCTCCTCCCCTTACCTGTCTCTTAGTGCCACCCATCTTAGTGTTCTTCACCCCTCCCCCTTAGTGTTCTTTTTCCCCTTTCCTCTCCTGACACTTAGTGTTAGAGATGGCCTTCTCCATCAGCGATCCCGGTCCAGCTGTGCTGACCAAATGAACCGCCACATCAAAATAGGCATAAGAGACCCTATACAACTCAGCGTCAATCTCGTCATTTACTAAACCCCCTTGAGGGTATGACAAATTATGAATCAGCCAGAATTTGTCCGGCTCCTTCTTGGGCACCATGCCCAGGGGAAGACCCTAAGGTTGGAGGAGCAGGAAAAGCAACCACCATGTGCCCCAACGATACATCCATGCTGAGCTTGTCCTGCACCACAGCGGGTTAATCTGAAACCAACTTAAGGTTCGAACACGCTCACGTGGCCTCCCTGACCCTATGGGTAATCCAAAACTCATCACTGAAACCCCCAAGTAGAAAGTCAGCCACCCTATGATTCTTATAGCAGTTTAGCCACTGGCGCATCGCGCTGACGTCCACCAGCGTCCTCACCCTTTGCAGGCACGGCGTGTCTCAGTTCCCAGACTTTCCCTGCTTGAAGCAGCGGGCTGCAGTGTTGGAGCCCCTACACATGGAGCACTCATGTTTGCAGACAGCCCTCCACTTACAATGGATATAATTGAACTGACAGCAGCAGCACGAGGGTCATGGCAAGGCCGGTGTGTAGGGGGTCCCCCTTGCTCAACCCCCTCCCACCCCTGATTTTGAAGCTGGGCAAGTCATAATCGACAACCACAGGTCAATATCCATCTGGTCCCACCCTCTGGTGGAACTGCTCCGACCAATATCAATCAATCTCTGGGAGGAATGCTTGTCGTAATGCCACCAACTCAAACCATCATAGACCCGGCACGTATTCAACATCATGTCCTGGTAACAGAACATGGCCAAGCACTTTTCCTGTGTCTTCTCCCTAACAATGCTGGCCAGAATCGAGAAAGCCAAGATCTAGTTCCAAAATGTCTTAAGAATCTTCCTAAATCAACACTTCTCCCTGTCCTTCTCTGAGTCTTTTGACTCCTTATTGGGTGGGGTCAAATCCTCCAGAGGGAGCAGGGAAAATATTTCCACAAACTTCCTCTTCCAGATCTTCTCCTTAACTTCCTGTTGCAAATGCAAACCTAATGGGCCCGACCAACACATATACGCCACGCCAAGGTGGCTTGCACCACCTCCAAATCCACCCCAGCGGTAGATAGCCCTGAAACCAACTCTGAAGCAGCGGGGGGAAATACGGACACAACCAGAGAATGCACCTCATTCAACCTCCCCATCCCAGGCACGCTGCTCCCCACAGACTGGAAACTAGTGGGGCTCTATCCCATCCTACACGAACCTGCACATCAAGAGAAGGGGGTCGCGTTGACCCAGCCCCTGTGCTATACTAATATTGATCTATAAACCTGTGCTTGCAACTAACCAAGCTACCCCACTCCTGCTTCAGTGCAATGCATGCACCACTTCCTCCCCCAACCCGGCTGTCCCCAGCAACAGAACTTCACTCACCAGACAGTGCAGGAGTCGACTGGAGCAGTGGAGCTGAGCCAACAGAAGGCTGGGCCAGAACTGTAGCAACCAGCAGGAAATTCACAGGATCAGTAGCCACAGATGCCTGGGACAAGGCTCGGTCTAGAGCCACCTGGTAAGAGAAAACAAGTCCTGAGCCCTCCTGCCCAACCCAGTGCCAGGATGCCCATCCCAGGGGGATAATGCAAAAGGGGGTTGCACAGCAAGCCCAGGAGAGGTATCATGGTAAGGAAGGGGGCTAGCAGAGCCTCTTTGAGGCCCCTCTCATAGTGCACCCCCTCCACCCATGCCAACTGTAATGCCCCTCTCCCCCACTCTAGGAGAGGAATCCTCTCCCACTGGGACATGCCCTCCAGCCTATTCATCTGCCTGGAGGACTGACCGGCAGTTCGCTTGCCCAGAACACGGGCCGCATGTGTCTCTGATGTGAAATTCGGGCCGCTGGCAATCACACAATGGGCCAAGAAGGTGAGCCAGCCATAGCGAGGCGGGACTGTGGCTGCAGAGCTCAGGTAGAGGCAGCCCACACTGCAGCCTTAGTAGGAACAGTAGCCACAGGGGAGGAGTCCACAGAAAACAACAGTGGTGGATGATTGTCAGATCCTTTCCATGGAGATCCATGCTCCTCACGAGAGGGGCTAAAGAGGTCTGGAGGCTGCCGTGACTACCATCTTGCAGGGACTCAGCCCTTAGGGCAGAAAGGACAACTTCAATGTCTATAATGCAAGCTCTGGTGGATACAGCACTGACAACAGAAGCAGATAAGCAAGCTGTTACCAAGCCAGTTTATTTAAGATGGCTGCTTCCTATTTATACTGCTAACATCCCTTTGGTTATACTCCTCCCACCCTTCTCTTAGACCTCCTACTATTACCCTATCTACACTCTCACATGTTCCTGTTATGTCTAGGCCTTGCTTGACTCCTCAGGGTCTGAAAGGTCAGCAGAAGGAGTGGCATTCTCATCACAAAACTCAGTGTCTAAAAAAAATGTAAGTCCAAAGCATTTTGTAACCAAATGCTGTGTTTTGGTGAAGTACATATATAGAGGGTTATTTACAAAACACTGGATTTTGTCCAGATAGACAAAATTCAGTGAAAATGACCTAATTCAAATAAATTACACAAGATGACCACAAAAGAAGTAAAGCTCAACAGTGACACACACTTTCTATCCATCTGCAAGAAAAGACAGCTGATCCCCAAAGGCCTAAAAATCAAAAATTCACTGGCTACAATGCACAAATCACAGTATGCTGAAAACCTGTGTAAACGCACTAGTGAGAAACTAAGGAACCATCTCATCCACCAGCTCTACAACAAGAAATATAGCATACAACATAAAAAACAATATCTACTCCAAAATCTACGTGAGGAGAATACATATATTGCTAAACAACTAGAACATGATCTACACTATTTTTACAAAAAGCAACAAAGGGACCTTTTTAAGAAGAAAAATAATAAACTCATCAGATTCCAGCAGGATTATCACAAACATTTGTCAGAGAAAAAGAAATGGCAAGAGAAATCTGGTATTGTTAACATTTCGGATTACAAACTGTCTGACCCAGTTCTATCTAAAGGATTATCATTTTGCCCTAGCACAAAACTTGTTGACATTGGGCTCTACTCTAATGTGGAAGAATTTTTCAGAAGGATGCGACTTAAGGAATACTTCCATGACAAAGAGAGCACTGTGGATTACAACAACAGGAAAAAGAACACTAATTTCACTCCAGCACCAGGACGAAATGCCAAACTGGACAGTTACATTAAAAGTTTCTGTCTAAGAACAGTATCCTTGACAACCAAGCAAAACCAAAAGAAAATGTTTCATAATCTCTCAGTACAGGAACAAATGGCTATAAATTACTTGAAAAATAATCATGCTATCGACATCAAACCAGCAGACAAGGGAGGAGCAGTAGTGATAATGAACACCCAGGACTACATAAAAGAGGGTGACAGGCAATTATCAGATGACAAATACTATAGAAAACTAAATGAAGACCCCACCAAGGAATATACATCATAGGGAGCTCATTAAATCCTTCCCTGAGAATATACATCTAGAACTGCAATCACTCATACCAACTAGTCCAGACACTTTCTATATGCTTCCCAAAATTCACAAAGCAGGTAATCCTGGAAGACCCATAATTACAGGAATGGGAACTCTCACAGAACAGATCTCAGGACTGGTAGAAAATACCCTAAAACCTATAGTCACCAACACCCACAACTTCATAAAAGACACAACCGACTTCCTCAACAAACTCAGCCAAATCACCAATCTCCCTGCTAACACCATCCTTCCAACCATGACTGTGGAATCTCTATACAGCAACATTGCACATACAGATGGCATCAATGCTTGCTTCCATTTTCTCTCTCATGTCAACAACCAAAAATACAGCACCCGAATTATCACAGAACTGACACTATTTATCCTCACACATAACTATTTCAGTTTTAACAATGAGGTTTACCTACAAACCATGGGCACTGCTATGGGCACTGCTATACCCCCAATATGCTAATCTGTTTATGGTAGATCTTGAACAGAGATTTCTAGAAATACAACACACCAAACCATACAAATAGTATCGCTATATCGATGATATCTTTATAATTTGGACTGAAAGTGAAGAAAAACTAATACAGTTCCATGACTCTTTCAACACATTCCAGCCATCAATCAAACTAAATATGGAATATTCAACTAGATCTGTGAATTTTCTGGACACCACTGTGACATGTAACAATGGCACAATCCACACCTCGGTTTACAGAAAACCCACAGACAGGTGCAGTTACCTACACAGCTCCAGCTTCCACCTCTCCCAAACTAAACAGGGCATCATCTACAGCCAAGCCACTAGGTACCATCACATATGCTCTGATCCTAATGACTGTAATTCCCATCTAAATGTACTCTCCCAATCTATGAGACAGAAAGGCTACAAACCAAAGACTATTACCAAACAAATCAACTCTGCTGTAAAAACTCGCACCTGCCTGCTACAGTACAAAGAGAAAAAAAATCCACTTGTGGTCACCTACAACCCAGCTCTTGAGGAAATATGGAAAATCATCAAAGACCTACAACCAATATTAACAGAAGATGAGACTCTGAAAAACATTTTCCTTGAAACACCCATTTTGGCCTTCAGACAGCCACCAAACCTCCAACAAAAATTAATCAACAGGAAGCTGTTCACTGATGGTAAGAATGAAGAAAATGGGACCAGTCAATGCAAAATACCTTGCTGCAAACTGTCAGCATGCACAGACAACACAGCCACACACAACAATAAAACCTACAGCATTAAAGGTTCATACTCCTGCACATCCAGCAATGTGGTATACATGATTCAATGCACCAAATGCCACCTAGGATGCTACATTGGTGAAACCACCCAGCAATTAAATGGCAGAATGAATATGCACAGACACTCCATTAAACACCACAAGGAAGGATCATACTGCGCTCCTGTGGGACACCACTTTACCCAGCCTGGCCACTCACTGAAGGACCTAAAAATCAAAGTACTGAAAGGGGGTTTTAAAAATACCCAAGAAAGAAAAACTTTTGAAGTCAGAATGATTAAATGGTTTAACAGCAAGAATAGAGGACTAAATATTGATTTGGGTTTCCTTTCCCACTACCAACACTTTACATGAACACTTCCCCACATTATCTTACTGTTCTATCATATGTATCAACACTTTAAAATGCATTCCAATATGTTTATTATATCAACAGGATTGGCTGCAAAACGCTACACCAATCAGAATCTCCTCATACAGATGCATTGGATCAATGTATCTTTATGGGAAACATTCAGCGCCTCCATGCAGAGCACAGCACTGACATAGGAAGCACCTCTGGTGACCGTCGGAGTAACTGTCACTAGAGGTGTCACCAAGAAGCAATGTAAACACTGCCTTTTCTTTGAAAAGTCAGTGTTTACATTGAAAAGCCTGCAAGGACAGGCTTCAGAAACCAGAACCACTACATTAATCTGTGTGTCTGTGTGTGCATCTGTGAGCTTGTGTTTTTATGTCAATGAGCTTTTGTATATCAGTGAGATTGTCTGTGTCTGCATGTGAGTATGATTACTGTATAATTAAAATTTTACTCTGAAAGGACCAATAATTTATATTAGTAAAATAAATATATTTATTTTTAATTTTCCCGGTATCCCAGTGGGCCAGTCCGGCCCTGGAATTCTGTCAGCCTGAGTAAATCTGGAGCTATTGCCTGAATGCATTTGGTGTCTACATTCAAATCAGTGCTTTTGCATCCCAATCCTATATGAAGTATAGGATTCAGAATAGTCACAAACCATCAGAATCACATAAATCACTGTTCACTAGTGATGTCGCGAACCCGAAATTTTCGGTTCGCGAACGGCGAACGCGAACTTCCGCAAATGTTCGCGAACCGGCGAACCGGGCGAACCGCCATAGACTTCAATGGGCAGGCGAATTTTAAAACACACAGGGACTCTTTCTGGCCACAATAGTGATGGAAAAGTTGTTTCAAGGGGACTAACACCTGGACTATGGCATGCCGGAGGGGGATCCATGGCAAAACTCCCATGGAAAATTACACAGTTGATGCAGAGTCTGGTTTTAATCCATAAGGGCAGAAATCACCTAACATTCCTAAATCACAATGAATATGGATTGACACCTGACATATGACATATTGACACCTTGACATATGGATTGACACCTGTCCTCAGAGCCCCTGATGCACACGGACACAGAGCAGAATAGAGACTGGTCCCCCTACATAGGGTCACTTGGCAGATATGGATTGACACCTGTCCTAAGGATCCCTGATACACACTGACACAGAGCAGAATAGGGACTGTTCCACCTACATCGGGTCACTTGGCAGATATGGATTGACACCTGTCCTAAGGTTCCCTGATACACACTGACACAGAGCAGAATAGGGACTGGTCCCCTACATCGGGTCACTTGGCAGATATGGATTGACACCTTGTTACAAACTGCTATTTGTAACGGGCCCTTTAAATGGCAAATTGCCCTGCTTCCCTGGGTTGTGGAGAAGCCTACTTGCCAGCCTCCTCCCGCATGACTATGGCCCCTGGGAGATTGTGAAAATGTATGCACTTTTATTTGGTGTGTATGGCCCTTTAAGACTGTGGGTGGGCATATTGGGGCTTATGGACTCTTTATGTGACTGGTGCTGGCCCTTTAAACACCTTTTTTGGGACATCAGGAAGATTGGGATACTGCCCCTTTAAGGCCGTGTCCCCAGACTTGTTGGGGACACGGCCCCTTTAAGACGGTGTCCCCTGTGTCCCCAGACCTGGTGCAAACCCTTTGTGCCTGCCTTGCTATTTCCCACTTGGTTCAGTAAATGGGAAATTATTTCAACTGCAGAGACTAAGTCCCATTCGGCGATGGGACTTAGTCTTTTTTTCAGCCGTTTTTTTCAGCCTTATTTCAGCTGCAGAGACTAAGTCCCATTCGGCGATGGGACTTAGTCACTCAACCTGAAATAGACCGACCTCACAGCCCAAATCTATGGAACTGTTTTGGGCAGGAAAATGTGCTTGCGGTCGGTCATAAAGGGACCTCCAGCTAACTTTTTAACCCCTGGATGGATTTGGCTGATTTTTGGTTATGTTTATGTTTTAAGTGTGCTGATTCCAAATATGTAATTATGAAGATGGGATGTGTAGTTTTAAAGTTACAGGGTATGGCTAAAAACTGTATTTTTACTGCCTGTGTTTAATTATGTTAATCTCTTCCCAAACGTCATTTCGTTCAAAGTGGAGAGAATGTTAAAAAAATATATTTTTGTTCGGAGTGTGAGAAATGCTTTTCAGCCGCTTCTAATCTTAAGCATCATTTGAGGAGCCATACAGGAGAGAAACCTTATTTGTGGTGTGTTTAGTATTGTTCTGATCAGTTTAATACCTTCCGCGTCTCCTATCAGTGGACGTGTATATGGCAGCCATTTTAGGAACCGTACACCTGGGACCCGAGCAAGGTCACCTCGTTCAACAGGCTTGCAGCGTATCCTCCAGGAAGAAGAGCCTGAACCCTTACCGGCTGCACGTGTCTTACCTGTACATGGAAAGCTGCTGTGGTTCCTTGATGAGCCAGCTGCCCGTGAGTTAACATGTCCCGTGGAGAAGCACTCTGTCCTGTAAAGCCTCACAAAAAAAAGGAGTGGTGTGTTTAGTATTGTTCTGATCAGTTTAAT
>OW240912.1:294127918-294356739 GCA_933207985.1 Pelobates cultripes
TAACAGTAAAAAAAGTTTTTTGTTTTTAAATCCAAGCTATTGTGACACCAGATGTAATTGGTGGCACTGACTGTGGAAATGGGCACAGTATGCACTGTGAGCCTGACACAGAAGCTGGCAGCAGTGGCAGACAACTGACTGCTATTCAATCTATAACAGTGAAAAAAGTTTTTTGTTTTTAAATCCAAGCTATTGTGACACCAGATGTAATTGGTGGCACTGACTGGGGAAATGGGCACTGTGAGCCTGACACAGAAGCTGGCAGCAGTGGCAGACAACTAAGTGCATTTACATTACATAGAAAAAAAAAATCCAAAAAAAGCATACCCTTATCCCTAACCTAGCTATGCTTTTCCCTATCTTATGAACAGCAGCTACACTTTCCCTCCTCTTACTAAGCATGCAGCTTGAGAATGAATCTAAAATGGATGCTGTCCAGTAGGTAGGAGGGTCTGCTAGGGAGGCTGTGCTGCTAATTGGCTGGAATGTGTCTGCTGACTGTGAGGTACAGGGTCAAAGTTTACTCAATGATGACGAATAGGGGGCGGGTCGAACCGCGCATATGTTCGCCCGCCGTGGCGAACGCGAACATGCTATGTTCGCCAGGAACCGTTCGCCAGCGAACCGTTCGGTACATCACTACTGTTCACTTGTATTTTGGCAAACAAATTTTAGTTTTAAGTACTATTTGCTTGCTGGTGTGCTAGAAACAACTGAAGAGGGCACGTGGGGAAAAGGGGGGACAATGTTCCTTCCCATTATTTTACATAGCCCATCCCCAGAAATTGCTGCCCAGTCACTTGTTTTAAACATTTAGTAAATATGCTCCCATCTGTTGCATGGCAGGTAGGGACATAGGGAGATTTTAAACCTCCATATTAGTAATGTGGGGTATTATTGACCCCGACAGGCATTTTATTAATTTATTATTAACTATCAATTTTTTAACATATTAACTATTTAATATGATGTAGCAAGTGCTGGCATGCTGCCGCCTCATTTGAGCTGTCTGAAATGCAGACATCTTTGAATAACGTGAACAATCTCTGTATTTTGCAGTCCAAATAATCCTATAAGTGTTTAAGCTTTAATCATTAAAAGTATGTTTAGTTTAAAAAAGGATAAGCATTTGGAAAAATATAGAAACACTGTCAGTTGTTAAGCATGGGGCTAGATCAATTGTACTTTGGCGTTGTAGCTGCAAGTGAAAAAGGAGATATTTTATAGTTAGAGAAAATAATAGATTCTAAAAATTAGCAACACATTTTGGAAGATAATCTCCCATAGTCAGTAAATAAATTTAAATGTGAGAGGAGTTGAATAATAAAATAATGATTAACACATCTGAAAAATCTACCTTAAACTTCAAAAAGATAAAATGGTTGTTTAGATTATTTAGGAAGGAATGAAAGCCTTTAGCCTTTAGCTTTCATTCCTTCCTAAATAATCTAAACAACCACCATTTAATTTGTTTGAAGTTCACAGTTCAAATAATCTGTTAAAATGATCTGGGGACAATCATTCAGGATCTGACTTAATAGGCCATACTGTTTTTAAAGATTTGAAGCCAGAACATCCACTACATATCAGTAAATGGGTTGATAAGTGACAACTTTCTCTATATTTGTATTCTGGGAATACAGTACAGCTCTCTGGTTTAATCAATTTATTAATGTGTATTAAATGAATAGCCATGATTTTGAAACATTAGCACATCCAGATATTTATGTCTGGTTTTATCCTCACTATAATTTGTAGTTAATGTCAATCTATACATGCAAGAAGACAAGGAGCGGAGCAGTGTATAATACAATTCAGGAACAAGGATTGAACATGTTTTCACTTTAATTATGTGTCTTATACAATGTGATTTCTAGACTTAATTTTATTTTTGAGCGTTACATGTTTGGATGTAAGAAATAACAAAATAAACAAAAAAATGCATGCATGGTTTGAAAAGGTAATTCAGGGAAAATAGCAATATAAAAATAGCAAAACAGCCTGAATTCATACATTATGTAAGGACAAACAGAAATGTAAATGCCTTGCTATTATAAACACAATTTTTTTCACTAATGTTAAAATAGAAATAAGTAACATGCAACAAGAACAAATGCCTTTCATGCATCCAAAAAGTTAAGACAAACTTTGCAAAAAAATAAAACATTACAGATAAACAAAAATATTTATGGGAGATGAAAGCAAATCCAAAACATTTAATTAATACCATAGCTCAGGAATACAAATGTGTATTCCTAACAGTATAGTGCCTTGTCACCATTTATGTGACTGGCCCTCACTGTAAGGCTTAGATAATGAGTTAACTTTGATTTTCTCTCTTTCTGTACAGGTCTCCAGTGTGCCGCTCTCAGCCAATCCAATGCTTTCCCATAGAAAAGCTTTGGGAGGATAGTGCACATGCTCAGCATAATGCGCTAATCATATCATTAACAAACGAAAAATTTAAATAATGTTACACGATGCTCTGACACATCAACATAGAAGAATTTGAAAAAGTATTGGATAATTCTTGCATATATTCACAGAGTAGTTTTGATTATAACCTTGCACGATTCTTAGAGGAATACATTCCCAGCAAAGATGTACCACGTGATTAACAGGGAATTGTTAAACATTAAAGACACTAAAAAATATGCAGTCCTCATTCATTGCACACAGATATTATGCTAAAGCACAGTGAAAAGAAGATACTGATGTAGTAATTAACTAAATATATTAGAAAGCACACCAATATCTTATATAATTACAATAGTAAAGTAGTTCAACCCACAAAACAATTTCCCTAAAATTGCATGACAAAAATGATCTTTACAAGTATGAGCACTTAGTAGATAAGCCCCACCACAAAACTTTAAGGGTATCATAAAACACAAATTGTATATGGATAGACAAATATATATGAAAAATTACCAAATTCCAACTGCATTGACAATTCTTACAATTACTAAAGCCAAATCTGGTCTAAATAAGGTATTCCAGATGGCTTCAATGTCTGGTTTGAAATCACTGCTTTTTATATCTGAATCTTATTGAAAGTATACCACCCAGAAAATTTATAAAACATTTATTTAAAGCAAAATCAGAACCAAATGTACCCTTTAGGACAGGCTTTCATAACAAACAGGGCTTGTGCAAGTATTTTTGGCTACACAAACAAAGATGCATTTTGCTGCGCTCTCTCAAAAGCATGCATCTTCACTTGTGTCTTTGAAATTCTTCTTTTGTGTTTCTAATCCCCTCTTTAGTGTATCTGATCCCCCTTTGTGTCTTACACCCTCTCTTTGGTGTATCTTATCCCCTAATTGTCCCCTTTGCATATCTTGTGTCTAGAACTTCCTACAGCTCATCTGTGTGTCTCTATCCCTCCTCAGCCCTTTTGGGTATCTTTTGCTCCCCATCCCCAGTCTCTTTGTGTCTCTTTCACCCCCCAGTCATCTTTACCATCATGTGGTTGCACCAACCCTGATAACAAATATGCAATCCTTAAACAGAATATGTTAAACCATGCAGGTTTCTATTTGCTAAAGGATACAATAGCACTGGGAGGCTATTGACAAAATAGGATGTAAACCTCTTTAACCCCTTAAGGACCAAACTTCTGGAATAAAAAGAAATCATGACATGTCACACATGTCATGTGTCCTTAAGGGGTTAAACTACATGATATATTTTTTAAATATTCATTAAAACATGCAATTTCACGCAAAAATATTTAATAATTGGCATTTCTCTTATTCTCCTATGATCAACTCATGTATAATATGTTTTGTCTCATCTTTCTTAAACTAATGGTGGCTAGGGCTAATCCCAAACATTGTTGTGAGAGTTCAAGGACAATGTCTATATACTTCTTTTTTTCAGTATTGCATTTTATTTGTTTTGTAAACAATATATAATGATGCAATGGTATAGTATAGTATTACAAAATTGTACACAAGAAAAAATAACAAAAAGCAGAGAATAATATACAAAGAAATGAAAAACAGAAAACAAAAAATGGCATATTAGATTTGCATGTGTATTGCCATTAGAGCAAAATTATATCTTTGCTCTAATAATGGGACAAATTGTATAACTGACCCTTTCCTTACACATAATATTTTTTTTCTTAAGTAGGTGAAGAGTTGGAAAGGTTATATTTGCTCTGAAGATCAGGAAATTTTCTTATTGTGTCCTTATCCAATAGCTGCAATAATCTTGTGATACCCAACACAATTCATGTATTTCAAACCAAGAAGTGACACAGATGTTTATAAAGTAGCGGGACTAAAGGAAGATGGCAACACTTGTAAAGAGAGCCCCATTGTAGAACGTGGTTTCAGCAAGGGAGGTTACAAATGTTGGGGGAGCTGGCGTAGATTAACTATAGAGTGAGGTTATAACATTGATTATTTTAATATATGCCAAATAGGAATATTATATAACATGTGGTGTTGTAAGAAATTGATATGCAAAACACTGCAATATTGTATATACCTTTCTGTGTATGTGACTGGTTTCACAACTTGGGGTCATCTACTTGATAACAGTGCGATAATGATCAAAGCTTTCATTTGCATTTTACAGCACCCAGCTAAAACAAAAGATCAGAAGATCAGAGTAATTAACCTCTAGGTGTAACCATGGAAGTATGTGTTTTCCCAAACCATTCTGTCCAACCTACCCAGAAACCTAACCTAAATGGTCGCTTCTTACATTGTGTGGAGGGAAGAGATCAAAAGGAATTGTGTAAATAAAGAACTCTTTGGGAAAAGGTGGCTGCATTAACCACTTTTTGATAGGTAAAAGGGATTCTAGGATATGTAGTTAAGGACCGCAGAAATCCATCTTTGAAAGGGACAACAGCCAAGGAGGTCTGTCTCTCTTTCTCTCTTCATCTCTTTTGGGGAGTGCAGCGCAGCAAAGCAGAGGTGCCATGGTGAACTGAGAGAGATAGTCCCAGACTACCAAAGATGAAGGCAAAAGGGGAAGATCCTCATTTTAATGTTTAAGTATTACCATTTTACTATGTTTTGGACTGGATGGCTGTAATGTGTACTGTGTATATCCTATTAAAATCTGTACCAGTATCCTAAATCAATATTAACAATACATTTATTTTATACACTGTATTTGTGTCTCATTTGTCACACATCCCTAAAAAAATAATAATCTGTGCTAAAATAGTGGCCAAGAAATATGTCTCACTGTTTGATACTCATAGTACTCCATCCTGTAAGGTATATCCCAGAGAGTTACTGGAGATCTTCGGAGGTCTACATTTTCAAATATGCACATTGGGAGCCTTTGAAATTTAGATATAATAGTTTTATGGATAATGAAGGGTAAGGTTCTATAAAGCAACAGGATTTGAGGTAGAGTAATCATTTTGACCAAGTTTATTTGGCCCAGCCAAGACATCCCTCACCCAGTCTGCTGGTCTAAGGTAGCTTGAATTTTAGGCAATAACCTACAATGGTTTGTCATTAACAGTTTCTGCTTGGAAGATGCTAATTGTATTCCCAAATTGGTGAGGAAAATTCCTGTGACATGTGAGTTCTAAGATTTTTCGTCGAGGACACTGGTAGAGCTTGAGTTTTTGACATGTTATTTTCATAGTAGGAGACTTTTCCATAATTCTCGAGTAACTGAATCTCACTTGGCAAAGACCATTGAAGTCTTTGCCAAGTGAGTTGCCAAAACAACTCTAGCATAATAAAGCAGTTTTAGTGAAAAGATCATGTCTCTGAAGTATCACCACTCAATTCTCCTTCTTTTAGGAGTTAAATTACTTTTGTTTCTGTTTATATCCACACACCCCCGGCTGTGACTTACACTGCCTGCATGAAAAATATGGTTTCATTTTCAATCATATGTAAACTTACAATAACAATTTGTATCTCCTGCTTTGCGAATTGAACTTTAATTACATACAGGATTATCCTCCAAGGTTTAGCAAGCTATTAACAGAACAAAAGATGATAAATAATAAATTAAACAGAATTTGCAATAAAGGAACTGTAAAGATTAGACGACTCGTTGCAGGAAGTGTTTAGGAAGGCTATGCAAGTCACATGCAGGGAGATGTGACTAGGACTGCATGAACAAGTGATTTAACTCCTAAATGGCAGGGAATTTAGCAGTAAGACTGCAGAGGCATGATCTATACACTAAAACTGCTTCATTAAGCTAAAGTTGTTTTAGTGAGTATAGTGTCCCTTTAATAGAATGTAATCAACAAAGCTGAAAAAAAATGCTGCAATAACATTGGAAAAGTTTCGCTAGAGGTTCTATCACCAGTATAAAAATCAGCAGTGAGAGGTATCACACCTGTCTCATCTGTTAGTTATATGGAACCACTTAGAAAGGTGTTTAACACCCTTTCCATAAGAGCAGAGTAGAGGGTTAGAATCGCACTACAAACCTGGAGGAGTTGCTCCCGGGCCCCATCAAATTGTTTCCTAACATGTGCACTCTGTTTTATCATGAGCCCCCTCAGCACCAATTTGTGTGCCAACCAAGCATTATTTAGCAATGTCTACTAAGGTGGATTGTCATTAAAAAATGTTATCAATGCCAATCTGATTTTGTGGGACCCCTCTGGGGTCTCTAACAAAGTCTTGTTAATGCACCATACCCCTCTGCCACGCACCAGGAATAACACGGCAAATATAGAATAAACTGGAGTGTGGTCCGCCCATGAGATAGGATCTATACACACATCCTTAGATATTTCAGATTGGAATGGTCAGTTAAGCACATGTCTATTTGGGAATAAGGGATTGTACTTTAGAATTAAAAGTATAGTCCCTAGAGGTCTGGTATAAATATCTCCACCTATCATTTAGCCTATATTTGTGTAGAAGATTAGCGAGTTTGGAACTTGTTGCGTTCGAGAGGATGACCTGTGATGTTTGTGGCCTGTGATATCTAATGTAGAGTCTAATGACAAATGTAGAGTCTAAAATACAATTAAAATCCCCACAAATGTACAGATGATCGACTATAACCTTTTCAATTTTCCGAAATGTCCTTGTAGGAAATATATTTGGTTATCGTTGAGAGTATAGAATAAAGCTGCTTTATTAAGCTAAAGTTGTTTTAGTGACCAGAGTATCCCTTTAAATGACATTGATTTATTTTCACTCCTGCAAGGCATACAGAGGGTGTGATGCCATATAACTTCCTCCCAAGAATGAAGAGAGCTCTCTCAATATATACAGCCCATTCACTTCTAGACCAAAGGGAATTCACTCTCCTCTGCAAAAATAATAATAATAATAATAATAATAATAATAATAATAATAATAATTAGGCAAACAGCAAGGTAGCTAAACATATTATGTGTTTCAATATGTTGTGCGCCTATCAATGAGAATTTGTGTGTGAATACTTGGAAGTATGTTTCTCTCTGTTTGCGTCCAGCAGGTTGTGTGTCTGTGTATCTTGCAATATTTATCTGTTTGTGTGTGCATCTGGTAGTGCAAATCTGTGTGTGTATGTGATAGCATCTGTGTGTGTGTATATGTGACTTAATAGCAGTGTGTATTATGTGTATGGATGTGTATCTAGAAATACCTACCTGTGTGACTGTGAGAGTGTGTCTGTGGGCATGTGTGGCTGTATCTGTGATTGTGTCTGAGACTGTGTATCAGTCATTGACAGCAGATTTTTGTGTCAGTAAGCATTTATATGTTTGAAAGGGTGACAAGGGGGGAGCACTAGGCTATTATTTTTTCATGTGTGTCTGGGGCACGTGTCTGCAAGTGTGTGTGAAGAGGCGAAAGCTAGGTCTTGGATTCATAAGACCCCTGATGACAGTCTTGATACTTGTCTTCTCGGTTTTTCCTATGTTCATATTATTTTTTTATACATTCTTTACACATTTTTATATACAAGTACTGTATCAGCCACAAACTAAACATTGGGCTAACATGTTTTTTTAATGTAACACTACATCTACTATTCAAGTAACAGTCATGTAACATGTAAAAATACAAACGTTAATTTCATTATTTTTTTTAAAACTGTTTGCCTACTTCATAGTAAGCACAGGAACATTTGTTCCCATATATAATCTGTAAATGGTAGCACAGATGCAGACCAAGGTTGAATACATTTAATCCGTTTACTCTGAGAATCATGTATAAACATTTTTACTTTCTACTTTGCAAAATTACATTCAGTCCATAAGCCTCATTCCCTCATTCATTTATACCATTAAAATGCAGAGATTCCCTTTGCATTGTATTTTTAAAACAGTTCCATATTTGTACCCAGTCCAGGGTTTCCACTTCTGCTTATCGTCTTCAGTACCTCCATGGGATCTCCCCAAAGAGTTTTTCTCTCTTCCATTCGATCCAGTGCTACTTTCCTCATTCTGAAGGTTTTGGATAATGTAAATTAGGGCTTAAATATAAGTTTTTGTTTGTTTTAACTGCAGTAATTAATACACTTCTGCAGGCCATGGAACCGACTACCGACTACCTTTACAGATGTGAGATGCATTTTTTCCTGGTCTATTTCTAATTAGGTGATCATTCAATTTTATTCTACCAAGGAGGTTCTAAATTCTTTAATCCAGGACTCATCTAGGAATTAGCCATATCACCTCAGAGGTACATGTCTCAACACTCTCTGATCTCTCTTTTTATGAAAGGGCTTTGATATGGAGGTATCTAAATATCTGTTGGCTGTATTTATATGATCCCTTAGTTAACCATTGCTCCCCGTGGAATTCTTCCCTGTTTTTTTTTCTAAAGGGCTTTGAAATCTTCACCCCTTTAACCATGAGTCCCTAGCTGTCCACAACTGCTTAATAATAAGTTAGCTATATCAGTGACATTTGCATCGGGCTGAAGGACATCATATCTTCAAGCACTATTTTGCATAGAACCCTTTACTGCCTTCCACAATATATCTAAAGCCTATTGATTAGAAATTAGAGTAAGTAATGAAACTTTCTTCTCCTAAATACATACCAAAATTATAAGCTGAACAATTGCAAACACATTTGATAGATGTCTTAAGGTCTATTTCTATAGATCCGCTATCTGGCTTTCTACTGATAGTCTGATTATATTTACTAATGGACCAGAAAAGGTCTTCAAGCGTCTATATAAGCCATCAGCAGATGGATAGTCTTGGCTATTTTCAGTCTACTAATCTCTAGGGGTTTCAATACCTGAACATCAGTTTGTTCTCCACTAGAGCCATTTCTCCCTCTTGACGGTGAGTGGCCATGTTTCCCTGGAACATATAGGTAAATGATTGCTTGGTTCTCAACCAATATTTTTCAGCCATGTTTTTGGGTACATTTCAATTTGATAATGTGTAGTGGGCAATCAGTTTTTCATTTCAAATGTCCTTATGAGGTGTGTGTTGTAAATTTGCATTTATATTTTGGAAGTCTTGTGTATTTCTACCCTCCCTTGGTTATTGCTCGGGTATTACCCATTGTTGTGCTGCCATGGATTTGGCCAGGAAAGAGAAAAATGTATTCCTACTTACCGTAATTTTCTTTTCTTTTTCATAGGCCATGGCAGAACAAATATCCCAGGGATATTGCTGGAAACATAACTGAGGGTGGGAGGGGTAGGAGGAGTTACATATACTTTCTGTTTTAATTAGGTACATGTCTGGTTAGGGATAGGGAGGAGCTACCTATTGTTGTGCTGCCATGGCCTATGACCAGGAAAAGAAAATTACAGTAAGTAGGAATACATTTTCCTATATATATATATATATATATATATATAGTCTCCAAAAAGAAAGCCAGCACTCAAGGACTTCAATGTGAAAAAATAGGCATTTAATACAAGTGGTCAACGTTTCAGTTCACAACTGTGAACTTTCCTCAGGACACCATATATATATATATATATATATATATATATATATATCCAGGAGGACTCTATATGTACCTTTTATAGGTATTGGACCATGTCATTACTAGCAGTACATTTTAAAAATACAATGCAAAAGGAATCTCTGCATTTTGAGGGTATAAATGAGAGTAAATGAGGCTTATTATATTCAATAATAAGCCTCATTCACCCTCATTTATACTATTTACTACTATACTATATAAATAATTATTATATATATATATATATAAATATAAAAGTAATATTATATTATATATATATATATATATATATATATATATATATATATATAAATATAAAAGTAAATAGCTTGGCACTCACCCTTTCTCCTCCTGTGTACTTCTAGTGCCCTGGTGCAATCCCATGCTAACAAATATATGTAGAGCTTGAAAAGAGATGCACTCTCAGGTCTTTTATATGAAAAATATTATTGTAATCTAGAAGTTAGTTCACATCTAACTTGATCGATGTTTCAAACCCATTCGGGTCTTTCTCAAGATCAAATAACTTCAAATACATACAGTGTTTATATAAAATGTAAAATGTAAAAGTACTCACTAATAGACTCCCTCAATCTCTCCATGTAAATCCGAAAGTGACTAGTGGCGGTCACGTGACGTGACGTAACGTACTTGGGGTGTGCTTAAGTGCTGTGCGGTTGCTAAGCAACCAATATACAAGTGATTAGACTGTGTGTCTAGCTATCCGAGTCAATATTAAGGAGTGTATGTTTTAGCTGTGATTAAGGCATAGAAATTACATTCAATATAAGGTCTCATGTTGGACTATATGATGCCAACTCAGTGTTGTTTCAGAAACATAAAGGGTGTGCAAAAATATTGTGTGAAATTAATGTGTGTAATCAAAAAGTGCAACCAGGTGAGGACCTAAATCAATATTGTTATATCATACACCTATAATTAAAAACATATGCACAGCACTCTTAACCAGGAAACAACCTGGCAAAGAAGTACAGAAAAGGATTTACATGGAAAGATTGAGGGAGTCTATAACTATTGGTGAGTACTTTTACATTTTACATTTTATATAAACACTGTATGTATTTGAAGTTATTTGATCTTGAGAAAGACCCGAATGGGTTTGAAACGTCGATCAAGTTAGATGTGAACTAACATCTAGATTAAAATAATTTTTTCATATAAAAGAGCTGAGAGTGCATCTCTTTTCAAGCTCTACATATATTTGTTAGCGTGGGATTGCACCAGGGCACTAGAAGTACACAGGAGGAGAAAGGGTGAGTGCCAAGCTATTTACTTTTATATATATATTATATATACATTTATTGTAACTATGTTGCACCTTGTATGAGAACATTAGCTCCTTTTTTTCTACAATTAGCTCCATACAGTTTAAAGCTAAGCAGTTCAGTGTATGTATATAGATAGGTTTTGATAAGTTTTTTCTACGTTTTTAACCTTTAATAAAACGTTATTATTTTTCTGTGATATAGTCTTTCTGCAGTTTTACATTTGTACTGCTCTTAAAGGGGTACTGGTTTTGATGGAACTAGCCTCCTCTCTTGGTAGAGGAGTATTTGTCCCTCTTTTCCTCATTTTTCTTTATCTCTATAATTAAAAACATTTATAGAGGCAATGGAAAGGCTTAAAGACAATTATTATTAACATTATTAATGTAAAACATAAATCCAATACATTCAATAACATGGTTATATATTTCTATTTAAGCAGAAAGCACTGCTCATTAAGTATCTTGCAAGTATTATGTCACTTAACTATACATGCTATCACATCACAGAGGAGGTATATATAAACATATATATGGGTATTTCTTCTTCCTCGTGGCACATTTTATTTATATAAAGGAACACTAACAATTGTATCAATTTACACAATTTTAATTTATGTGTTAAAAATATTTATTTGAAAAACAGTCTATACACAACATTCTGATTTTAGTTAGTTTATGGCTATCTCAAGGTTCTAATAAATGTTATCCTAAAGACAAAAAACAAAGTGCTTGGTAGTGGAGTCTCACAGGTCAGTGCTGCTTAGTGTCCCTTTAATCAAGCAGCTCTGATTGAAAAAATTATATTTATTTTATTAAATATATTTTTTTTTCTTGGATTTTGTTGTGTAGATAATACTGTGTGAAGGTCATAGTGTGGCATCCTGGAACACCATAGCCTCTTTATGATCTAGTGAAGGAAATTAAAGTATCTGTATTAGTCAATAAATGATAACATATTTTTATAAAATTCATAAATAATTCTTACACTTTAGCTAGTGTAAATATATATGCTACAATCAATTCTTAAAACATTTAAATCAGCATTACTACTTATACTATATATAACAATTATTTTAAAACAGTTCTAATACCTAGTTTGTATTTAAAATTATTATTATAAAAATGTTTTGTATTACTGATTTCAAGCTTATTATTATATTTCAGTACAATTGATGTATATATCATATGTCTGCATACATTCTTTCTGATATACTTTACATGTACAAATGGCAGCAGCCGAGAGGAGATTTGCTACTTGATTAAAATAGTTTTGGCTCAGAGGATTTGGCAGACATGTTAGAAAAGAGCTTAAGAAATGTCTCTGAGATCTGACATACAGGTATCATGCTGAACCATTTAGAGATTGGATTATTAAACACTTGTTGCCAAGGATTAAGGCAGTATCCATCCCATTTTTCCTGTTGAAGCTTGATTCAATTAGGATGTTATTTTTACTAGGTATACTGATTTGTTCAGGATCACCATGGAGAATTCACCTAAAGGAACATAAAAGGCTGTAAAATTCAGTTTTTTTTCCCCCAAGGAGTTCCATTTCATAGGAATTAATAGGATTTAATAGATGTTTGCCAGCTTCCCTAGTTAGATGCCTTAAAATAATCAAGGCTAATGTATTCCAGTACTCCACAATTTATAGACAATGTGCATTGTTCTAAACTGAAAATGCAAACTTTACGCTAAAACGCCCAACCTGTGACAATGGCCGAGTAGGAGTCTTTTTCTACATCAGGTCTTTTAGTATGTTTCAGTATTTTATGTGTGCACAACAAAAACATTTGGTTCGGATAAATTTAGACTATTAAAATATTTCCTAGCTTAATGGCTACACATTATCAGTCACTTTTGCAAAGCTAGTTGTGAGTTATCAAAATAGATATTATTATATCGGTTTTAAAAGAAAAGTAAATGAGAAACTTTTTTTATGTTTTAGTTTTCTAATGATTATGTTTCCTTTTGCAAACTTCTATTAATTAGAAAAAAAGAGAGATTTTATTTTAAAAAGGGGGAATTAAAAAAAAATAAACTAAAAAAACAAACAGTGGGAACTTGATGACCTACACACCACTAACACCATGAGAAGAAGACTTTTTTTCTGCACATTCAGTGTGTAATGTGAGTGACTCTTTCAGTATGAGAAAAACAAAGCTCCCTATGTAGCCACACTAAGTCTCAGCCAGCAGGATGAAAGCATTATAATGAAAGAAATTTGAAAACATGTCCACCATCTCCATATTTTACTATACTTGCACAAAAGAGATTTCAATTTCAAGGCACTACGCATCTGCGGAAGTAGCAGTAGCAATCACACTTCAAGACTCAGGCAGGCAATCCACTACAATGATCAATTGCACACTCACTTTTCCTGAAAAAAAGAAGCAGCTGTCCTTCAATGTGGAAACAAAACAGTGTACTATCATATACCAGTATATACCAGCTGCATCTGGGGTTACAGCATTAGTAGCCAAACCCAAGGCTGAGCCAGGTAGGGTGAAACCAAACAATAAAATAAAAAATTGAGTACAAAATGTCAAACAAAATACTATAAGATAAATATACATGAGTGTCACCACAAATGTCAATATACCTAAACGAAAAGTAGAACAGTGCTGCAAACATTCAGGTCATTAGCATAAATTCACAAATAAAACAACACAATCAATAATAATGGTGCACAAAACAATGTGATAATTACATACAATAAAGTGTCAAATATATAAAAAACATTATTTGCCTTCTTATATGCAAACACTGTGTAAAAAAATCATAATTAAATAATCATGTATAGTGCAAACATATGTGCACTATAATGCCAATATTTGCTTCTGTAGAGAGAACTCCTATAAAGCTCTAACCAACTCTAGCCCCTCTTACATTTCTTCCCTTATTCATAGATATACCCCTTCTCGGTCTCTCCGCTCTGCTGGTGGCCTTCTCTTGTCCGCTGCTCTCACACTTACTGCTAACTCGTGCTTGCAGGACTTCTCGTGGGCGTCTCCCTTCTTTTGGAACAGCCTGCCTACCTCATTCAGACTATCCCATAGTCTTCAATTGTTTAAGGAGTCCCTCAAAACACATCTGTACAGAAATCCTTATGGACTCCCAGAGTAACTTATCTATACTTATCCAAATCTGTCTCTTGCTCCCCTAAAACAGCCAATCTCCACTCTCACCTCCAGCTCTGCTACTTTTCCACCTTGTTTGGTGGCTGTCACCCTTGCTGCCCTGTGCATTTGTACCCTGCCCTCTCTAGACTGTAAGCTCATATTGTTCCTGTGTCACTGTTTAATTGTCTAATTTATTGTAAATTTCCCTGTTTCATAATATTGTAAAGCGCTGCGGAATTAGTTGGCACTATATATAAATACTAATAATAATAATATTTGGAAATCTATAGATGAAAGAGAAATAAAATAGACCTAGTACAACACTGTAAAACATATATATACATTAAATGGACTTGAACTCACAAGATAAGAATGGATATAGTTCCACTCGCAACTCTCCATACCAGAGAGGATCAACCCCTTCCTAGAGTTGAATCTGATGTGTAAGGACTACTGCCAGCCCTAAAAATCAGACTTTAAAATGATTGGCCCTTTTTTCAGATATTTGGATATCTATAGATGAAAGAGAAATAAAATAGACCTAGTACAACACTGTAAAACATATAGATACATTAAATGCTTTAAATGGACTTGAACTCACAAGATAAGAATGGATATAGTTCCACTCGCAACTCTCTAGCCCAGGGAGGATCAACCCCTTCTTAGAGTTGAATTTGATGTGTAAGAACTACCGCCAGCCCTAAAAATCAGACTTTAAATCTTTATAAATCAGAAACAGTAAGTGTTGTCTTTCCCCCTTAAGCTCCAACACAAGGCAAGAAAGCGGTCAGAGGGACAAACCGGGTAGACCCATTGTGTTTCTGGGCAAGGCGCAAGTGTGCAACAATTTTAATGCCGATGCCTGCAGCTACAGTGCATGCAGGCTGTTGCACATCTGCTCCATTTGCTACAGAGCTCACACTAAGACTATGTGCCCAGCTAGGCTTTCCCCCAAGAAATGACTAACAGAGGGTAACATAAATGTTTTGGCCTACTACCTCCGTTCTCACCCCGCCATTCACTTAGGGGATTTTTTGGTGTCAGGGTTTTCACACGGGTGTCATTGCCATCCCCATAGGCACCTTTGAATGCCCTAATCTGTTGTCTGCCTCTAACAACCCTCTTACAGTGGACCACCTCCTATCCACATAAACCCAGGCAGGTTTAATGATTGGCCCTTTTTTCAGTACCCCACTTCTCTTATGGCATAAAAAAAAAACTTTGCCATGTGGATCATTCCACAGGGCAGATCATTTGTCTCAAGGCTGCTATGTCTCCTACACAAGGTACCCAACACTGGTACTATTACCATAAACTCACCAGTCAGGGCAGACTTGCTTGTGTGGAGGAATTTCATGTTGGAGTGGAATGGAGTCTCCCTGTTCATTCCCCCACTGTCCAACCAATCCCCAATAATTCACACAGACGCAGCAGCACACCGGGATTGCCGCAGTATTTGGCAACCTCTGGTTTAGGGACAACTGGCCCATGGAGATGGCTGCCTTGCCAGCCTTTAGAGAAAAATCTGCCTTGTTTGAGATTTAACTCATTGCTGCAGCTGCCCATACCTGGGGTCATCACTGGACCAGTAAGGCAGTCAAATGCTACTCTGACAACTCAGTGGCTTGCAAGATCGTTAATAAAAGATGGTCCTCCTTATTAACCATCATGAGGTTGGTCTGCAAGCTGACTTGGATAGCAGCAACCGCACAGTTTCACCTAGTCTGTGAACACATCCCGGGCAACCATAACATAGCTGCTGACGCTATTTTCTGCTCTCGTTTTCAGGTATTCTTCCAGTCGCACCCTACTGCCCACAACCTACCATCCAAGATACCATCATTCCACGAATTAATCATGGACTGACTGAACTGCTACGTCACGCACAATCACTCACGCACCACGCACTCTCAACCAACACCACTAGCACTTATGCCAGGTCACTGACCATTTTTCACAAGTTTGCAGCTGAATTCCATGTACAGGGTAATTTCTCTATTAAGACCATGGTGGCTTTTGCCTCCTTCTGCCACTTACACCTTAAATTGTCACACAACACCATTAAGCTATATCTCACAGGGGTTCACCATCATGTTCTCACCACCTTTCCCAATCACCCTCCTTTTCTAGCCTCTTACCCAATCAAGATTATCCTTAACTCCTTAAGGACCAAACTTCTGGAATAAAAGGGAATCGTGACATGTCACACATGTCATGTGTCCTTAAGGGGTTAAAGGTATCAATAAAATCATCAGCCCCCGCACAACTAGCAGACTGCCTATTGATGGGGCCATATTCAGACAACTTAGCGACCTCTTAGATGCCTCCAATTTTGATTCCATTTTGAGTCACTATATTTATTGCCTTCTACTGCTTTCTTAGACCTAGAGAATTCACTGTCATACACCAATCAGATTCCAACTTAAGTCTTAAGCATTCTCACCTGACGAAAGTCAACGAACATTACATCCTTTCGTTGCAAACGTCCAAAACAAACCACACCAATCAACCTACTACCATTCCTCTCTTCCCTACCAGACACGCCTGGTGCCCAGTTAAAGTACTAGATAAGCTCCTAAGTTCTCACCACAGTCACTCACCTAACACTCCACTACTACTACTCCACGATCACCCACTCACCACATCCAAGTAACGTTTCACATCAGTATTCTGCTACTAAGGTTAGGCTACAACCCTGCTTTCTTCTCCGGTCACTCCTTTTGGATAGGAGCAGCTTCATCGACATCTAGCTCTAACACTCCAGTCCACATCATTAAGAGACTGGGTCATTGGAAATCCTCCATTTACAATACCTACATACCACAACTGGAGAAAGAACTAAGGCCTACTCGTTCGTTGGTTTCGGCACACCTCAGCCAACACTGCATCTTCTAACATATTCCATAACCAATTAAATTCTGAGCATAAATTAAAAGGCCATTAGGCCAGTATTTGTGGGAGGAGTTATGTCCCCTACTTAAACCCTGAGCCCCTACTTACCTCTGCCGTTCACGCTGATTGACCCCACCCACCTTCACCCTTCACTTATTACATTATCATCACCTTAGTAGGCCCTCTTTTATTCTACTTGTTCGTTGGTTTCGGCACACCTCAGCCAACACTGCATCTTCTAACATATTCCATAACCAATTAAATTCCAAGCACAAATAAATATATATATATCTATATATATAAAAGAAAAAATAATCTTGCACTCCATGCAATTCAAAATATACTTGCCCGGTGCTTGTCAGGTGAGGTATAACAATAGATATTTCAGATAGCACTCCCAGGACTTAGAAAAAGTATAAAACTTAACTTTTAATAAACTTTACAGATAAATCGACGTTTCAGTCTGTTACTCACAGACTTTCATCAGGACTAACAATAACAATGCAAATACTCATATATATACCAAAATACAAACATACGATGAACTTACCCACCACCGGAATAAACTAGTGCTCCCTGTCAGCCCGGTCCAAAACTTGCGTAGGTTCCGCCGACATCGGCGTATGCGTTCGTGATGTTAGTCCAATAAAAAAGGTATTACAAGATACAAATTTTATCTGTTTTTAATATATATCTATATATCGTATATATATAATTTCATACTAAGTGTATTTTTACATTAATACATATATTAACTCCTTAAGGACACATGACTGAAATATTCCGTCATGATTCCCTTTTATTTCTGAAGTTGTGTCCTTAAGGGGTTAATATTAATACATATATTAATCTAAAAATACATTTATAATTAAATTACACACAAAATTTAGAAACTATTTAGCACAGGTGTTTTTTGGCGGTTGTAGATGCGTAACAGATTTTGGGGGTCACAATTAGAAAAAGTGTGTTTTTTTTATTTTTTCATCATAGTTTATAATTCTTTTTTTTAGGAAATTATATGATATGATGAACATAATTGTATCTTTAGAAAGACCATTTGATGGTGAGAAAAACTGTATATAATATGTGTGGGTACAACAAATGAGTAAGAGGAATATTACAGCTAAACGCAAACACTGCAGAAATGTAAAAACAGCCCGGTAGGACAATTGAAAAATGGTCTGGTCACTAAGGGGTTAAACACCAACAAGAAAAAAAGGATTGAAAAGTTTAAATCATTTAAAACACTTGTATCTCCAAAAATTTCCCTTATTTATTAACATATCCATGTGGATATCAGTATATGGGAAAAACCTCAAGAACATTGAAAATAAGAACCGTTGGTAATATTAGAAGAAGATTTATAAAGCACAGCGTGTCTAAACATTTTTCTGAGTATCATGATGGAGACAGTAGTAGTCTTGTTTTCTTTGGTATTGAGAGGAAGGAATAAATGTATTAAATTGAGTAAAAGTGAAATGAGATGAATGTTTAATTTGAACACCATAACACCAAATGGTCTAAACACTGATTTTGAAGTAACACCAATTAGATGATGTTTATTTGCACTTTTTAATTATCATGGTGATTATCTGGTGTATTTTTATATACATTTTTATAATTTTTACATATTTAATTATATATCTGATAATAAGAATTTGATTTAATTATGTTTTTATCTTTTCCCCCGATCTCCTACTCATTTTCTCTTCCTTTTTACATATTGTAGGATATTGTAGTAAGTGTTTATTTTTAAAACTTATTTATTAAATATCTTTCCTGCAAAATTGATTTAAGAATGGATTCCCTTCTAATGAATTCCTTTTTTTTAAACTAATCTTACTGTTCTTTTATCTTTTTATACAGGTAATATCTATGATTTTTTTTTTTAAAAGGTTAAATCCTTTATTGCTTTTTTCCCTCTTTTTTTTCTCCTTATTAATCATAACACATCATTTTCTTGATTTTATCAAAATAAATAAAGTAATAAAGTAATGTGTACTTTTAGCAGCATTAAGAAGGGACAATTAGTAATATGACAAGATGATAAAATCCCTATTCCAAGTTTGCCAGTAGTACTGGCATCGCCCTATGATAAGGAGATGTCAGGGGCATGGATGCTGACCATGACCACCCTATGATATAATGAAGTCCACGCATAATGCCACCTCCTGATACACATGTACATATCACAGAGTGGGGATGTCAGTTTGAGGCTTAGTTTGATCCAGAACTGCCCCGTCATACGGTCCATCCCTTCTCCATTGGCACCAGAGACCATCATTTTAGTTTTATGGGTAAGGTCTTGTCCTCTACCCGATGTAAAAGCAGATCCCAGCTCTTCTAAATGTTTCTTTTTATAGAACAAATTAATTTCTCTAAGTTCTCCCGACACTGTCTTTACAAAGATGCTTTTCATTCACAGGCTTTCAGCACATAGGTCCACAGACTGTACCCCCATACATTAGAAACTACACTCTTGTTCAGAGGGACAAGAACACCCAAAATACTTTATTCATCACAAGGACTAGCTTCCAGCAACACATCAAACAATATGGTAATTTTTTAAATAAACTCAAAAAAGCAAAAGCACATAGGTTATACTAAAATGTATAATTTAAAAAAAGTCAGTTTCAATAAGATTAGGACTGCTCTACAACATATCGACTGGCATAAACTCCTTAGTGAAAAAACACTGAGGATAAATGGAAACTATTCAAACAAATATTAGAAAGGTACATTAGTCTTTATGTACTATTGAGTAATAAATATAAAAGAAACACATGAATAAGCTATAAAGAAGCCAATAATACTTGCAAAAAAGGTAATTAAAGTGGCTAAACTAGAAAATAAGAAATTGATAGCCAAAGAATGCAAAACCAACCCCAATTTTTTTTTCACCAATACACCAATTCTAAAAAAACTAAAAATTAAATTTTAGGTACACTGGAAACAGAGATGGGTCTGTTAGTTAATGAAGACCAGGAAAAGGCAGAAATTTTAAATAACTGTTTAGTTACATATATATTAATGAGGATCCTATGACAAGAGATATGCAAATGATTGCTGCAAAAAACATGCAGCTATCTTGTGATTGGATGACTCGAGAAAAGGTGCTACAGCAGTTAAAGAAAATTAATGTAAATAAAGTTCCGGGGCCTGACGGTATTCACCCACGAGTACTTAAGGAGCTAAGTGGGGAAATATGTGAACCTCTGTAATTAATCTTTCAAGATTCTTTTGTTTCAGGTATTGTACCGGAGGATTGGAGGAAGGCAGACATCGTTCCTATATTTAAAAAGGGTTCAAAATCCTTGCCTGGAAATTATAGACCTGTAAGCTTAACTTCTGTAATGGGGAAAATATTTGAAGGGCTATTAAGGGATAATATTCATGAATTAATTTGGAAAAACTTTGTTATTATCAATAATCAGCATGGTTTTATGAAACATAGGTCATGTCAAACTAATCTAATTGCATTCTACGTAGAAGTAAGTAGAAATATAGACCAGGGTGCTGCAGTGGATGTAATGCAAAAAAACAAGTCCTGCGCTCAAACTTCCATTATTCCTGGATGGCAGCAATGACCATAGTACACATAAGCCCAAATAATACAGTAAAAACCAAAGAAAAAAGTTACCTGCACTCTTTCCCAAATCCCTATGTATATTTAAACAAATGGAGATTTTTAGTTACCTCCAATGGCCATGAGAGGGTATGCCCACCTGCCACGTCAAGACAGACCTCTTAGGTGGGTCCTAACACTAACCATTCACCTTACTTCATGGAGCTTCTGGCAAAGATATCTCTAATGAGACAGAAAGGAGTATTTTTTATATACATCCCTACATGATTATTAACCCTTAATAGGGAACACATGGGATGGGCAGCAGCATTGTAACATAACTGTGATACAAAAGTGAATACAAATACTAAAAAAACAAGTCCTGCGCTCAAACTCCCATTACTCCTGGGTGGCAGCAATGACCATAGTACACATAAACCCAAATACATACAGCTATTGTTCTACCCAAGAACAAGAATATTAATCTAGACCAATTTCTTTTAATGACCTATTGTGAGCAACCGTATTAAATGCCTTGGCAAAATCTAAGTAGATCACATTTGTATAAATACTTGCAAAAATATAACATACAGGGTATAATTTCTAATTAGTGGGGTAATAGCTGCTTGATCCAAGGAGATACCTGACTGTCATTTTGCGGTCAAGAAGGAATTTTTTCCTAGTTTGTTGCAAAATTGGAAGAGCTTCAGACTATTTTTTTCCTTCTTTTGGATCAACAGCAAAAACATATGTGAGGGAAGCTGAACTTGATGGACGCATGTCTCTTTACAGCTATGTAACTATGTAACTATGTCACATGAAGACCTTCCTGTTACAAGCTGTATACTGTATGTGTGTGCAGTTAGGGGATGTGTAGTGTATTTGTGTAGAAAGAGACTGTAGTATACATGGAGTATTGATGTTGTAGTATGTGACGGAAGGCGTTGGGGCTATCATATAAGGTGACCCAAAATTAGTAAAAAGGGAATTTAGGGGCACATTCAGAAAATGCAATTTTTAGTAGCGGTCCTGCTGGAAATACCAAAAAATATGAAAAATAAAGATTAAAAAACAGCACACACTAACAAAATACTGTTTTAAGGTTACTTAAAATAGCTCTCTTAGCAAACAAATATAGGGATTTAGTTAAACAATATAGAAACATAGAAACATAGAATGTGACGGCAGATAAGAACCATTCGGCCCATCTAGTCTGCCCAATTTTCTAAATACTTTCATTAGTCCCTAGTCTTATCTTATAGTTAGGATAGCCTTATGCCTATCCCACGCATGCTTAAACTCCTTTACTGTGTTAACCTCTACCACTTCAGCTGGAAGGCTATTCCATGCATCCACTACCCTCTCAGTAAAGTAATACTTCCTGATATTATTTTTAAACCTTTGTCCCTCTAATTTAAGACTATGTCCTCTTGTTGTGGTAGTTTTTCTTCTTTTAAATATAGTCTCCTCCTTTACTGTGTTGATTCCCTTTATATATTTAAATGTTTCTATCATATCCCCCCTGTCTCGTCTTTCCTCCAAGCTATACATGTTAAGATCCTTTAACCTTTCCTGGTAAGTTTTATCCCGCAATCCATGAACCAGTTTAGTAGCCCTTCTCTGAACCCTCTCTAAGGTATCAATATCCTTCTGAAGATACGGTCTCCAGTACTGTGTACAATACTCCAAGTGAGGTCTCACCAGTGTTCTGTACAATGGCATGAGCACTTCCCTCTTTCTACTGATAATACCTCTCACTATTCAACCAAGCATTCTGCTAGCATTTCCTGCTGCTCTATTACATTGTCTGCCTACCTTTAAGTCATCAGAAATAATCACCCCTAAATCCCTTTCCTCATATGTTGAGGTTAGGACTCTGTCAAATATTCTGTACTCTGCCCTTGGGTTTTTACGTCCAAGATGCATTATCTTGCACTTATCCACATTAAATGTCAGTTGCCACAATTCTGACCATTTTTCTAGTTTACCTAAATCATTTGTCCATTTGGCTTATCCCTCCTGGAACATCAACCCTGTTACATATCTTAGTATCATCAGCAAAAAGACATACCTTACCATCAAGACCTTCTGCAATATCACTAATAAAAATATTAAAGAGAATGGGTCCAAGTACAGATCCCTGAGGTACCCCACTGGTGACAAGTCCAAGCTTCGAATATATTCCATTAACTACAACCCTCTGTTGCCTGTCACTCAGCTACTGCCTTACCCATTCAACAATATTTGAATCCAAACTTAAAGATTGCAGTTTATTGATAAGCCTTCTATGTGCAACAGTGTCAAAAGCCTTACTGAAATCTAGGTAAGCAATGTCTACTGCACCACCCTGATCTATAATTTTAGTTACCCAATCAAAAAAATCAATAAGATTAGTTTGGCATGATCTCCCTGAAGTAAACCCATGTTGTCTCTGATCTTGAAATCCATGTGTTTTTAGATGTTCATCAATCCTATCCTTTAACATGGTTTCCATCACTTTCCCCACTACTGAAGTAAGGCTTACTGGCCTATAGTTGCCCGACTCCTCCCTATTACCTTTCTTGTAAATGGGCACAAATGCCTTGGCAAAATCTAAGTAGATCACATTTGTATAAATACTTGCAAAAATATAACATAGAGGGTATAATTTCTAATTAGTGGGGTAATAACAGATTATGACCATGATCAAAGTATCCCTATATTAGTGGGTCCTATACTAATTTTGCTAGAGTACTTACTGCTTAAACTGCTTCCAGAGACTCTCCTCAAATTTATGACTTCTTGTGGAGAGGTGGGGTAATTAACCCAAAAGTCTTGACTGGTCTAGATTCTAAATATACACAGAAAAACTGGAATTTGGAGGCACACCCCAAACATGGATTTGTTAGTAGTTGTGCTTCAGTAAATAAATAAATATACATATAAAAAAACTGCTTAAGTGAACAGCTCACACACAAAAACAGGTTTAAAACTAGATAATTGTAGGAATTTAGTAATAACATATAATCATAACATGTTAAGTCCACCAATGGAAGTGTCCTACACTAGTTTTAACATAGGAGTTAAACATACCTACTCCAATACCTGTTGATTAACCTGGTCCCCAAATCAGCAATACACCTAATGCCTTGTATGTATTAACCGTTTCAGTAATTAAATCAATTGTATATATGTTTTCATTATTTTCTTGTATTTAATAGTATGAAATCTAGTCCATAAAGCCTCACTCACCCTCATTAATAAGATACAACAAATACAGAGTGTGCTAAGTTGGACAATGAGAGATAATAAACAAAAATCAGCAATAATATAAACCCCTCTCTTAACCCCTTAAGGACACATGACATGTGTGACATGTCATGATTCCCTTTTATTCCAGAAGTTTGGTCCTTAAGGGGTTAAAGGACCACTATAGTGCCAGGAAAACATACTCGTTTTCCTGGCACTATAGTGCCCAGAGGGTGCCCCCACCCTCAGGGTCCCCCTCCCGCCCGGCTCTGGAAGGGGGAAAGGGGTCAAAACTTACCTTTTTCCAGCGCTGGGCGGAGAGCTTTCCTCCTCCGATCCTCCTCTTCTCCTCCCCGTCGGCTGAATGCACACGCGCGGCAAGAGCTGCGCGCGCATTCAGCCTGTCACATAGGAAAGCATTCATAATGCTTTCCTATGGACGCTGGCGTGCTCTCACTGTGAAAATCACAGTGAGAAGCACGCAAGCGCCTCTAGCGGCTGTCAATGAGACAGCCGCTAGAGGAAATAGGGGAAGGCTTAACCCATTCATAAACATGGCAGTTTCTCTGAAACTGCTATGTTTATGAAAAAATGGGTTAACCCTAGCTGGACCTGGCACCCAGACCACTTCATTAAGCTGAAGTGGTTTGGGTGCCTAGAGTGGTCCTTTAAAGTACAGTGAAGACCTGGAGTGTATATTCTTCAGTCCTTGCTTTGAATCCTCATTGGTAAATATGAAATACAAAAGCAGAAACAGAGACCAATAGTGCAAAACCGTTTTAGGAAAGCTGAATCACAAACAACATAGAAGTAGAGACGTGCGAACTCACAATATAAAGAGCTATGTCCAGCTCTAGGTAAAACAGCATACAGTGGTATTTAATACTCCCCACATGTAGGATATAACTGGACACTTGGAGGTGTATCCTCAAGACTTCTTACAGCATTCCAGATAAGCGTCAGCATATAAAATACATAAAAGGGGGGAAAACCCAATGGTGCAATAACGTAGGTTAACTGCAACAACAGACAACACTGAGGTCCTAAGAGTGCCAACTTACAATTTGGAGAGCTATAACCAGCTCTGAGTAAAACAGCATTCAGTGGTATTTAAACTCCCCACATGTAGGATATCCCTCTAGCGATGCTTGCAGTGCCGGTCTTATGAAATAAGAATCACAAGAGAGGGCCCATAGTGTTTACCGTATAAAAAATAGCAGTGAAAGGTAAAATGAAACGTACTTACAGTGTTCAGAGCAGCCACACTGCTCTATGAACCAGGCGTAGGTGGAATAATCCCCACCAGGGATTTCTTTTGTAGTACTGGATCTTTAAAATGATAAAAAAAAATCAGCCAGGATAAAACAACAACAAGTAAAAGTAAGTGTGCAAAATACTCTTATTGGATTCTTATAAAAACACAACACGTTTTGCCAAAAAACAGGCTTTATCAAGTGTAGACAACTGATCCTGGCTATTCACCTTTTATAGGCATGTAAAATGACATCAAATTTGAAGATTGGCGCCAAAATGTCGTCATTGCCGCATGACTGCGGTCACATGATGATTTTTTTTTTTTTACACATTTGAACAATAGAACAAGTAAAACAGTAAATAATGCTCGTTTTTCAATATATTATATATGGGGACATTTGGATCCCATGCTGAACCTTTTTTCACTGAGGAAAAGTGACTTATGTTGAAAGTAAAGGTAAGCATTTAAGCTTTAAACTTGAGGGTGAAAGGGCGCAAGGTCGTGGCCATTTTTAACCGTGTGAGTGGGTTGAGAGAGAGTTTTTGAGTAACAGGAGGTGGGCGGAGCCATCAGATTGCCATGAGCGCCACAGGGCAGTGTGGGGAGTGTAGTTATGATCACGTCCATTTGCAGGATGTGATCAGAGGGAAGAGGGGGCGGTCCTAAGCGGCCGAAAGTAGGAGGGAGTGATTGTAATCACTCTTCTCGTAGGAACAAGAAGGGGGATAGAAAATAGATGCAGGGAAGTGGGATGAATACGTAGGCGGCAATTTTACTTAAAGGCAAAGGAGTTAAATAGTCTAGTGATGGGGGATAGGGGCAGGGTGAAATAGTGAAACATATATAAACATACAGACTCCATATGAATATAAAAATAGATTGATTAAGCCATAGGAGCTAATAAAATAAAATGAAATGAAATGAGAAATAAATAAAATAGACCCTATACACAGATAAATAGAGGGTAATGAATAATAATAAAAGTACACTATTATTAAGAAAAAAAGGGAATAATAATATAATATAGCATAAAGCACCAGTATAAACAATTATAAAAAATTAAAAAGGTCAAAGTCTGCATTTAGACCTTCAGGGGTTAATGTCTTCAAGTTAAAAACCTATTCCATTTCGGATTTTCCCAGAATATTTTTTATATTGCCACCCCTCCATGGGATATTACATATTAGGATAGGGGTGAATTTAAGAACGTTAGGGTTTTTTTGGTGATATGTTAAAAAGTGCTTAGACACTGTATGATTCTCAAATCCATTCCTGATGTTACGGCAATGCTCGGATATCCTAGTTTTTAAAAGTCTGGACGTCATGCCCACATACCGGAGGCCACAAGGGCACTCCAGTAGATATATAACATTTTTAGTGCAGCATGTGATAAAATGTTTAATATTGTAACTTATATTGGTAATATAAGATTTGAATTCAGTGGTCTTATTAGGGACTGACATTTGGGTAGTCTTGCAGACAATACATTTCCTGCACTTAAAAAAACCTTGAACATTAGACAGAGTGGATGGTGGTTTTTTTTGTGTGAGTCTTAGTGAAATTTTTGGTTAAAAGAGTTTTAAAATTAGGAGCACCTCTAAAAATGATGTTGGGTTTTTCTGGAATGATCTTCAGATAAAATGTGCCAGTGTTTCTGGATCATTTTCCTCATGTCCCTATTCTTATTATTGTAGTCAAAGAGTATGGGGATAGATGGGGTAGTATTAATACTTTTATTTCAGCAGGCTACTCCTGTCATTAGACTTGTGTTACGATGGCCCCCGGTCTAGCAGGGGGGTTGATCGCTTGGATGTCCTGGTTCCCGAAATCAGAGAATCGAACGTGGTTCCCTTCGGTAGGAACTGAAAGTGTAGAAAATCCCACTGGTAAAGAAAACACTAGTATTCCCGGGTCCTTACAACACGAGTCAAGGCTGCGAGTTGAGGGTCAAAATGAACTGGCTTTACTGGCACACAAGCATGGCAATTTATGCAAGTCCCCAGGTCCAGGGTCAGCCCCCCATGGACCTGATGGGATACAGGTACAGTACAAGTATTTAACCAATCATAATACAGTGTATCATTCAAACTTGTACCCACCCAGCTTGGAGATAATGAGGCCAACGGTTATACAATCTAATTATCTCCAAGTGCCCAAAACGTCCATGCTTTATTATGAACCAGAAAACAACATAAAAATACATAACTCAGGCATATAGTTCCTTCTACATATCATTCGGTAGCTCTCCGTTAGATGCATTGGGTGTGCGAATAGCGCTCTGTTCCCACGAACAGAGGACGAGATTTCCACCGTATGGAAAGCTGTTCGGTTGTAGGTTTCCAAGCCCTCGATGGCGGCCATGTTTTTGGGTCCGTCAATGGCCAGCAGGACTTTGACGTTGAATGTATGGAACGAAGGCCGAGTACAGAAGCACGGGAATCCCCGCTACCTGTCTGGTTGTCCCATCCGTTCGTGGTGCGAATGGGGCTTGCCCGGGAGAGGCACCTAACCTGCGGTTAACCACAAACCGCAACGCCTGAGGGCAGGTTGATAAGCGGCACCCTCTGCTCGCAGTGTGGCCGACCGTTCGGCACTTTGCGGAGTGACAGGGTTAAGTGGCGGAACACGCTTAGGGCTGGGTGGTCAGCCGTTCGGGACTTTGCGGGGTGACGGGGTTAAGTGGCGGCACACGCCTGGAGCTGGGTGGTCGTTCGTTCGTAATGACGAATGACGCTTTATAATCAGTTCGCATAGTCTGTTTGCCAGGCCGGCAGGCCGTTAAGCAGAGTCTCAATAAACAGAAGTGTACATTAACAATATAACCAGTCTGTGAAACGGAGACTGTGTAACAACTTGATTTTAGTAAGTATGGTGTCAAGTTTGTCCTCTGGATAGTGTTTTTCTAAAAAATTGTTTTGAAAATGTTGCTTTGTTCATAAAAATCTTCGTTGAGTGTGCAATTTCTTTTTAGTCTTAAAAATTGGATTTTAGGAGCACTTTCCAGCCAAGGTTTGTGATGACAGCTATTTTGATCAATGACTGTGTTAGTGCACACTTAAAAAAAAAAAGTTTTTATATTTAATTTTCCTTCTTTAATAAACATTTTTAAATCTAAAAAGCTGATTTCTTCTTTGCTACATTCTGAGGTTAAAACAATGCCTCTGTCATTCTGGTTGAGGTGTTCTAAAAAAAGTTTAAAGTGGTCCAGACTTAAAATTGGATGCATAAAATTTTGATTGTGGTTTAAGATAGGTGTTAATTATGGTAGGGGTAGTAGTAGGCTGAGCAGGGGTACTTGGGAGAGGCGCAGATTCTTTACCCATAAAAAATCTCTTTAGGGTTGCTTTTCTTATGAATTTATTTACGTCCAAGAAAGCTTGGAATGGTTTGAAGGACGTAGTGGGGGCAAATTTTTTTTTTACATGGAACCTTTCTGACAATGTAAACTCATCCACTGCTCTCTAACAATATAGGATGTTTTAATGGGTCATATAATTTCTACAGTAAGGAAGTGAAACAACTATACCATTTCACAGTTAGCATTGCATTAACATCCAGAGATGGATATAGCTTGCTATAACAATCTTACATACCTTTATTGTAGACGTTTATGATTTAACTGCACGTAGACTGTTTTTACATCCTAATGTAATTTTTAGTAAGCAGTACTGCTTGTAATGCCTTATGAGGGCCTTTATATATATCTATAAACAAGGTATTTGGACATTTTTATTTATACGGTTTTTGTCACACCTACTGTATTTGAGAAAAATTGCACTTTTGCATTTATACTAACATTTAAGACAATGTGTAAAATTGTGCATGATAAAGGACACTTTATAATGTCCTTTTCATTTCCAAAATATTTTTGTACAGGCTGAGTGGAAAACAAATTGTGTAAATTTAAATTTTTTCTCTTAATTTACCTGTTAAGCAATAAATACACAAACTTGTTTTGCTACAATATGTTTCTTTGTTAGCTACGAATCCCTTGCTTTAAATACATGTAATGTGACACCATAAGATCACCATGGATACCTCTACCCTGTTAGAAATTAATAATGTTAGATAGCAGACCGGAATCTTGAAAAAAGGAATAAAGCTATTTTACTTTTAAAGTAAAGATGGTATCATACTGCAAATCGAACATGGAAAATTGTAACAAATATACTAGAACAAGCAAAATGCAGAAATTGTCAAAAAAAAAAAAATAGTGGTAAATGTGAAACAACTGCTGACTTACTGTAGGTTCCTTTATAATTTGAAAGATAATAATTATTTAACAATAGATATTTTCAGTTTTATGGATACATTAAATCTCCTAAAAGTTCTCTGAAAAAAATCAGATTTTTTGAATAAATCATTACTTTAAATTAAAAATAGTCTCAATACTCTCAAATTTGCTTAATCACTAGGCCCAGATGGCTACTCAATGGCATTTTTCAAAAAATTGAAAAGCTCCTCTCACCATTATTGATAAGAACCTTTACTCAATTTACTGTCATAAATAATATCCCAATAGAAATGCTTCAGGCAACAATAACTCCAATATTCAAACCTAACAAAGACCCTTCTTCTACAAACTATAGGTTGATTTCCCTTATCAATTTAGACATTAAATCTACTTTTCTTAGGGTTGGATGACAAGTACAATATATTGGCACAATAAAAGATTAAAAATCATTACAGGCATGTATGACCATTACAGAGAATATGACAGTTATGAAGTATATAAATCTATCGAGATCGAGCTAATGCATGTGGCTGTTATTAAAATGTTTTTAGTAGATAATAATGTCATCATACTATTTAAGCAGTCTTCTGAACAGTGATGATTCAGGCTACATCTTTTGTGCATCTGAGGTCACCATCTGAACATCCTCTATTTTCCTTTGGAATAATTTTAGAAGAGAGAAACATAAAAGAATACAGAAAATTTTATCATACTTACCGTAATTTTCTTTTCCTGGCTATTATTCATGGCAGCATCACTTATGGGTAGCTCCGCCCTAATCAGGAACAGGACAGGATAAAATCAATTAATATGGACCAGACTGGGTATAAAAGGTCCCTCCTCCTTCTATCCCACAGTCTAGTTCCAAAGCTAATCTGATAACCAGGGGGGGTTGCTGATGCTGCCATGAATAATAGCCTGGAAAAGAAAATTACGGTAAGTATGATAAAATTTTCTGTATTCCTGGCTAATCATGGCAGCATCACTTATGGGTAATACCCAAGCTTCACCATAGGGTGGGAAATTCAAAAACAAAACAAAAACTCCAAACCATATAATGCTGAAAAAGGGTTTAATTTAGATAGATTCCACAGAGGACAGAACACCTCTACCAAAAGCCGTAGAGGAAGATGCCAAATCCATCTTGTAATGTTTGATGAAAGTGAGAGGAGAAGACCATGTAGCTGCCTTACAGATGTCGTCAGATGGATCTTCTGCCCAATTAGCCCATGAAGTTGCTAAAGCCCTTGTAGAGTGTGACTTGATCCTACTAGGAGGAACAAGGTCTTTCAACTGATAAGCCTTGATTATAGTATTGGAGATCCAACGTCTCAAGGTGGAAGTAGATGCTGCCTCCCCTCTTCTGGGACCAATCGGCAGAACAAACAGCTGTTGAGACTTCCGAAATTGAGTAGAAACCTCTAAATACTTGAGTAGGCACTGCCTGACATCCAATTGATGAAGTTTCACTTCTTCTGGAGTAGAAGGAGATGGATAAAAGGAAGGAATAACAATCTCTTGCAAGATGTGAAAATTTGAGACAACTTTCGGCAGAAACTCTTGTCTGGGTCTCAAGATCACCCTGTCGTGGAATACTTGAAAGTGATTTTCATCGCAGGAAAGAGCATGAATTTCTGACATACGCTTTGCAGTAGTAACAGCCACCAGAAACAAGGTCTTATATGTTAATAAGACAATACCCAGCTCATCTAATGGAACAAAGGGGTTTTCAGCCAACACCTCTAGTACCATAGGTAAATTCCACGGAGGAGAGTAGTTCCTAATTGGAGGTCTTATACGGATGGTTGCTTTAAAGAATCTAGCAATTAGAGGATCCGAAGCCCAAGACTTGTTGCAGAGAGCAGATAAAGCCGATGATTGGACTTTTAGAGTACTGAGACTCAGCCCTTTCTCTAGACCTGTATGAAGGAATTGTAGAATGTTAATGTTAGATGGCTGATGAAAATCCACATTATTCTCTTGAGACCAGGAACGAAAAACTTCCCAAATCTTATGATAGCAGGAAGAAGTAGATTGTTTTCTGGATTTTAGGAGAGTAGTTACCACAGTTTCTGGGATCCCTTGAGCTAGCAATCTCTCCTTTTCAAGAGCCATGCCCCCAATTTCAGCTGGCTGGGGTTGGGATGAACAGCTGGTCCCTGGATTAAGATGTTTGGTCTGAGAGGAAGAGGCCAAGGAGGTTCCAGGCTCATCTTGTTCAGTAGGGGAAACCAAGGTCTGCGAGGCCAGATTGGGATGATGGCGATGACTTTGAGACCTTCCTTCCATATTTTTCTCAGCAGTCGGTAAATCATTGGTAGGGGAGGGAATGCGTACCCCAGATCGAATTCCCATGGAAGCGACAGGGCATCCTGTCCTTCTGCTCGATGATCCGCATGTAGGGAGTAAAACCTCTTCACCTGAGTGTTGTTGTATGAAGCCATCAGGTCGATCTGGGGTACTCCCCACCGATGGGTGATCAATTGAAATAAGTCTGGGTGCAGTTTCCATTCTCCTTGGAGAATCCTTGTCCTGCTGAGATAGTCCGCCAATAAATTCTCTGGCCCCGGAAGATAAACCGCTTTTAATCCTTGAAGATGTAGTTGCGCAAACCTCATGATTGGTGACAATTCTATCAGTAGAGAATAACTTCAAGTGCCTCCCTGATGATTTATGTAGGAAGCCACAGCTCTGTTGTCTGTATGTATCCTGACCCAGGCATCCCTTAATAGAGAACGGAACCCTATTAATGCCTTGAGAACCGCTCTCATTTCTCTCAAATTCGAATGGAGTTTTGACTCCTTCCATGACCAAGTTCCTTGGATCCAAGAGTTGTTCAGATGTGCTCCCCATCCCAGAAGGCTGGCATCTGTAGTTATAGTAATCCAGTCCGGCTCTTCCAGGGGAAAACCACAAAGGAGGTGTTTTTCTTTTGTCCACCAATATAGTTCTTTCGAAATTCTCGGGAGTAAACCGAATCTTCTGATCCCAATTTCCTTGTTTTGCTCTGAACTGTAAGAGAAAATGCCTCTGAATGGGTCGCATCCTCCACTGGGCCCATTTCACTAGGCCTATCGTGGAAGTAAGAGACCCTAACAGGCTCATGAAATCTCTTGCCGTGATGAAAGATTTTTGACGCAGACTTCTGATCTTCTTCATTATTCGTTGTTTTCTGTCTGTAGACAGTGATACCAGGCCATTCTGCGAGTCTATATTTGCTCCTAGGAAAATCATCCTTTGAGAAGGCACTAAAGAACTCTTTTTGGGGTTTATCAGCCAACCATGATCTTGAAGGTATTTTATGGTTATAGACGTGTGGACATTCACTATCTGACTGGAAGGACCTAAGATTAGAAAATCGTCCAGATAATGAAAAATCTTGATGTTCCTTGTCCTTATAAAGGCCACCAGAGAAACTAGAATCTTCGTGAATGTTCTGGGCACCAGGCTTAAGCCGAAAGGAAGTCCCTTGAACTGATAGTGATTCCCCGCAATCCAAAACCTTAGAAACCGGCGATGACTGACATGAATAGGAATCTGATAGTAGGCGTCCTTGAGATCTATAGAAGTCATCCAGGTCCCTGTCTTTATATTGGGCAGAATTGTGGTAATGGACTCCATTTTGAAAGTTCTTGGAACCAAGTAAGTATTCAGAACTTTCAGGTCCAGAATTAGACGCCATTTCCCCTGAGGTTTTGGGGCCAAAAATATCGTAGAGTAGTGGCCTCTGTAATGTTCTCTGTAAGGGACTTTTTCTATGACCTGATTTTGAAGAAGTTGAGAAATAATTTCGTTTAGAGCCATTTCTTTTCTTCCTCTTGCCACTCTTGAACGGGTAAAGGAGGTTTGAGAAGGGAATTCTTTGAATTCTATTTTGTATCCTTCCTTGAGGATAGAAAGAACCCAAGAGTCTTGAATGCTTTTGGCCCAAACCGGATAAAAGAAGCGAAGTCTGCCTCCTATAACATCTGGCTGGGCCAGCAAACGTTCAGAAGTTCTTATTAGCTGGTCTAGATCCTCTTCCTCTAACCGGTTTTGATGAAGATGACTGGTAGCTTCTCCAGTTAGAATTCCTGGAGAATTCTCTTCCGGGTCTATATGACCTGGCGTCTCGAAAGGATCGGTCTCTAAACTTTTTATCCTTCCAGTAGGAAGCATTAAATCTTCTTTTCCCCTGGGGGAGAAAGGCTTTTCTTCCATCTGCCGCTTTATGGATCGCATCTTCCAGGACTTTACCAAATAGAAGGTCTCCTTGAAAAGGAAGGCTACATAGGGAGGCCTTAGAGGCGTAATCTGCACCCCAAGAGTGAAGCCATAATGCTCTTCTCGAAGCAACTGACAGTGCCATACTTTTAGCTACCATTTTAGTAATATCCAGAGAAGCTTCAGAACAGAATTCTGTGGCCAGCTTTAAATCTTTAATGCCCTCCATCAGGTGTTCTCTACGAACTCCACTAGCAATATCCTCTTCTAGGTTATCAACCCATATTTTAAGAGCTCTGGACAAGGTGGTAAGAGCAATGGCTGGATGTAATGCTGACCCTAGGGCCAAGTATGCCTTAATCAGGTCAGCGTCCAATCGCTTTTCCATTGGCTCCCTTAAATATGCCATTGAATCTATGGGAAGAGTTGTTCTTTTTGCCATGTGGATGACTGCTGCATCAATTTTCGGAACCGAAATCCATGACTTGCAGTCCTCAGGTGCATACGGGTATAATCTGGGGACTTTGCTCTTTAAAGTCACCTTCTTCTCTGGTCTATTCCATTCTGCACCTATTACCTCTTTTATGGCCGAATGAACTGGAAAAGTAGGTCTGTTAGGCTTCAGATCTTCAAAATATCTATCAGACTCCTTCAGCAATGGCTTCTGAAATCCATTTCTTTAAGTCAGCCTGTGGGGAACTTTTCTCATCCCAGTCCTTCGCTGCTTCCGTAAGGCAAGATCTGCACAATTTTTTTCCCGGAGGAGCCACTTGGTTGCAGTTTGCACATCTGTTGGATTTTTCTCTATATTTTCTGGGAGAATCCTCTTGAGATTTTTCTGGGCTGAAATTAAAGGCCGATATATTATATATTATAGGCCTGCAATGGCACTCTTTTTCCCCCCTTAAATCAATTTTGACATATGCGGCTCACCTATGTCTTCTAGAGCGAGATCTTGAGGCAGAGGGAGAAGCCATCTAGAATAAAATATGCTTATTGTAAAAGAAACATTTAAGCAGCAAGAAAGATTTAATAATATACAAAAAAAAAATTTAAGATTTACCTTTAAACCAGATTCTGATCAAAAAAGGCAGCTTTCCTTATTATCAGAAGTTCATAGAAGAAGCCAGGATCAATTCTGAGTGGTTTTTAAATTTTTTCATTTTTTGGCGCGATATACCTTTAAGCGCGCAATTATTCCGCGCATGCGCAGAACACCCGCCGGACGCCGTCGGTACTGCGCATGCGCCAGAAGCCGAAAAGAGAAGAGACAGACCGGAGGAAAGCCCCTGCACCCTGCTGATCTCCAGGGAAGCTTAGAATACACAGAAGACAGATGCAGGTAAGCCAGGCACTTGTAAACTTTCAGAATAACCTCCAGAATTTAAAATAAAATGAAACCAATGAAAATTTATCAGACATAAGCACTTACCCTAGGCTCTCCCAATAACTGACCTCAGATCAGGGGGGTTAGATGCTATAAGGGGATTTTTAAGGTAACAGCCGACCCCACATCCAAATTGAAACTTTTTCTCCCATAATAGTACAGATGCTAATCTGTACTAAACTCAGTTAGTCCTGCCCGTGCAGGCTGTTTACTGAGTTCTTCAGATGAAGAGAGGCTGAACTTCATCTGGAGGCCCATGGTACACATGGGAAGGTGGCCCAAAATAAAATATCCTGTGTGTCCTGAAAGGACAGGAAAAAAAGACTGTGGGATAGAAGGAGGAGGGACCTTTTATACCCAGTCTGGTCCATATTAATTGATTTTATCCTGTCCTGTTCCTGATTAGGGCGGAGCTACCCATAAGTGATGCTGCCATGATTAGCCAGGAAATGTAGAATAGGAAACGACAAAGAATGATAGGAAAAGTAAGGAAATAATTTAGGAAAATGTTGTGCTGCAGCTTGAGATCCCCAAACCTGGCTTAGGTTAATCACTAGTTATTATATGAGCACAAATCCCTCCATGGAGAAAGAGAAGGAGGATCTCTTGACCTTTGCTGTCAGTTCATCTATGAGGCAGTTGTCCTCTATCTTCGAGATCACAACTTTTTGGGGTTGGGGTATTGAATAGGAACAAAGGAACACTATAGTCACCTAAATTACTTTAGCTAAATAAAGCAGTTTTAGTGTATAGATCATTCCCTTGCAATTTCACTGCTCAATTCACTGTCATTTAGGAGTTAAATCACTTTGTTTCTGTTTATGCAGCCCTAGCCACACCTCCCCTGGCTATGACTGACAGAGCCTGCATGAAAAAAAAAACTGGTTTCACTTTCAAACAGAAGTAATTTACCGTAAATAATTGTATCTCAATCTCTAAATTGAACTTTAATCACATACAGGAGGCTCTTTCAGGGTCTAGCAAGCTATTAACATAGCAGGGGATAAGAAAATCTAAATTAAACAGAACTTGAAATAAAGAAAGCCTAAATAGGGCTCTCTTTACAGGAAGTGTTTATGGAAGGCTGTGCAAGTCACATGCACGGAGGTGTGACTAGGGTTCATAAACAAAGGGATTTAACTCCTAAATGACAGAGGATTGAGCAGTGAGGCTGCAGGGGCATGTTCTGTACACCAAAACTGCTTCATTAAGATAAAGTTGTTCAGGTGACTATAGTGTCCCTTTAATATTAATTTAAGATTTCACTAAAGGTCTTACTTGGTTTGTAGTTTCTGAGGGAGCTGATTTATGCTGGGATTCCTTCCTATGCAAAGTTTTTTGTAGGGCAAAGAAGGATTTTTATTAGACTTGGGCACTTCAGAAATTTTAGTTTTGTCAGAACACAATTTGTCCATTCTTTCATTCATTTTCGTATAAAATTTGTTTTTGTTTTTCGTTATGGATAAACCCATTCGTTCATTCGGTGCAATTTAATTTAATTCGCACCAAATTATTTTAACATAAAATCAGTTTCCTAAATACCGAATGGCCTAAAGTGAACTAAGTAAAACCATTCGTTACATGAAAATGTATTGGCACTATTAGTAAACTCCTGAACACTCGCTATAGGCATTTGTATGTTGAATTGCATTGCAAATGCTTTGTCTCTTAGGCTCATGAATCATCATGTTTAACTGACAGGTGGGAACTGGCAACACAATATCATTTTAAATTAGCCAATTAAATAGGCCTATACATCCTCCAGATAAAACTGTAAAAAAAAATAATGTATTCTCCAGGCAGAGCAAGCAATCCTTCAGTGCAAAATCTATCCAGACATTGTATAGGCCAGCAATTCAGCCATTTTAGAGGTCAGCCAGCCCACCACCTGATAACCATCTTAGAATGCCCTGGCACTTTTATCCAGTACCTGCAAGGACTTAGGAGTGGCTGTGTCTTACTCCAGCTCAATTTCAATGGATATAGTGGAAAGGGGATTGCAGAAGCAAGTGGGAGAAGCAAGGGAAAGCAGAGGAAGCCCAGAATTTTAAAGGCAGATCCTTAGAGGAAAAGAAATATGCAGAAAACTTTGGTGCAGAGGAGAATGCAGTACTGGTCAAAAAGTTGTGCCAGGACTACCAATGCATTTTTGGCAGAGCAGCCAAACTTTTCATTCAAGGAAGAACCATATGTGGAGGAAGATTGTGGTTGAGATGAACGCTGTTGGTGGGAACAACTGCACTGAGGACATGGTGAAGAAATGGTAAGGGCACTTATATTCCTAATAAAATTATTTTCTTTATTCCATGTTCTTTAAAATGTATTTTTTCCTCCATGTGATTTTGCTACCCCCCATTGGCAGCTATTTTTTTAATGTATTTTAAAAGTGAGCAAAAGCACTCATAGGGAAAAAAAACACCATGTGCACCGCAGCTTTAAAGAAACACTATAGTGACAGGAATACAAACATGTATTCCTGTCACAATAGCTGTGAAAACACAGTTTAGCTTTCCTGTTAGCAATGTAACTGTAATTACTCATCTTTATAACAGAGCTGTGCTGGTCCATCTCAACTGGTTCTGCTCCCACTCTGTCTCTTTGGCTGAGATCTTCATAATTGATATCAGCCAATAAGAAAGCATTGGGAGGCTATCATGTTGCAAAACGCTGCACTAAGTCAATCAGCATAGAAACATAGAAACATAGAAACATAGAAACATAGTATGTGACGGCAGATAAGAACCATTCGGCCCATCTAGTCTGCCCAATTTTCTAAATACTTTCATTAGTCCTTTAACATGGTTTCCATCACTTTCCCCGCTACTGAAGTAAGGCTTACTGGCCTATAGTTGCCCGACTCCTCCCTATTACCTTTCTTGTAAATGGGCACAACATTCGCTAACTTCCAATCTTCTGGGACTACTCCTGTTAACAATGATTGGTTAAATAAATCTGTTAATGGTTTTGCTAGTACACCACTAAGCTCTTTTAATAGCTTTGGGTGTATTCCATCAGGTCCCATTGACTTATTTGTCTTTACTTTTGACAGTTGAAATAGAACCTCTTCCTCTGTAAACTCACGTGTAATAAATGACTCATTTATCCTTTTTCTCAACTGAGGTCCCTTTCCTTCATTTTCATCTGTAAATACAGAACAAAAATATTCATTGAGGCAGTCAGCTAGACCTTTATCCTCTTCTACATACCTTCCTTCTTTTGTTTTTAATCTAACTAATCCTTGTTTTACTTTTCTTTTCTCATTTATGTATCTAAAAAATGTTTTATCCCCCTTTTTTACTGACTGTGCTATTTTCTCTTCTGTGTGTGATTTGGAAGCTCTTATAACTTGCTTAGCCTCTTTCTGCCTAATCTTATAGATCATTTTGTCTTCCTCACTCTGGTTTTTTTTATAATTCCTAAATGCTAACTTTTTGTTTTTAACTATTTTGGCCACATCTGTGGAGTACCACAGTGGTTTCTTTAATTTTTTGCTTTTACTGACAAGCCTAATGCAATTTTCTGTTGCCTTCAATAGTGCAACTTTTGAATAATCCCATTTCTCTTGGACTCCATTTAAATTGCTCCAGTCTGATAATGACTCCTCTACCCATATTCTAATTTTAGAAAAGTCTGTTTTTCTAAAGTCTAAAACTTTTGTTTTTGTGTGGTGTGACTCAGTCACTGTTCTTATATTAAACCACACTGACTGATGATCACTGGATCCTAAACTTTCACCTACAGTAATATCTAATACCAAATCTCCATTTGTTAACACTAAATCTAGTATGGCCTCTTTACGAGTTGGCTCCTCAACAACTTGTTTTAGAGACAATCCCAGTAGGGAGTTTAGAATATCTGTGCTCCTGGCACAAGTAACTAATTTTGTTTTCCAATTTACATCAGGAAGATTAAAGTCACCCATGATGATAACTTCCCCCTTCATTGTCATTTTAGCTATTTCCTCAACTAGTAGATTATCTAACTCTTCAATTTGTCCTGGGGGCCTATAAATCACACCTACATGAGTTACTGTGTGATTGCCAAATTCTAACGTAGCCCAAACAGACTCTATGTTTGCCTCACTAACTTTTATTAGGCTAGATTTTATGCTATCCTTCACATAGAAGGCCACCCCTCCCCCTTTCTTGCCTTCCCTATCTTTCCTATACAGAGAGTACCCTGGTATTGCTATGTCCCAGTCATTTTTCTCATTGTACCATGTCTCAGTAACAGCGACTAAATCTACACTATCAGTTGCCATTATTGCCACAAGTTCATGGATCTTATTCCCTAAACTGCGAGCATTTGTAGACATGACTCTAAGCTTATCATTTTTTAACACACTTGCTACAGGCACCTTCTGTCCTTGTTTTGGGGGACACTTGGATTGATGTTTTATCACCCTTTTGCCCCACCTCCTAGTTTAAATACATCCTAGCAAAACCTCTGAACTGCTCACTGTGAGCAGTAGCTCCTGGAAGACACCTCACAAGACCACCATTGTCCATCTCCACACCTCTTATAATGGAATCCCCCAACAACAACTGCTTTCTATTAGGCCTCACCATAGTCTCCAAGCCGGTATCCACAACACCACTAGTCTCAGTGCCTCTCTCCACAACACCACTAGCCTCAGCGCCTCTCTCCACAACACCACTAGCCTCAGTGCCTCTCTCCACAATACCACTAGCCTCAGTGCCTCACTCCACAATACCACTAGACTTAGTGCCTCTCTCCACAACACCACTAGCCTCAGTGCCTTTCTCCACAATACCACTAGCCTCAGTGCCTCTCTCCACAATACCACTAGTCTTAGTGCCTCTCTCCACAATACCACTAGCCTCAGTGCCTCTCTCCACAATACCACTAGTCTTAGTGCCTCTCTCCACAACACCACTAGCCTCAGTGCCTCTCTCCACAATACCACTAGCCTCAGTGCCTCTCTCCACAATACCACTAGCCTCAGTGCCTCTCTCCACAACACCACTAGCCTCAGTGCCTCTCTCCACAACACCATTACACTCTGAAAGTGCAGAAAATGAATTATGAAGAGCAACAGACTGTGCAAAATGCCTTTTATCCACAACTCTAAGTCTACCAGATCCTCATAGAGATGCATTGAATCAATGCATCTCTATGATACATGTTCAGCTGAACGTAGGTGCTGCACACAGTACAGCAGTGACCCTTCTGAGTGATTGCCACTAGAGGAAGCAATGTAAGCACTGCCTTTTTTTTTTACTGAAAATGCTGCATTATCATTGCTCAGCCTGCAAGGACAGGCTATAGACACCAGAACAACTACATTAAAGGCAGCTTATTGAAGTGGTCTGGGTGCAATGTCCCATGTCACTTAACCCTACAGTGGTAATGTAACCGAGTAAACTTGCAGAAGCCAGACACAGAGAGATGGATGCAGGTTTTCAGGAAGTAAGAGGTCTTTATTAATATACCGATCGGGTCTCGGATGAACTAAAGTTCCAAAACAGGTCTGAGGGCCGAACACATGGAGTACATGCTTTTTATAGAACTATAACTCCTCCCATTAATAGCTCCACCCGCACATACCCTTAACCAATAGTTGGACAGGATTTGGATTTTCTTTCAGGATTTGGAATTTCACCGAAATTCCATCACATTCCTCCCTTTGATGCCTCTAATACAAAATTTTTCCAGATGCATCACCAATCATAGTTTACCAACACCTCTCAAGTAGCCATGGACCAGAACAGACCTTGTAAGCATCTTAGCATCATCACAAACTCCTTCAGCATTCCTCATCTTGAATATGTTCTCTTAGGGCTAGGGATTCATATCTATAGACAGCCATTACATGAGCAGCTGTCTTTCTTTCTATAGTACTCTCTATGATACTATGTATAGATCTGACCACTAATGGAATTAGGCAGGGCAGAAAGAGACATAAGAATATAATGAATACTACTCCTCCTACTAACGCCTTAATCCCTCCAAGCTGCTCATACCAACTTCCAAACCAACTACTAGGATTATACCCATTCCAGACCTGAGTAGGTACATGCGTCAGTTTAACCATGTGGCTTGTAAGTTCAGCCACTGCCCGCCCTTCATCATCTATGTGCAAACAACAGTTGCTGAGATTAAACTTTCCGCATACACCTCCCTCTACTGCTAATAGGTAGTCCAGAGCTAATCTATTTTGATCGATTGCTGATCTCATCCGAGTATTTTGCTTAGCTAGAAGATTAAGTGCTTGAGCCATCTCATTAGTGATAATCTCAACCACCGCCTGTAGTCTTATAATACGGTTGAGCATATATATTGGGGTTCTATATCCATAGAATAGCTGTCTCATTAGTGATAATCTAAACCACCACCTGTAGTCTTATAATATGGTTGAGCATATATATTGGGGTTCTATATCCAAGTAGCAGGTCCATAATAATTAATAATGTGTTGGGGAGGCTACTCATCATCTTCCCAGCTACCTATATTCAAGGATGCTAGCTTCTTTTTATGATTTACATCATAAATCTTAACTCCCAAGGTCTCTCCTGTCTCAATTGGCAACAAGAAGAAGGATGGTTTGAGCATACCTAATACACATGCCCCTTCCCAATCTTGTGGTAACTCTGAATATGCTTTCTTACCGCAGATCCAATATAAATTTGCTGGGGCTTTCCAATTGGTTGTAGCAGATAAGTCAAACCATACCTCTTTTGAATGGGTGTAATTGGCAAATGGATTAGTAGGCTCTTAGACATTTGAAGCTGACCACCAAGTAGTATCTTTAGTATCGGCATTATAGGCTTTCTGTCCTACACACGTTAACTCACCAACAGGTGTGGTATACAATGGCCCTTTCCTGGCTAAATATACATGACCTATAATAGAGGTTTTTAACCACCACTCTGATTTACCTCTAGTACTTACTTGATGATCAGACTGAGAAAGTATTTGTTGTTCAACTGTCTCAAAACCAGGGTACCATACTTCCTTTGCCTCCCATGGCCACTGGTCTCCCATATTAGTACCTCCACGTCCAAAGCAATTAGTTACATTAAGACTACCCGCAATACTCTCAGCCAAATCAATAAATAAGCTCTTAACATTATGGGGAATTTTATCCTGAACACTCCTCAATTTCCTCATAGAAGGAATGAAAAACCTGATGAGTTTGAGTTGCTATCATCTCAGTTTCAAGTCCTACATATATTATGGTTCCTGGATCTACTCCTGTGCCATATATTTGGAACCCAAATAGATTTCCAAACTTATCAATAAAATGTTGTGGATTAGAGATGGTCATATGGACAGGATTACATTCCATAGACTTACAGTGTGGTGTAGTGGGCAACCTTTGGATAATCATATCTTGATCTACTGTTTTTCCCCAGGTCGCCCACCCTACACAAGACCAATATGGACAAAAATTAAAATCCCTATTTGGGCAATCAGAATCAGTAGATCTTTTACTGGGACATAAATATTTATCATTAAACCCATAAGTTTGTTCCCATTTAAGATTACCACATACATTTCAAGGTTTTCCACTACCCGAGATCGCCTTACATGTCCGTAGAATGTATGGTATTTATCACAGTCCTATTTATCAAGGTCCCCTGGGAGTTACTGTTCCGAATTACCAACCAAATTGTACGGGGTTGGAATTGGGGATCAAAACATTTAAGCTCTCCTGATATTGGTTTGCACACACTATAATCTATATCTAAATATCTACACTTAGATACAGATCCCCTACACTAATACTGTGAGTGCCAAATGAGAGTTTGGGATATTTGGTTACCTGTTTTCGTAGTCTTAACGCAGCTAACACAACTCTGTATGTCCTCACTTTTACCTTCCTGAAAAATCACAAAAATGCCTAAACACCTAATATAACATATTATTTCAGAAGTCCTCATTTCTACTTTTCGACCATGCGACTGCACCTCAGCTTCCCAATTGTGAGGGTTGCAAGGATTGTCGTTCTTCTGATCCTCACTTTTCTTCACAGAGGTCCCTTCAGGACACTCTGACTATGACATGTAGATAGGTGGTCAGGCTTTATTATGGCCGTCAAAACACCTACTTGCTGATATCTGTTGTTACTTTCAACTAAGATGTCCCAATATCTCCTCGTATTATTTCTCACTCCGACTGAGTTACCCGCTTTAACCGGATCTTGCAAGGATTTTCAGGATCTGGAATAGCTTGCCAAGAATCTGCTGCTGGTTTAACCCTAGAATGATGAATCCACAGAGTCACTTCTGCCACCTTTACAGCTGTTGGAGTAGATAAAAGAACAACATAAGGACCCCTCCACTTTGGACCTAATTGAACAATATTCCATTCTTTTATCCACACTTGATCTCCTGGTTGATAGGAATGAACAGGTGGATATATGTTCACAGGTAACCTATCTTGCACCCTACTGTATTTTCGCCATAGTTTTACCCAACACTACAACCTGCTGCCGAGTAATTCCTTCACCCAACTGATTCAAGTCCCCACTTAGATTACTAAATATGGGAGGTGGACGCCCATACACGATTTCAAAGGGAGACAGACCCATTCTTCTGGTAGGAGTACTACGTATCCGCAACAGAGCTATTGGAAAAAGGACATTCCACTTGAGTTGAGTTTCCTGACACATTTTAGCCAATTGTTTTTATTTGTTCTGTTCATCCTTTCCACCTTTCCAGAACTCTGAGGTCTAAATGCTGTATGAAGTTTCCACTTAATACCAAGCACATGAGTCAATTGTTGTAAACACTGATGGATAAAGTCTGGACCATTGTCTGATCCGATAGAACACGGAAGTCCATATCTGTGTATAAATTCTCGCAACAGAAATCGTACAACTTCTCCTGCCTTTTCTGTACGAGTTGGACAAGCTTCTACCCAACCTGAGTAGGTACACACAGCTACCAACAAGTAACGATATCCCCCAGATTTAGGCATTACAGTGTAGTCTATTTGCAAATCTGACATTGGGAGTCCTCCCATATATTGAACTCCAGGGGGTTTGACAGGGCCGTGTTTTGCTTTGTTTCGAGCACACAAAGCACATCTTCGAACAATAGCTTGAGTAAGATTGGATAATCTTGGTAGAAATGTTTCCTGAGAGATTCTTCCATACTACCTCTTCCTGAATGTGTACCATTATGGAAGTTCTGAACAATCTCTATAGCCAGAGATGTCGGAATAACTATTCTTCCATCTTCTAACTGATACCAATTATTCTCCAAGTATTTCCCAGCTTCAGTCTTCAACCACTCCATCTCTTGGGTTGTATATATCGGAGTCCATTGAGACAGAGGTGCCGGCACAAGGGCAGCAACATACCCCACATATTCCTCTTGCCTGGATTCAGCGGCATGTTTTGCTGCACTATCGGCCATGCGATTTCCTTTTACTACATCACTATCACCTTTCAGATGTGCCCTGCAATGTTTAATACTGAATTCCTTCGGTTACCATACCACCTCTTATAGTTGGAGTATTTCTGCTGCATAATTGATTTCTTTCCCTTCTGAATTCAACAATCCCCTTTCTTTATACAATGCTCCATGGGCATGGGTGGTTAGAAAAGCGTATTTCGAATCTGTGTAAATATTCACTCTCAACCCTTCAGCTAATTGCAGGGCCCTTGTTAATGCTATCAGTTCCGCTTTCTGTGCTGATGTCCCTTTCGATAGTAGCCGTGCTTCTATCACCTTGTCTATGGTTGTTACCGCATACCCTGCATAACGTATACCTTCTTTGACATAACTACTACCATCCGTATAATACTGTATGTCCGGATTCTGGATGGGGAAATCATGAAGATCAGGCCTGCTTGAAAACACTTCATCCATTATCTCCAAACAATCATGTTGACTTTCAGTAGTCTGAGACAGAAGGGTAGCTGGATTCAAATTATTGACAGTCTCGAGGTGTACTCTTGGATTTCCACATAACATAGCTTGATATTTGGTTATTCGACTGTTGATAAACCAATGATTTCCTTTGTAATCCAATAGGGTCTGTACTGCATGGGGTACCCGCACATAGAGTTCCTGACCCAATGTGAGCTTGTCAGCTTCTGCTACCAACAGGGCAGCGGCGGCCACTGCTCACAGACAAGGTGGAAGACCACTGGCCACTGCATCCAACTGTTTGGACATATAAGCTACAGGTCTTTGCCATGATCCCAAATACTGAGTTAATACTCCCACAGCCATTCTTCTTTGCTCATGTACATACAGATAGAAAGGACGCGTGTGATCTGGTAGACCTAGGGCTGGGGCACTCATAAGTGCTTTCTTAACATCATCAAATGCTTTCTTTTGTTCAGAGGTCCACAAAAAGGGGTCATATTCTGGGCCTTTGACAGCTTCATATAGAGGTTTTGCCAGTATCGCATAATTAGTAATCCATATCCTACAGAATCCTGCTGCTCCTAAGAATTCTTGCACTTGTCTTCTATTCTTAGGTATAGATATCTGACACACTGCTTCTTTTCTTTCAGGTTCCATTATGGAATCCTAAATATTTAACAGTTGACTGGCACAATTGCGCTTTCTTCCTTGATACCTTGTATCCTGCTCTCCATAGAATGTGAAGCAAATCATAAGTTGCTTGTTGGCATATCTCTTTAGTAACAGCCGCTATCAAAAGATCATCCACGTATTGAAGCAATACACATTCTCCTGGGATGGACTTGAAATCTTGCAAATCCTGGCTTAATGCAGATCCAAATAGGGTAGGTGAATTCTTGAACCCTTGAGGTAGTCTGGTCCAGGTCATCTGACGCTTTGAACCTGTAACAGCATCTTCCCATTGAAAAGCAAAGATACACTGACTCTCAGCAGCAAACCTGAAGGCAAAAGAAAGCATCCTTAAGGTCTAAAACTGTGAAGTAGGTTGCCCCACCTGGTATCAAAGCAAGCAAATTATAAGGGTTGGGTACAACTGGGTGTATATTGACTACTGCATCATTAACTGCTCTCAAATCTTGTACAGGACAATATTCATCTGATCCTGGTTTTGAACAGGTAATAATGGAGTGTTCCAGGGGGAAGTACAGAATTTTAGGATGCCATACCTTACAAACTTATCCAAGTAGGTCCGTATGTTTTTCTTAGCCTTTTGAGGTATATGATACTGACGTAGGCTCACAGGAAATGCCCCAAGCTTTAGTTCAATATGTATAGGTGGAATATTACGAGCAAGCCCAGGTGGATTATTCTCTGCCCATACTCCTGGAATGTCAAATAAAGGTTCATCACTCTTAGGGTTTATACTTGTCGTTATGGAGTAGAAGCGCCATTCTTCTTCCCTTGGTACCGATACCGCCATTATGCCTGGTAATCCATTAAACCTCAGAGACGTTGATCCATTGGGTAGAAAAGTTATCTGGTCTTGAATCTTCAATAATAGATCTTGTCCTAGAAGTTGAATTGGACACTCTGGCATATTTTGGAACTGGTGCTTCACCAAATGGCCTCCCAGAATGCAAGTGCGACTTTTAAGAACCGGTTTAGCTGTGCTTCTCCCAGTAGCTCCTATCACAGTTATAGTTTTTCCTGAAGGCGGAGCCACCAGTTTAGTCACCACGGAATGTTCAGCACCAGTGTCAATCATGAAAGAACTTCTCTTTCCCCCTATTGCTACATCGATTATAGGCTCCGCTCGGCCAAGGGGGATGGAGCGCGGTCGGTATCAATAGTCTTCCATGGTAGTGTCAGCCAGACCCACAAAATCTCTATCCTCTCTATTTCTTGGTCTCTGAGTAGGTGGAATATATCTATCTCCTTGAACACTCCCTCTACTATTCCCACTGTTCCCTCCAAAACGTCCTCTTCCTCTATAACTATCACTATAACCTCCCCGTACTCTTCTCTCTCCTTGTCTATTATTTTCATAATGCTCTCTCTGTGGACATGCATTCTTCCAATGTCCTTCCTCTCTACAATACGCACATTGATTCCTACTTAAAGGTCCCTTACCCAGCCTATTCTCGACTCCTTTATTCACCTCCCTTCCCTGTCTTTCTACACTTGTGATAGCTACCGCTAGCATATCTGCCTTCTTTCTCATTTTACGTTCTTCCTCCCGCTTAATCTGTTTCCCTATTCATATATACTTTATTTGCGATCTCCATTAGCTGTGATATGGACATCCCTACAAATCCCTCTAACTTTTGCAGTTTTCTTTTAATATCACCTTGGGCCTGGCTGACAAATGCTGAGTTAATCATTCGAGAATTCTCACTGGCCTCTGGATTAAGAGGAGTATACAATCTATATGACTCCAATAATCTTTCATAAAAGGCACTAGGTGACTCATCAACCTTCTTCCCTCCTGCCTTCATGCCAGCAATAATGGCTTACCGATAAACCCTTAATTGGGGCATGTCAGCACCATTCACAATCCAATTTGGGTCAACATTTGGATAATGGGCTGCAGCCCATGCAGCTGGATTGGCCTGATTGTGAGTATGGGCCGTTTTCTCAAGCGCTTTAATAGCTGCTTGATTAATCCAGGTCCTTTCCTCACAATTAAATAAAGTTAATAATAATTGCTGGCAATCGGCCCAGGTGGGATTGTGTGTTTGTATAATGGAGGTAACCAAATTTGTCATGACTTGAGGTTTGTCGGTATACGAAGAGTTATAAGAGTTATGAGTCTTCCAATTGAATAGATCAGTTGTGGTGAAGGGGACATAGACAAACACAGGATCTGCCCATTGTATTTGGCCATTTTTGTCAAAGTGTGTTGGGCCTGGTGTAAGTCGGAGGGGCATTTGGTAATGTCGGGGTTGAAGGGTACCAGTCATCGGTCGGGTTAATATAGGACTTCGGCAAGGCTGTTTTATAATAAGTTCCGGTCTAGGGGTAGTAAGGTAAGAAGAATGAGGTGGGTTCATTTTACTGGGCGGAAGTTCAGTCAACGGGATGTTGCGGGCCGGGCTTGGAGGAGCCTGACCAGGAACCAGAAGTGATGTTAATTCCAGATATATAGAACTAGTGGAGGTAGGTACCGGAAGGGGAGGACTCAGGGCAAGTGGGCTGGGCTCTAAACTAGATGAATGAGTGGGCAGGGACAATGGGGAAGGGGGAGTGGCAACACCAGCAGCACCTACTCTAACCTTAGAGGAGGGGTAAGGGGGAGGGGAGGGAAGTTCAGACTCAGAGGGAGAGTCTAAAATGGGCGGGGTTGCGACCCTGATGGACAGGCGAGTCCTGGCCACCATGAGGTGACATTGCTCCTCGTGGCATACCTTAATCCATTTAGGCAATTCTTCCACAATCTGTTTCCAACAATCAATATACGGAAACTGATCATAGAATTCAGGCCTACTAGATACAGCCGCGTGCACATGTTGTACTAGAGTTAGATCAAGACTACCACGTGGAGGTCATGCGGTCACCAAGATAGGATTTTCACCCCCAAATCACAAACTTTATATCCCTTTGCAAAGTTATTCAACATACACGACAAGGGATCAACAATCTTTGAGTCAGATGCACCCATACTGGCAACGGAACGTATAATACAAAGAAACACAATACCCCAAACACACTTCCAATGATCACACTTGTTTCCCTGGCAACAGCACCACGTGGCACAGTTGCTAGGCTAAACACACACACACGAAAACACGCAGAGAATTCTCGTACATACAGTGATATCACGTCTCACTCACAAATATTTACCAAACACTAGATAATTATCTCTGTAACTATAAATCAAACCCTACATTTATCCACATTATAAATCAACTTTTAACTAACCGACTATATCACATTCTAGTAACCTCATCTTTACAATCAGTGGTTATGGTACGGCTAGCAAGTGGTTATAATACAGTTTTAAAGTCACAGATCAGTTAGTAACAGTTATGGTGTTACACATACAACATAAGACAACAGTTTTTAGTAATTTTTAACAACATCAGTAGTTATAGTACATGTTAATGGTTATAATACTGTGCGCTATTATACAGTATACACACAATTTACACTCCCACTAGTCGGCAGAGCTCAAGCTTTCTAGTAGGACATACAATTCACCAATTCACCAACTACAGTATATTTAACAACATTTACAATAATCCCAACTATTCTAATTGGCCAGCACCTTGAGAACTATCGAACTATTTACACCAGGATTCGGTTAGTCTATGCTGCCCAAGCACCACATATAGTGAACGCGTGGGTGGAATTTACAACAGTACCCATTTAGTCTATCTACTCTATCAATAGTCTAGTGGCTGAATTTACAACAGGGCACACTTAGCCAAGATAGGTTGAGAACTAGCAGACGGAATGTACACCAGAATCTGCTTAGTCTCGCCGGCCTCCCCGACCTAGCGACCGTAATTTACACCTAGACACGCTAGTCAAGACAGGACACCGGTGTCCGGCATAAACTATTTACACCAAGATTTAGCCTGACCCAAACCATCTATATTAGACGGGCTGACTACAGAGCGTCTAATTTCCAGATAAACGGTGCGCCTTCACTTCTTCCCTCCAGAGGGAGGGGGCAATCCAGTAACCGGTTCCAAATATAAAACCCCTTGTGGGCCTACTGCTCTAAAGGTATCAGTCTTACCTCTTTGTTCCTGAACCTGGGCTCACACTTATCGATGGGGCACCCCGGTACTTACTACGTAAAGGCCGATGATCTCCTGGGCGAAGCAGCCCAGTGGTGCCGAGATGAAGGGATGTCCACGCAGAAGTTCAGGGGTGCTGCCGTAGAGAACGTTGGTAAAAAGTTTACCGTCTCAAATCTCTGTGCCAGCTTCCGTGCGATGAGGTTCCCGGCCAATGCACCAAAGATGTGACTGAGTAAACTTGCAGAAGCCAGACAAGAAGAGATGGATGCAGGTTTTCAGGAATTAAGAGGTCTTTATTAACATACCGATCGGGTCTCAGATGAACTAACGTTCCAAAACAGGTCTGAGGTCCGAACACATGGAGTACATGCTTTTTATAGAACTATAACTCCTTCCATTAATAGCTCCACCCGCACATACCCTTAACCAATCGGTGGACAGGATTTGGATTTCCTTATATGGGCAGACCACATGGCTCATCCGAAACAAAGGAGAAAGGAATGTGATTTCATTCCTGCATTCCTGCACATGCTCAGTACATTGATGACAGTATCTTAGCTACGTGTAACTAACTGATACAACATACACATATGCCACGTGGAAATCTCGGCCTACTAAATTTACATTTCACCGAAATTCCTTCACAGTAATTATTGCAGTTTCTGAGAAACTGCAATGATTACCTTGCAGGGTTCAGTCCTCCTCTAGTGGTCAAAAGTCATCTAAACAATGCTGGATGTCCTAACGCTATGCATGACGACCTCCAACATCACCAGAATCTCCATAGGAAAGCATTAATAATCCTTTCCTATGGAGAAATCCTAATGCGAGCACGTCCAGGAGCGTGGACTGAGTCTGACCCAGCACCAAGGGACATCAGAGCTGGATTCAGGTAAGTGACTGAAGCTGTATTAACCCTTTCAGCACTGTGGCATGGGGTGTGGGAGGGAGGTGGGCACTGTATGATTCTACAGTGCCAGTTAAATGGGTTTGTTTTCCTGGCACTAGAGAATACCTTTAAGCTATAGTGGTTCTGGTGACTATAGTGTCCCTTTAAAAGTCTTTTTTTGTCCTCTAAACTGTGTAATGCATTATTCATTTTATTAAAGTGAAAATATAGTGCCATACTATAGCTCCATATAGTGCCCCTTTCCTCCTTGTGGTCCAGAAGGGGTTACAATCGATGTCCCAGGGCACTGGCTCGGGTCCTACCCGTCATGCATAGTGCAAGGATGTTGAGCATTGTTTAAGCAACCAAAAGTCAAAAGTTGCTCTAGTGGCCATCTGAGGTGGAGATAACACATAAAGGTAATTATTGCAGTTGCAATAGTTACCTTTACGGGGTTAATGGACCTGGAACACTGCACCCAGACCACTTTAATGAGCTAAAGTGATCTGGGTGCCTATAGTGTCCCTTTAAACAAGTCAGTAAACATATATATATATATATATATATAGAAACATATTAAAGTTATTCATCAATTACACATGCCATTGCAGTTACTACGACTTCAGGCGAATGGTGAAAAGGAAGGTGAACAAGGCAACAGCCACCTCCAGGAAGACAGAAGGCGGTTAACAACAAGAACCAGACCTGCTACCCTATGAAGAGGAGCTTCTGTAGTTCCTGGGAAGAGACAACCTTGTTGGGATTGAGGGGAAAACTGGCGCTGGTACATCAGAAGGTTCATTGTTAAAATCATATTTGTGAGTCAAGGTACATATATCAGTTTTCATGAGTTAACCCTTAAATTTGTGTTTTCTATACCAGCAGTGCAAGCCCCTCAATCCCAGGAAGAGGCACAAACATCATCAGGAACTGCAGGAGATGCTGTCTCCACTGAGAGTAGGGTAGCAGGATCACCTCCTCTCTCCCTGGAGATGTGCCTGGTTTCACTTTCCTCTCGTAAGTATTTCCATGGCATTGTTAGATATATGTTAACTATATACTGTACTCCATATAAAAACAAATGCTTACATTCAAACACAAATATGTGTGTGTGTATACATACAAACACACACACACATATATACATACATATACATGCACACATATAGAAATCCAAAAGGACAAATATATACACTGGACAAAATTATAAATGTAACACTTTTGTTTTTCCACCATTTTTCATAAGCTCAACTCAAAGATCTGAGACTTTTTCTATGTACACAAAAGGCCTATTTCTCTCAAATATTTTTCACAAATCTGTCTAAATCTGTGTTAGTGAGCATCTTCTTCTTTGCTGAAGTAATCCATGCACCTCACATGTGTGGCATATCAATATGCTGATTAGACAGCATGATTATTGCAAAGGTGTGCCTTAGACTGACCCATAGACGTGCACAGCCTATTGCATAAGGGTGTGCACCCTAAAGCACAAACACACACGCCGCGTATATATATACGCGGCGTGTGTGTGCTTTAGGGCGTGTGTGTTTGTGCTTTATATACATACATACACACACACTGCTGTGTGTGTGTGTGTGTATGAGGGTGCTGTGTGTTTTTGAGGGTGCTGTGTGAGTGTAAAGGTGCTGTGTGTGTGTGAGGGCACTGTGTGTGTGTGTGTGCTGTTAGTGTGTGCTGTGTGTGTGTATGTGTAAGGGTGATGTGTGTAGGTGCTGTATGTGTAAGGGTGATGTATGTGTGTGGGTGCTGTATGTGTGAGGGTGCTGTGTGTGTAAGAGTGCTGTATGTGTATGTGTAAGGGTGTTGTGTGTGTAACGGTGATGTATGTGTGTGGGTGCTGTATGTGTAAGGTTGCTGTGTGTGTGAGGGTGCTGTATGTGTAAGGGTGCTGTGTTTATAGGTGCTGTATGTGTGAGGGTGCTGTTAGTGTGTGTGTGCTGTGTAAGGGTGCTGTGAGTGTGTGAGTGCTGTTTGTGTGTATTGTGTGGGGGGACCATTACGTTAATAGTTACCCTCTTTCCTTACCTTTTGTAGGGAGGGGGGACCATGCTGTTGCCATCCCTGGTGGTACAGTGGTGAGTGAACTCTAGCCTGCAGGGCTAGAGTTCACTCTTGCGAGATCTGAGCATTGCGAGATCTGAGCATTGTGGGAGGAACCCGTGGAGCTGCTGGCTAGAGCTCCCCGGGCCTTTTCCTGCCTGACTTCCTGCCTGCCTTCTCCCTCACTGGCCCATGGAGGCACATAGTGCGGGTCGCGGGGATTAGGGTGTGCCGAGGCACACCTGGCACACCCCGTGCACATGCCTATGGATTGACCACAATAAAAGGCAACTCTAAAATGTGCAGTTTTATCATACAGCACAATGCCACAGATGTTGCAAGTTTTGAGGGAGCATGCAATTGGCTTGCTGACTGCAGGGATGTCCACCAGAGCTGTTGTCCGTGAATTGAATGTTCATTTCTTCACCATAAGCTGTCTCCAAAGGTGTTTTATAAAATTTTGCAGTACATCCAACTGGCCTTACAACCGCAGACCACGTGTAACCACACCAGCCCAGGACCTCCACATCCAGCATCTTCACCTCCAAGATCATCTGAGACCAGCCACTTGGACAGCTATTGCACCAATCACTTTACATAACCAAAGAATTTCTGCACAAAGTGTCAGAAACCGTCTCAGGGAAGCTCATCTGCATGCTCGTCATCCTCATCGTGGAGTGACTGCAGTTGTGTGGGTGAGCAATTTGCTGATGTAAATGTTGTGGATCGAGTGGCCCATGGTGGCGGGGGATTATGGTATGGTGTAACGAACCCTGAAGTGGTAGCTAGGGGTTTGTCCATTTTTAACCGAAAGGTAGAGAGCAAGAGTGATTATAGCTCGCTGTTCAGTTCTCCGTTCGTCTGTTAATCCCAATTAAGTGAAGCGCTCAAGCTGAAATTCTCCAAAGTAGTAATCAAATACCCAAACATCAGCCTAAACATGATGAAGGGTGCAACAGGAATGAAATTTTATTGTGCCACACTGGCTTTTATGCATGTTTTCAGGCCAGGGGAACACCCCCCTGCACCTAGTGGACAAACAACCAATAAAAATACAGATCATAACAGAGACACTCCCAGCACAAATCCCCTCCTCTCACCTGGAGATAATTGGGTCTGATAAAGGGGTAACCCAATTATCTCAGGGCAAAGGGAACATAATTTTCACAATTTTCACAGTTTCCGATTTTAGTTCCAGACACTTGACGACCAAGTCCCGCTGCCTCCTTTAGTGTAAAAAAGATGGCCGCCGTTTTTTCTGCCACACATAGAGAGCACTTAATTAAACAGTTCCTTTTACCACAGACAGATTTGTGAACAATATTTGAGAGAAATAGGCCATTTGTGTACATAGAAAGTCTTTGATATTTGAGTTCAGCTCATGACAAATGGGGGCAAAACCAAAAGTTTGGCGTTTATAATTTTTCAGTGTAAATAAATAATTACCCGGTGCTTGAGCCACACATAATATAATACATAGTTACATAGTTACATAGCTGAAAAGAGACTTGCGTCCATCAAGTTCAGCCTCCCTCACATTTGTTTCTTACTGTTGATCCAAAAGAAGGCAAAAAACCCACTTTGAAGCACAATTTTGCAACAAGCTAGGAAAACAATTCCTTCTTGACCCCAGAATGGCAGTCAGATTTATCCTTGGATCAAGCAGCTATTACGCTACATTGAAAGATTATATCCTTGAATATTCTGTTTTTGCAAGTATGCATCTAGTAGCTGTTTGAACATCTGTATGGACTCTGATAAAACCATTTCTCCAGGCATAGAATTCCACATCCTTATTGTTCTTACAGTAAAAAAACCTTTCCTTTGCCTTAGACAAAATCTTCTTTCTTCCAGTCTACACACATGACCTCGTGTCCTATGTAAAGTCCGGTTTGTGAATAGATTTCCACAGAACGGTTTATATTGACCCCGAATATATTTGTAGAATGTTATCATATAACCTCTCAGGCAATGTTTTTCTAAACAAAATAGGTTTAAATTTGTTAACCTTTCTTCATAGCTGAAATGTTCCATTCCTTTTATCAATTTTGTAGCCCGCCTCTGCACTTTTTCTAGCACCATAATATCCTTCTTTAGAACAGGTGCCCAAAATTGCACAGCATATTCAATATGTGGTCTTACCAGTGATTTATAAAGAGGCAAAATGATATTCTCGTCCCGAGAATGAATGCCCTTTATCATGCCTGACAATACCTTACTGGCCTTGGCCACTGCTGATTGACATTGCATATTGTTGCATAGTTTGTTGTCTATAACAATTCCCAAGTCCTTTTCGTGTGTTGTTATCCCTAATTCGCTTCCATTAAGGGTATACGTTGCTTGTGTATTCTTTACGCCGAAGTGCATAACTTTGCATTTTTCAACATTAAATTTCATCTGCCATTTGAGTGCCCAGTCCCCCAGTCTATCTAAATCCCTCTGCAGCAAAGTAATATCTTGCTCACATTGTATTATTTTACAGAGTTTTGTGCCATCTGCAAACACTGAAACATGACTTTCAATGTTGTCTTCAAGATCATTTATAAACATGTTAAATAAAAGGGGTCCCAGAACAGACCCCTGAGGGACACCACTTGCCACCTCTGTCCAGCTTGAAAATTTACCATTAATGACAACTCTTTGTACTCTGTTTTTAAGACAATGTTCTACCCAAGAACAAGCATTTTCATCTAGATCGATTTCCTTGAGTTTGAACACTAATCTATTGTGTGGAACTGTATCAAATGCCTTGGCAAAATCCAAATAGATCACATCCACTGCAACACCCTGATCTATACTTATACTTATTTCTTCGTAGAACACAATAAAGTTAGTTTGACATGATCTGTGCTTCATAAAACCATGCTGATTTTTGCTGATAACCATGTTCTTCTCAAGGAATTCTTGAATATTATCCCTTAATAACCTTTCAAATATTTTCCCAGCCACAGAAGTTAAGCTCACAGGTCTATAATTTCCAGGCAAGGATTTTGAACCCTTTTTGAATATAGGAACCACATCTGCCTTCCTCCAATCCTCCGGAACACTTCCTGAAAGAAAAGAATCTTGAAAGATTAAAAACAGAGGCTCACTTATTTCTACACTTAGTTCCTTAAGTACACGTGGATGGATACCGTCAGGCCCTGGAGCTTTGTTTATATTAACTTTCTTTAGTTGCTGCAGCACCTTGTCTTGAGTTAACCAATTACAATTATTCTGCAAGTTTTTAGTAGCAATCATTTGCACATCTATTGCCATGGGTTCTTCCTTAATATATACGGAGGAGAAATAGTTATTTAAAATTCCTGCCTTTTCCTGGTCTTTATTAACTAACACACCCGTTTCAGATTTTAGTGTACCTACACTTTCATTTTTTTTTTTTTTTTAGAATTTTTGTACTTAAAAATGCTTTGGGGTTGGTTTTGTTCTCCTTAGCTATCATTTTTTCATTTTGAAGTTTAGCAAATCTAATTGCCTTTTTGCACGCATTATTTCCTTTCTTATATCTTTTATAAGAAGCATCTGATTTGTCCGATTTAGATGCTTTAAATGCCCTTTTCTTATTTTTAATCTCTTGTTTTACTTCTCTACTAAGCCACATTGGTTTTAATTTGTTTCTTTTATATTTATTTCCCAACGGTACATACTGAGAAATGTACCTTTCTAATATTTGTAGGAAGATGATCCATTTATCCTCAGTGTTCTTTTCACTAAAGAGTTTATGCCAGTCAATATATTGTAAAGCTGCCCTTAACTTATTGAAATTGGCCTTTTTAAAATGATATGTTTTAGTATACCCCACGTGCTTAATTTTTTGAGTTTATTTCAAAGGACACTATATTGTGATCACTATTTCCCAAGTGCTCACCTACTTGAATGTTGGTCAAAAGATCAACGTTGTTTGTTAAAACCAGGTCCAGACAAGCGTCCATTCTAGTTGGTGCTTTTACAAGTTGTGACATGAAGGTGTCATTTAACAAGTTTAAAAACCTAATTCCATTAGCTGAGCTACTAGTCCCTCTGTCCCAATTTATGTCCGGGTAATTAAAATCTCCAATAATTAAAGTGTTACCCAGATTTGCAGCTTTCTCAATTTGCTCAAACAGCTGTTGTTCCTCGTCAATATTAATATTAGATGGTTTATAACATATCCCAAACAATAGTTGGTTTCCCTTCTTTTCCCCCAAGCAGATATTTACCCATAAAGCTTCCACATTTTCCTCATCGCTTTCCACTTGCTTAAGATTTGGCTTTAAATCATGGTTGACATACAAACATACCCCACCACCCTTCTTGTTATTCCTATCCTTTCTAAATAACATGTACCCATTTAAGTTAACTGCCCAGTCATGTGTCTCATCCCACCATGTTTCAGTTATGCCTATTATATCATATTGTTTAGTGTATGCTACTGCCTCTAGTTCCCCCATTTTGTTATTTAGGCTCCTTGCATTAGTAAGCATACATTTAATATGAGTCACTTGTACTTTTTGTGAAATATCAACATTACATAGCTTCTCTGTTCTGAGCTTGCCCCTCACCCCATCTCCACCCCCCTTATACTGTGCTAAAGCCCATGTCCTTTCTGTCCTATCTCCATTTTGTAGATTGCTATGACCCTCCCCCCTACTACTAGTTTAAAATCTCCTCCAACCTTCTAGCCATCCTATCCCCCAGCACTGCAGACCCTCTCCCGTTTAGGTGCAATCCCTCACTACTATAAAGGTTGTACCCAATGGCAAAGTTGGCCCAGTGCTCTAAAAACCCCAAACCCTCCTTCCTGCACCAAGACTTAAGCCACACATTAACCTCTCTAATCTCCCGCTGCCTTTCCTCTGTAGCGCAAGGCACAGGTAATATCTCAGAGAATACCACCTTGAAGGTCCTTTTCTTAAGTTTGCTACCTAATTCCCTGAAATCATTCTTTAGGACCTTCCATCTTCCTCTTACTTTGTCATTGGTACTAACATGGACCATGACTGCTGGGTCATCCCCAGCCCCTCCCAATAATCCATCTACTCTGTCAGCAACATGCTGGACCCGGGCACCCGGGAGACAGCAAACTGTCCAGTTGAGCCGGTCAGAGCGGCAGATTGCCCTACCTGCTCTCCTAATGAAAGAGTCCCCTACCACCACAACCTGTCTTGCCTTCCTTCCTTTACATAATAGTAAAAAAAAAAAAAAAAGAACCAGCACTCCCAGGAAGTTCTTTATCTTCTTTATTTATAATCCACAATAAGAGAGAAAAAAACTTTACATCATGTAGTCGACGTTTCAGTTTGGCTAGCAAAGTTTCGTCAGGACCTATAAGGAGAGCAGACCGTCTAATCTGTTGAGTTAGAGACCACACTTGTGGATCTTACTTTCTAGGACATCTTTTGATGTCTTAACGATCTTATACTTAGGAATGCTTGTTCATAGGTAGATCTCTATACCAGAGTTTTGCAGCCTAGTCAGTTAGAATAGTCAAGCTTTACTCGTAGTATCAGGTATTTGTACCAACATATTTTCAGATTTAACTTCAGCTACAATGATTGATGGTAGTCTCTCTGCTTTTTTAGCATAGACAGATTAGACAGTCTTTGATGGCATTTCACTCGCTTGGAATTCATACTAGCACAGCGATAAGGTGATTTTGCCTATATGTATCATACTTTTATCATCTTTCGATTTTTGCTGTTATATCTGCTGCTACATCACCCATTGGCATAGTAGAGTGCTGTCAGGATCTGCAGTTCTTCTAAACAGCTACCTAGCAAATTCATGAAAGGTTAAGATATACTAATTGGGGCTCTTCTCTGTTACTGCAAACAGTCAATTTGTTAGTTGAAAAATGTGTGATATGCTGCATTTCATTTACCCCAAATACAATGCCTTGCAAAAGTATTCACCCCCCTTGGCATTTTTCGTGTTTTGCTGCCTCACAACCTGGAATTAACATGGCCCCAACCAAAAAAAAAAAATCCCCTACCTACCCTCCTCACCCTAAAAATAGTGAGGGAGGAATAAAATAACTAACTACCAATAAAAAAAATAAAAATCACCATTTGATGTCTTCTTTTTTCTAAAATCTTAATTTTTCAGACCCAAAAAAGGACAAATAAAAACCATAATACCCGTCGAACTTGTAAAAAATAAAATAAAAAAAAAGAGCACAAAAAAAATGACGAAAAAGAAAAAAACGACCCAAAAAAATAATCCACCTCCACCCGGCGAGGGCACGGCACAGAATGAGCTCGTAAAGCCTTGCCCTGCCCTGCAATTAGACTCAGAACACTCTGATTGGTTGGTTTAAGCCAATCAGAGTGCTCTGTGTCATTTTACACCGCGTGGGAAAGTTCTTTGAAATTTTTCCACGCAGAGCACTCTGATTGGATGGATTTCAAGCCATCCAATCAGAGTGCTCTGTGTGATTTTACACAGCGTGGGAAACTTCTTTGGAACTTAGTTATTTTATTCCCCAACTCACTATTTTTACGGTGAGGAGGGTAGGTAGGGGATTTTTTTCTTATTTGGGTGGGGGGTGTGACTAAGGGCTTGAAGACCCCTAGTCACATTGAGGGGGCATTTTCATTTATGGTCCCTACCCGGCTGTTTAGTAGACATGCCCCTACTCGCGTTACAGCCGATTTTAATCTCCCTTATGCTAATATGGGGGTCATATTGACCCCCATAGAGTGAGGGAAGACATGGGGGCCTTTAGGAAGTGGCAGGGAGCACTGCTCCCTGCCGCTTCTATCTTTACATTTTACAAGGAGGGAGCTGCGCGTCGGTAGCTCCCTCCTTGTAATAAACTAAACGAACACTGATATTCTGTGCTTTTTGTACGTCTGACATTTCTATTCATTAATTCGTCTTTCTGACAAATGAATGGATGAAATTCCCTTTTCATGTCCAAGTGTTTAACTGGACATGTGCAGGAATTTCATAGCGCAATCTAGTATGGGCAGATGACTTCATCTATTATTTTTATTGCCATCTACCCACACAAAGATGGCGGCGCCCTGAATATAGATCTGGGCAGAAAATAAAGATAAAACAATAGGTCATGTGGAGAGCTTAGGGGCATTTGGAGGTGACTAGGGAGTCAGATGTAGTGGAGTTTGGAGGGGAGTTAAAAAAAATGGGATTCAGATATGACAGTGCCGCTTTAACTGTTAAAGGAGCACTATAGGGTCAGGAAGACAAACATATATTTCTGACCCTATAGTGTTAAAACCACCATCTAGCTCCCCTGGCCTCCTCTTGCCTCCCTAAATATAGTAAAATTGTACTTGTATTCAAGTCTGCAGCTGCCACCTCTGCCCCTGTTTGCCTGTGAACTGCCTCTGTCTGCTGACATCATCAGAAGTGGTGATCTGAGCCAATCACAATGCTTCCCCACTGGATTGGCTGAGACTGTCAAGGATGCAGATCAAAGACAGAGCCAACACAAATCAAACACAGCCCTGGCCAATCAGCATCTCCTCATAGATATTAATTGAATCAATGAATCTTTATGATGAAAGTTCAGTGTATGCATGCAAAGGGTGGAGACACTGAATGTCAGTGCTGCAAACTAAGCAAGAATGCACCAGGAAGAACCTCTAGCAGCCATCTGAGGAGTGGCCAGTGGAGTTATAACTAGGCTGTAATGTAAACACTGCATTTTCTCTAAAAAGACAGTGTTTACTGCAAAAATCCTGAATGGAATGATTCTACTAACCAGAACAAATGCAGTAAGCTGTAGTTGTTCTGGTGACTATAGTGTCCCTTTAAAGTTCATGACAGTACAATTAGCAAAAGACTGAACAAGTATGATTTGTTTGTAAGGATTGCAAGGAGGAAGCCTCTTCTCTTTAAAAAGAACATTGCAGCATGGCTTAGGTTTGCAAAGTTGCATCTGAACAAACCACAAGACTTCTGAAACAATGTCCTTTGGACGGACAAGACCAAAATGGAGATGTTTGGCCATAATGCAAATTTCCACGTTTGGCGAAAACCAAACACAGTATACCAGCAGAAACACATTATACCAACTGTCAAGCACAAGGGTGAGGGGTGATTGAACTTATTTTGCAGCCACAGGACTTTGGAACCTTATAGTCATTGAGTAAAGCTTGGTGGAAATTGGGTCATGCAACAGGACAATGATCCCAAGGAATCTACAACAACATGACTGAAAAAGAATCAAAGTGCTGCAATGTCAAAACCCAGGTTTCATAAGAAACAGTTCTATCAGAAGGGATATAAAAAAGAGATGGTAGCAAAACAAATCAGCCAGAGAACTTTCCACCATGAGAACAAATGTGTTTTATTTCAGATTTAAATTCACAAAGTTTTGTTTTTAAAATAATTTTAAAAAAAAACATTAGCACATCCTCAAACAAAATGATGACGTAAGCACTTAGTGGCCAAAGCCCAATATTGTATATAGAGGAGCAAATAATCTAAAACACGTTCTTACAAAAAGTTGTATTGTTAAAGAGAGGGCCAAGAACCAAGACCTTAAATGCTAATAAATTAAAGGCTTTTTTTTTTTTATTTGTGGAAGCTGTAAGGCAGATTGTTTTCTAATGTAATAAACAAATTATATAAGATCAATTCTCTGATTACATGTAATACTAGCTGTGTTAAATATCTTTTAACATGCACATGCGGACTGCAATATGTGGGAAGACCCACCAGACCATTAAAGATTAGAATTAAAGGACCACTCTAGGCACCCAGACCATTTCAGCTTTATGAAGTGGTCTGGGTGCCAGGTCCCTCTAGGATTAACCCTGTTTTTTATAAACATAGCAATTTCAGAGAAACTACTATGTTTATACTGAGGGTTAATCCAGTCTCCAGAGCCTCTAGTGGCTGTCTCATTGACAGCCGCTAGAGGCGCTTGCGTGCTTCTCACTGTGAAAATCACAGTGAGAGCACGCAAGCGTCCATAGGAAAGCATTGTAAATGCTTTCCTATGCGACCGGCTGAATGCGCGCGCAGCTCCTGCCGTGCATGCGCATTCAGCCGATGACGTCGCGAGCAAGGAGGAGAGGAGGAGTACAGCTCCCCGCCCGGCTCTGGAGAAAGATAAGTTTTTAACCACTTCCTCTCCCCAGAGCCGGGCGGGAGGGGGTCCCTGAGGGTGGGGGCACCCTCAGGGCACTATAGTGCCAGGAAAACGAGTATGTTTTCCTGGCACTATAGTGGTCCTTTAATGAACACTTCAGGAACATTAAAAATAAGATTTTAAGTAATTCTGTTCCAGTTTATTTTAATCAGGTACATAATGGGGATTGCACCACATTAAAGTTTGTAGGTATGGTATTTTTTTAGGGTTTTAGTTTTTAGTTTTTAGGTATGACCATTTAAAATCATTGAATAAAACAGAAATTAAATGGATTTTCGAATTGGAAAATCTCCAAATGGCTTTAATATTGACATATATGTCATTGGCACTCACCCCTTTGAATAGTTTTTCAATTTTTATTCCTCGGTGCAACCAGCGTACCACTACATATTCCACAAATTGAGAGGTGCACTCATAGGTCTTCTTCCAAGTGATGCTTTTATTGTAATTAATACATCAAAAAGTTGTCTGTCCCGATCAATGTTTCGACCCCTAAGGGTCTTTTTCAAGATCAAACATACAGTGTAAACCGTGGTCTTAAATAAGAATTAATGTAAAAGCCACTTACCAATCCTCCATCCTTAAGGGGTTAATAAGATACATTGTTTTTGTTCTAAATTAAATTGTATTTGCATAAATTAGTAAGTCACCTAAAACCAACCAACTTAAATATACTTTTTACTTTTAAACTATATCATCAGTGTTTATTTAGAAATGTATACAAATTAGATTCACAATGTAACATAGATCAGGCCAGAACACACAACTGTAACATCTGTGTAAATATAGCAATAGTACAATATATACTAATATGATACTTATGAAAATATTTGTAGTCATTTTTGCTAATGAGATAATTAGTCTATTTGCCCATAAAAATGTTAGTATAATATGCCTTAAAAAATATTATAATAACATGATACACAGTCTGATTGATCCCATTTCACTAACATAATTAGAATTAGATATTACCATAACTTTATGATTAAAATATTTCCTAGAGACCATTAATTTTTATACTTTCCATTTCAGTAAGTTCAGCATACAAACTAATTACAACAAAGGTCATTGTTCTCATTTTACAATACCAACAAATCATTAAACTGCATAGCCATGATTATGTTGATGGATATTCAACCCCATTTTGAAAATAACATTTGTTTTATTATGTTTGAAAACAATTGCTTACTTAGCAAACAAACACAATTCTGTATACTTTTGCTCAACAGCAAACAAAAAGTATGTAGAATTTCTACGATAATATAGATTCCACCACTTAAGATAGGTTGACCTAACCTCAGGTGTAATCAATATATAGATCACTGTAAACCGTGTATATGGGGAAAATAATGCCATCAAGGTCAACTGGCTTATAAATGTCTCCAGAACACTATTTTCCCCTAATACATGATTTACATGAAATTATATTTATTTTATATTTTTAAGACAGGACTATTGTTTTATGATTAAAGTTAAGGTTAGTATTTGGGTTAGGGAAGTGTATGAGTTAAGGATTAGTGGTAGTATAGGGATTAAAGATGTGGATTAGTGTAAATATTAGAGTAGTGTAAGGATTAATGGCTATTGTTGAGATAGTGTTCAGTTTTTTTTTTTGTAAGGGTAATGTAAGCCTTAAGGGGAAGCCTTTACTCTAGAAATACATGCTCATGTGCACTCTTACTGCATGTTGGTAAAATGTTTATTATCAACTATTAGTAATTATCTATCGATCTATCTATCTATCTATCTATCTATCTATCTACCCATCTATCCATCTATTTATTTACTATCACAGTGTGTTCAACAACACATTGTTCCCAAGAGATTAAATTATACAGATTAATACATTACAACAGTATTAATTAATGTGTGCAATCTAATACAACCTTAGCAGAGAAAATAACAGTACTTTGATTAGAAGGCCAATAAATAGTCATTAGTTTAAATTAATAGAGCGCACCTGTCAGTAGGTGATGTAGCTAATTAGAAGTACTTTATACACAAAAACAGCATTAGGAGCTTACACAGAAATTCAGGAACAGGTAAGTTTTTTATTCTACCAAAAATATTTGTTTTAACAATTTATTTTCAGAATTTTAATGCCCTGTGAAACATTTCTGTCCTGATTTAATTACATAACTTGTACATGAATAAATGTACATCATTAGGGTATTTACAGCCATGCATGCAACACTAAATGATTGCTTCATTTATTGGTATCTATCTTTTGCCTTTGACACAGGCTAAAAGGTTTTCATTTTCTGAAAGCTTGAGAACGGGAATTCATAATAAGATCAGCAGAGAAAAGGGATAATTTTTTTTCAATAACGAGAGAGACCTGAAAGTGCATTTCATATGACATAGCAATTGCTGTGAAATAGAGATTTGCTGTCATAAAATACTAATCACAATGTATTAATGATAACATTAAAGTTTTATAACTGAAGAAAAACTGTCTACCATATATTGAAATAACACTGTATGCACCAAGAAATACTCCATAATAGTACATTAACAGATGAAGAGTACCCATCCATGCTATATTCCAGTTGTAGAGATATCCATCCACTTAAGGATGAGAGTTAACAATTTTGAAATTGACTTGCATACTGCCAGATGAAATAACCTCAATGGTTTATTTTCAATAAATGACAAGCCAGCTACTAAGTCACATGTTGCAACCAGCTCACACTATATAGGTGGTTTCAGGTCTCGTACAGCTCGCTGTAGTGATTATGATGCTAGGAGTTTCCTGGAACAATTCCCAGTAATGGAGCAAAATGTTTTGCAATGATTTTCTTTTTTACCTGGGTTCCAACTAGCACTGATCCTGCTCTTAGCTAGGTGAAATATATCAGGATTTTGCAGAGCTGCTATAGCAGGTCATTTGTTGGCTGAGAGTGTCAGCAGAATAAAAGGACTCTGTTCAAAGTATATGCAAATAATTAACTCGGGGAGGTCTGCTTTTAGTACAGAATCTCAGAGAAATCATGTTTCCAGAAGTATGACAGAAGTCCTAGTGTTAAATACAAAAACAGAAAGACATTGTATCTCAGAATTTACCCTGCATATCAGCAGCTATTCTTAACAATGGACTCTGTTTTGAACATTTTTTTTTTTTTTTTTTTAACCAGAGCAGGGATTTTTTTTGGTCTCATTTGTATGAAAACAGATTCTAGCCTATAGCCAAGATCTTGGCATGTGGCAGCTTGGAAATTGAAATTTTGCATGGTCACCAGATCAGCCCAAATTCCGTTCCACTGCAGTACATTGTGTAAGTAATAGGAGAAGTGAGGGAAATAATGCAATACTGAAAATATCATACATCCACAAGAAACAGAAGTTTCAGCTCAGAGACAGAAACACACAATTTCTTCTCAACAATCAAACTAGTGTACCAGGTGAAAATACAATCTTCAAATATTGTTGACTTTTCTAGAGAGGCCTGTATTTTAAAGGAAGTGGCAACAGGAAGTGATAATATATATATTATTGATGTGATATAGATATAGATTTACGCAGTATGTTTTATACCAGGGTGCACCCAGAAAATATTAGCAAACTTTACTTAAAAAACCTGACGATCGGGGATCTGTGGCGGCAGGCCCAAGGCTCACATGGACCCACAATGGCGTCCCTTGCGGGAGACTGCTCCGACTTTTATGACGACCTGTCTTGTGACACTGAACTGAGCACCACGCCCACTCCGATTCCGCATCCGACGCACCAACCTGAACCCCTGCAGACAAAGCCAGACTCCGCGCCAATGACTACGGGGATCCTGAGAGACATACTAGCGCAGGGGTTCTCATCCCAGTCCTCAAGGACCCCCTACCAGTCCAGGATTTAGGGCTTACCTGGGTGTGTCTGAGGTTTTATAAACACTTTAGACACAGGTAATTCTGGACTGGTAGGGGGTCATTGAGGACTGGGTTGAGAACCCCTGTACGGATCACCATGGGAAGATCTCGACGGACATGGCGGTGCTGTGAGAAGACCTGCGGGGTCTAATGTACAGAATAAGCAAGCTTGAGCATACCTCCTACACGGGTACTCAGCAAATCACTTCACTCCAGCAGGCGGTGAAGGAATTTCAGCAGCAGCAAAAATCCTTTTTGGACCACCTGGCGGCCCAAGAAGACACAAAGCAGCGAAACAATGTCAAACTACGGGGTGTCTCAGAGACCATATCGGACACGGATTTGACACAGTTTGTCATGCACCTTTTTGGCGGCCGTACCGAAGCCGAGAACCATCAACACAGCGGTGCTTACCGGCCTCCAGAGATATAATAATCCAGTTCCAAACCAGGAAAGACAAAACGGCGATAATGACCACCAACAAAGGTCAGTCCCTCTACCACTTTCATTAAATGGACTTAACTTTCTACTCAGACCTCTCTGGCAGCACTCTGGCATTGAGACACTCTTTTCAGCCACTCACCACTTTCCTGTAACACCATCACATTCAATATCGATGGCGCTCCTCCAGAGCAATAGCAGTCTTCCACAGGGACACAACATACATGCTTCAGGAACCTCACGAGAGCAAGATGCTGCTGCAAGATTTATGACAACCAGCCGACTCTCTACACCAACCTGATCGAGCTGCAACCCCGAAGCAACAACATCTGTGGAACCTGGAGGGAGCCCCCGAGTTTGCCCCAAGAACATCCACACCAGACTCTTATGTGTTAGCCACAACCTAAATGATGAACGGCAGAAGCGACATCTAGTCTGCCATTTAGTTTAATTTAATTTAGTTTACTTTATGTTTCTCTCAGTTCATTTAACCAGCATTGTCAGCTTACAGCAAAGTAGGCCTAACTACACACCAGGTCATTAATCCATGTCCTAATCAGACTTGTTATTCCCAAACCATGTACTCCCTTCCCCTCCACCCCCCAACACCCAAGGATACCACGGGTGAGGGATACACTACGCTAGTGGTTTTGAAAGGGCAGAGCGCAGGGTACTCACGCAAGCATTAAGAACACCCCGCTAGTCGGGCACTCTTACACTCCCCACAAGAGTTCACTCCAGCAGAGGTTTAAGGGCATTCGCCCATGTACATCCTGTAAACAAACTGACATAGAGAACAGTGCCACGGTTGCGTCATACACCAGAGTGTTTGACTGTGCCCCTCCTTTTTTCATGTCTCATGGTATTTCCTGTGTAGCACTGTCTGGAAGTTATTACCAACTCCCAACTGCATATTCCTGCTAGTGTACCTGTGACGAGACCAATCTCGCCACATTGCATTGGAGAAGCCTGGTTGCTCGCCTGCTGCCTTTGGACTATGGCCCCCTTTTAAAAGACTTTATTTTTGCCTGCAGAAAAGCTGTATTCGTGCTTTTCTGCCTGGGGTTCGTAGATTTGTTTGAATGTGTTATACCCCAGATAGGAATCCCATGGAGCCCATTCGTATGAAACTGACTGTAAAGACTTTAGCTCCATGGCGATTAAACTGTATTTGTGTGGTCTGAGCGCCATTCACTTAATAATGTGCGCTCGGACCTGAGCTATCTGGGGATATGTTACATGTCTGTGTTTTATGTAATAAATGTGACTTTATGTATTTTAAAGTGTTTTGTGTCTCTTTGCAACCATGTGCTTAATGGAGTCTTGTGTCTGTCCTGGGAGATAATTGAATTACTTATCTCCAGGATAGAAGACTCTGAAACTGGTTTGGGCCAGAAAGCCATGCTTCATTTAGTCACAAAGGACTTTTTACTAACTTTTGAACCCCTTGTCTGATTTGTGCCATTTTTGAATATGTTGTTCCCCTGAATGGATTGATTGAGAATATGTAATTTTATGTGAATGTGTTGTATGGTTTTGGAGTTATGAAAGTTGGGTAGAAAGTATGTTTTAACTGTTTGTATAATTGAGTTTCCTCTCAGGATAAGGGGAGGGAATATGTGGGATGTAACTGTGATGTGATTGGTTGTTTTATCCCTCCCTGTGGGTGGTCCTGTATTTGAAACACTGTAATAAAACCAGGCTGGGTGTGCCAGCACCTCAGACCACTGCTTGACCCTCAACACGGAGCCTTGTCTCGTCTTTGGGGGGATTTACTGTATGCTGCTAAGGACTGATTGCCAGGAGTGTAAGCCGCTTGGAAGCTTTTCCTGTTCGTCTGGTAGCAGCAATTCGTATGGTTCCTGTTCGTGTATTTGGAGTGCTACCTTATTCCCTTGTATGCCGTTCGGGAGTTTGGAGCATTCACTTGTATGCTGTTCGAGTGTTTGGAGCATTCCCTTGTATGCTGTTCGAGTGTTTGGAGCATTCCCTTGTATGCTGTTCGGGAGTTTGGAGCATTCCCTTGTATGCAGTTCGTGGGTTTTGGTGATTCTACAGTAGCTGTGCCTGTCTCTGAAAGGGGATTATCGTCTAAGCGGTTTTTACCCCTTTTGTGCAAAACGGTCCGTTACAATTGGTGGCAGCGGTGGGATCGTTCCTACAGCCAGAAGGACAGCTACAGGAGACACCATTTCTTTGGATTTTACAATTTGAGGGCAACGCATGTCCCAGTACAGCGACCCTGACAGCACCAGCATGGAACCAGCAGTGGAGTATGACGAGGGTGCCATGGATGACCGAGATGCAGTCCGTAAAGGCATCTGGTACCGGGCACTGGGTATTGTGGAGTACCAGCGGGGCAAGAGACTCCCCAAGGAAGACCAGCGGTTGCAGAAGCGAGTAGCCCTGCGGATGCCCTTCCTGGGAGAACAGCCCCTGGATGAATGGGTGAAGGAATTGGAGCACCGGGTATGGCAGGAGATTTGGCTGGAAGATGCCTACCAGGCGCTCTGGTGGTATGGGGCACAGTACCTACCCTGGACAGCCGAGCATGACAAGCCAGAGGGAGAGGAGTTTGATGGTCCTGGCTTGTTATGGGAATCATTTTCAGAGCTCGAATTTGGGAGCCCTACACAAGCCCGGTTCAGTGATCTCTTGGAGTGGAGGGAGAGCAGGTATGACTGGGACGACACTCACGAAATTGAGCAAGACCTGGTCCACCTGGTAACCCAGGAGATGGAGCTAGAACAGGGCTACCAGCAGCTGTTCCAATACAGTGAGAAGGCGCAGCGGGAGAGCAGCATGACAGACCCAGAGCCAGACCCATTCAGAGGGGACGAGATGGTACAGTTTTACTGGGAAGAACCCCAGGTGGCCGGTAGAGATGGGACCGAGGTCTCTCCACCGGTCCTGCAGGGAATTGGGAGCCCAGTCTCCATTCCCCTGCGGCAGTGTAAAGTGCAGGGAGAGGAGAGCAGTATCCTCCCTCCCCAGCGGCAGGCTGAGTTACAGGGGGCAGAGGTAGTTGTTCCTGCCCCCAGCAGCAGAGTGATATGCCGGGAAGGCAGTGTAAAGTGCAGGGAGAGGAGAACAGCGTCCTCCCTCCCCAGCGGCAGGCTGAGATACAGGGGGCAGAGGTAGTTGTTCCTGCCCCCCAGCAGCCAAGTGATATGCCGGGAAGGCAGTGTAAAGTCCAGGGAGAGGAGAGCAGTGTCCTCCCTCCCCAGCGGCAGCGTGATTTTTTGGGAATTGGGAGCCCAGTCTCCATTCCCCAGCGGCAGTATGATGTTTTGGGAATTGGGAGCCCAGTCTCCATTCCCCAGCGGCAGCACAGATTATTGGGAATTGGGAGCCCCGTCTCCATTCCCCAGCGGCAGAGTGTCCTACCGGGAATAGAGAGCCCAGTCTCCTTTCCCCAGCAGCAGGACTCTGTATTGGGAGCAGAGACAGTCGGTCTCCCTTCCCCGCAGCTGGAAGTATGTATGAGAGAGGAGCATGTTACCCCCTCTCCCCAGCGGCAGCTTAATGTATCAGGGGGAGACAGTAAGCCCCACAACTGTGCAGATGGGACCGTAGTCTCTACACTGCCAGCACAGGGGGTAGGGACGGTCGGTTCTGCCCCCCAGCGACAGGGCTGTTTAGCCAAAGGGGAGACAGTCGGTCTCCAGCAGCAGGACTGTGCATCTAAAGGGGAGACAGTCAGTCTCCAGCAGCAGAGCGGTGTATTTAAAGGGGAGACAGTCGGTCTCCCCCTCCAACAACCAGGCTTCAACCAGGCTATCCTCCCAGTAGCGCTGGCAACAGGGCAGAGTGCCGCTGGTCTCTGCCCACGCAGCAACCCACCAAGTCAGCGTACCCGTACCCAGCCCAGCCGTGGTGAGGCACCTGGACATGGACAAGCTTCTCCTTTAACCAGGTGTAGTAACCATTTATTGTGGGTGGGCTGTGCTGTTGATTATTTGTTGTGGGTGGGCTGCTGGACTAACAAGGGCACTGACCGGCAGGAGGTCAGATACCCTGTTAGTTTGTTTGGAAAAGGGGAGAGATGTGACGAGACCAATCTCGCCACATTGCATTGGAGAAGCCTGGTTGCTCGCCTGCTGCCTTTGGACTATGGCCCCCTTTTAAAAGACTTTATTTTTGCCTGCAGAAAAGCTGTATTCGTGCTTTTCTGCCTGGGGTTCGGTAGATTTGTTTGAATGTGTTATACCCCAGATAGGAATCCCATGGAGCCCATTCGTATGAAACTGACTGTAAAGACTTTAGCTCCATGGCGATTAAACTGTATTCGTGTGGTCTGAGCGCCATTCACTTAATAATGTGCGCTCGGACCTGAGCTATCTGGGGATATGTTACATGTCTGTGTTTTATGTAATAAATGTGACTTTATGTATTTTAAAGTGTTTTGTGTCTCTTTGCAACCATGTGCTTAATGGAGTCTTGTGTCTGTCCTGGGAGATAATTGAATTACTTATCTCCAGGATAGAAGACTCTGAAACTGGTTTGGGCCAGAAAGCCATGCTTCATTTAGTCACAAAGGACTTTTTACTAACTTTTGAACCCCTTGTCTGATTTGTGCCATTTTTGAATATGTTGTTCCCCTGAATGGATTGATTGAGAATATGTAATTTTATGTGAATGTGATGTATGGTTTTGGAGTTATGAAAGTTGGGTAGAAAGTATGTTTTAACTGTTTGTATAATTGAGTTTCCTCTCAGGATAAGGGGAGGGAATATGTGGGATGTAACTGTGATATGATTGGTTGTTTTATCCCTCCCTGTGGGTGGTCCTGTATTTGAAACACTGTAATAAAAACCAGGCTGGGTGTGCCAGCACCTCAGACCACTGCTTGACCCTCAACACGGAGCCTTGTCTCGTTCTTGGGGGGATTTACTGTATGCTGCTAAGGACTGATTGCCAGGAGTGTAAGCCGCTTGGAAGCTTTTCCTGTTCGCCTGCTAGCAGCTATTCGTATGGTTCCTGTTCGTTTATTTGAAGTGCTACCTTATTCCCTTGTATGCCGTTCGGGAGTTTGGAGCATTCACTTGTATGCAGTTCGAGTGTTTGGACCATTCCCTTGTATGCAGTTCGAGTGTTTGGACCATTCCCTTGTATGCAGTTCGAGTGTTTGGAGCATTCCCTTGTATGCCGTTCGGGAGTTTGGAGCATTCACTTGTATTCAGTTCATGAGTTTTGGTGATTCTACAGTAGCTGTGCCTGTCTCTGAAAGGGGGATTATCGTCTAAGCGGTTTTTTCCCCTTTTGTGCAAAACGGTCCGTTACAGTACCATTAACTTGGTGCCCCACGCACCAAACCTGATGGCTTATCTACCAAGCGTACCATACATCTGACTCCATACACTCCAAAAAAAATGTACACTGATGTACTATTACCATATGTTGTCCTAACAAGTTGATATAACCAGCGCGTTCCTGCTGAAGTGGCGACACACGCTCGCTCGTTATCCTTTTGTTATCTTATTTTATCTTATTGTGTTTTACGCTTTATGTTTTATTTCGTGTATTGCTGTTGCCAAGTATAACAATACAAAACCTAAACCACTTACAAATTCAGCTCACACAGGCGGCTTGACGATTGTACTAATCCATTACTCTCCTATTGACAGGCCGTACCTGTACTCTACTACTTAAATACGATAGGTGTAAAACTACAGTAAACAAATGGCCTCCTGTCCTAGTCTTATCACCCTCATTGGGAATTGGCTGACTTACCCACAAATCTTGCAAGAGGAGCTTATTTGACTCACTGTTATTGGCCATATATTTTTCATTGTGCAGATGTTTTGCTCTCCCCTGTATAACAGCTTTTCTTATAGTTGGCCCCCAGTGGTATTATATGAGCTGAACTAGATGTTTAAATATCACAATTTAGCAGTTGCTGTGACACAGGCTGTCTCTACTTTCTTGCTCATTGTCATACCGAGCAGTATTTGTTTTCTATGTTTTATGTATTTTAGTCCCTACTCAGTGGCAAAATGGTATGTTGTTTTTGTGTTTTTGCCCTATTTACCTATACAAGGAGTAACCTTGACCAGTAGCTACACATGCTGTGGCCTAACATTAATAACCCTACTTACCTAACATGCTTCCCATTTGAAAAACGATGTATGTGCAAATTGCCTGAATGTTTCACTGTTTATCTACAATCCTATGCCAACATATAAGTCAATCAGAAGCTGATTATACCTGTGAAGCATACTATTATTAACATATTATATTATTATCCTATTTTAAATACCAAAAATGCCAGTTTACATACCATTTATTACTACTCATACATGCTCATCTTCTGGCATGACTTGCATTACCCTGTTTACTTATTTAAAAATTGTGCAGTTCAATCCTATGTCATGATACTGCATGCCTTGATTTGCCTGTTACTGCTATTGTGGCACTGCAGGCCTGTCTGTAAACCTTTTTGCACACAAAATTAAAGAATAAATAAAAAAAAACACTAATATAGAAATGTGCTGTAAACATAACCAGTATTATCCAGGAATCAAGCAAAATGGTTTGCCCCCTTACTGGGGAATAGGGCCAGAGTATTCTTGGCATCATAACCAATGCAACTTGCAGTAGTAGTTATGATTAGTGATGTCCCGAACGGTTCGCCGAACGGTTCATGAACGGTTCGCCACGAACGGTTCGCCACGGACTCATCATTGAGTAAACTTTGACCCTGTACCTCACAGTCAGCAGACACATTCCAGCCAATCAGCAGCAGACCCTCCCTCCCAGACCCTCCCACCTCCTGGACAGCATCCATTTTACATTCATTGTGAAGCTGCATTCTTAGTGAGCTGTCCAGGAGGTGGGAGGGTCTGGGAGGGATGGTCTGCTGCTGATTGGCTGGAATGTGTCTGCTGACTGTGAGGTACAGGGTCAAAGTTTACTCAATGATGAGTCCGCGGCGAACCGTTCGTGGCGAACCGTTCGGAGAACCGTTCGGGACATCACTAGTTATGATACCCAGGGTGACCCTTTAAGTAAAAGTATTTCAAGTCTAAGTAAAGTAGTCTCTCAAGTTACTTTATATGAATTTACTAACATGGGCAATAAATATGATTATGTTTTACTTGTTAAAGATATCTGTGAGCATATTACTTTTTTTTATTATTTTTATTTTAATTCTTTATTTTTATTGTGCATGAGATAGCATATCAGTTGGCGGTGCCACAACAGCATGGTACACATCCAGTAACACAGGTTTTTCACATTGATGGCACTGATATATGAGCACATTTTTTATATTTGTGTGATGGTAGTCAAGCCAAGTACATGCATCTAATGGTAAATCATCAGAGTGGCAAGCAGTAACCTCGGTATGCTCATCGTAGTGTGCGGTGTGAGAGTGACTGTTACAAAGGACTCGAAATGACTCCATTATTGTTATTACATGTTGTTACTGTTGCAGCCCTATACTTTTAACACGGGGAAACACAAATGGATTATACGGATTCTTATAAAGACCCACGATACGAACGAGAGACCCCCCAAACGCTGGCGTGTGCTGCCAATTAACCTCTTCACCCCGCAAAGTACCGATTAGCCGACCACCCGAAGAGCGGAGTGTGGCGCCCATTAACCACCCAGGCGGCTGCGGTCTGCGGTTAACCACAAACTAATTGACGGGCAAGGAGGATCGACGTTCGCCCACAAATCACCGAAGGGGAACTACCGAATAACCTCACGAACGGAGACCCCCTACAGTGGGTCGTGTGTCAGCAATTAGCCTGTGGTTTCTGTGGTTAACCGCAACTCAAGTACCGTGCTACCAGGTGGTCCTAATTCATGTACCGAACGAGTTCCACTACCAGACAGACAGCGGGGATTCGCATGAACTTATACCCGAGTTCAGTTCCATAAGTTGGAGGCGAGGTCCCGCTGCTCGTTAAACCGTCTAAAAACATGGCCGCCATCAGGGACTCACCATCCAAAATACCGAACGGACTTTAAACGGCAGAAATAGATCATTCTGTTCGTGGGATTGGAGCGCCATTCGTATGTTTAATGTACCCGAACGCGAGCTATTGAATGAATGGTAGAATGAACCGTTTTCCCCTATTAATGTTGAAGTTATGTAATTTTATACAGTTTTATGGGGCATAATAAAACGTGGTCTTTTGTGCGCTTGGAGATAATTAGATTGTATAACCGTTATCTCCAAGCTGGGCGGGTACTAATTCAAACGATACACTGTACTGTGATTGGTTACCTGTTTGTACTGTACCTGTATTCCATCAGGTCCACAGGGGGCTGTCCTTGGACCTGAGGAATTGCATAAATTGCCATGTTCATGTGCCAGTAAAATCAGTTCGTTTTGACCCTCAACATGCAGCCTCGACTCATGTTGTAGGGATCCGGGATATTAATGCTTATATCGTGTTTGGGATACTCTACACTTGCAGCTTATTACCGAAGGAACTCCGTTCGACTCTCCACAGCGGGAACCAGGACATCCAAGCGATCAACCCCCCTGCTAGATCATGGGCAATCGTAACAATTGGTGGCAGCGGTGGGATCATCCTGGAATTCCTGAGAGAGATATAGGACGGATGGAGAGCAACTACGATAAGTTGAAACGTACCACGCTAAAGGATTTACTTGAGAGCCGAGGGGGAAACGCAAGTAACCGGCCAAGGAGAGAGTTGATTGCCGACCTAAACGAGTTGGATCAAAGCTTCACCATGGCAGAACCAACGGTATCCCCCAGAGACGAAAAGACAAGGATTATCCGGGAAAGACTTACTCTATACGGGCCGAACCCCTCCGTGGAGCTGGTGCAGCAACTGATGGCAGAGGCCGAGGCGTACATACAACGGGCTAGAACCCACAAACTCAACATGGTGACCGCACAGCAGGGAGCCGCCGCTAATGGCCACAACGGCTTCCCGGAACCTGCGGAGCAGCCAAACATTCCGTTCACGGCATTCAAGCCATTTGTGGAGAACGAGATGGGGATAGACGAGTTTTTAGCCGATTTTGAAAGACAATGTGCCCTACATCAAATACCCGTCACAGCGTGGCCGCGTATCCTAGCAGGAAAGTTAACCGGGCGGGCCATGGAAGCCTTCAGGACACTCAGCGCCGAAGAAGTAGCCCAATACCCCACAGTAAATGAGACACTACTGAAACGGTATGCTGTAACCCCAGACACCTACCGAAGACAGTTCCGTAATATGAAAAAGAAGGCGAATGATACCCATGCCGAATGGGCCCACCGAATGCGGAGAGCTGCTACACATTGGATTACCGGGTGTCAGGCCGTCACAGCAGCGGAAATATTAGAACTATTTTTGTTAGAACATTTTTATGAGGGCCTAGAACAGAAAGACCGAGAGTGGTTGAAAGACCGATGTCCCACTAATCTGCACGAAGCAGCGAGGCTGGCGGACAAACACCGGGATGCTCAGGTTCAGGAGTTCAGTAACTCCCGAACGATAGCTCGCCCCGAAACACGAGAAGTGTACCGAACAACCCCACGAACGGAGTTTCGCATGCCTGTACCAGCGGGACCTACACGGTACACGGGACCACCCAGCCACTACAACCAGGAGCACTCCCGTCACACCTGTTACAAGTGCAAGCAACCGGGACACCTGATTGCTAATTGCCCCCTCAACAATAACTACCCCACACGGAACTATAATTCGTCTCTGACGGGAAGTAATCGCCCAGCCCAAGCTTTTCGCCTCGTGCAGGACAGCCCTTTAGAGGAATACTTGGGGCCACTACATGAAGCTAACCCCGTGTATGCCGCAAGTGACAATAGGCAACATCTCAGGCAAGAAGTGCTACTGGAGGGTCGTCCCACTCAGGGGTTAAGAGACACCGGGGCCACGATCACCTTGGTGCAAAGCCGACTAGTCCCCAAGCACAAGCGCTCTACTGACACGGTTGCAGTTCGGGTGGCTGGAGGGGACATATACAAGCTACCCACAGCAAAGGTACATTTGGATTGGGGTGCGGGGAAAGGACTTGTGAGGGTGGGGATTATGGATAACTTACCGGCTGAAGTTTTGCTGGGAAACGACCTGGGTCTCATGACTTCAGCATATGCACCTTCCTACAACTCTGAGGCACATCCAGTGACTACCCGGTCGCAAGCAAGGCGAGTTCGAGACCCTTCACCAGTGCGGGAGACTCAGGTAAGACTTAACCCGACTGTGACCCCCCTCCTTCCCCATTACCCTGGGACACCCCTGCAGCCTTTGAGGCTGAGACCAAAAGTGATCTGACGCTCCAAAAGTATAGTGAAAGAGCTGATACAGGGACTGGGGGATCAGACCAGGAGACTTTTGCATGGGAACAGGGCCAACTGTACCGACACACAGAGAAGAAGGGCCACCGTAGGAGACAGCTAGTGATACCCCACAAATATAGACGGGATATCCTCCGGATGGGCCACGATATTCCCTTAACCTGACACTTGGCAGTAACCCGTACCCTCCATCGTATTACCCATACCCTTTTCTGGCCAGGGGTACATGCAGATGTGAGGACCTATTGCAATACGTGTGAGGTATGCCAATGGGTAGGCAAGAGAGGAGACCACCCCAAGGCACACCTTAATGTACCCGAACGCGAGCTATTGAATGAATGATAGAATGAACCGTTTTCCCCTATTAATGTTGAAGTTATGTAATTTTATACAGTTTTATGGGGCATAATAAAACGTGGTCTTTTGTGCGCTTGGAGATAATTAGATTGTATAACAGTTGGCCTCATTATCTCCAAGCTGGGCGGGTACTAATTCAAACGATACACTGTACTGTGATTGGTTACCTGTTTGTTCTGTACCTGTATTCCATCAGGTCCACAGGGGGCTGTCCTTGGACCTGAGGAATTGCATAAATTGCCATGTTCATGTGCCAGTAAAATCAGTTCGTTTTGACCCTCAACTTGCAGCCTCGACTCATGTTGTATTGATCCGGGATATTAATGCTTATATCGTGGTTGGGATACTCTACACTTGCAGCTTATTACCGAAGGAACTCCGTTCAACTCTGTACAGCGGGAACCAGGACATCCAAGCGATCAACCCCCCTGCTAGATCGGGGGCAATCGTAACAGTGACTATGAGGTATCGTAAGGAAGCGTAGGTGTATATTGCATGACTTGTCTGGTTAATGTTGTGTAGCTAACTATTTTAGTATAGGCATTGGAATGGCTTACTGTGTTGTCTGAGGGTTATGCTGAGCCTGTTGTGATAAGAGACGACATATCTGAGAATTATTAATTGTTTAAGGCCTTAGCTTTCTTGCATATGTGTTTAAGTCTAGTTATTTTACACATACTAGTGCTACGAATTGTGTTACTATTGTTTTTAATGAGGAAGACTGAAGGTGGATTGCTATGTGATAATTTTTACACCTCCCTGCAAGATAGAGTGGGTCTTGGTTTAGCGTTCATTGAGTGCAGGTGGGGGGGGAGTGAGGGGAATCGTCCTTATGGGATGTTTGGTGCTTACTAAACAGGTGCTAACAAAACAGACAGTGATTAACAAAAGGAAATGATGAAAAAGAAATAGTCACAGAAATAGTGAGGCTGTCGGGGCTCGGTACCCCTCTGGTGTCAGGTAAATGTGTGAGAGATGTGTGCCTCAAGTAGTTGCCGAAGCGTAAGCTCCGCAAGGGTCTCATCACGGGACTAATGGAATGCTTCCTGCAGGGTCCCATGTGTGTGCTTGTGTGGTCGCTCTTCGAGTCCCATTACTCTGCAAAGCGTCCCGTGGTAGGCCAAGGGTATCTAGAAGCCTCCTGTATGTCTTGGACCGGGTTGATGGAGTCTCTGTGTTGCACTTGGACCTCCACCTGTATTGGATTTGACTGTTCTGTAGGAGAGTGGTAAACCCCTGCAGAGACCTCCTCCATTGTAGGGTGCTTCCAGAGAGGTCGGCATAAAAGGTTAATGAAATGCCTTCAAATTTATATGTGGACTGACCCTCAAGGGCTTCTTGTACTGATGCCTTGTCACTGCTTCTTTGGAATTTCACCACTGTATCTCTGGGCGCCTCTTCTGGGGCCCTCCTGGGTTTCGGAATCTGGAATACCCCATGCACCGCAATTTACCTGGCTTGTTTTGGAGGCAGCAATGCTCCCAGTAGCCTTCTTGTGAGGTGCGGTAACTCTGCCGTCGGTACCTCCTCCGGGATACCTCTTATTTTAAGGTTTGTGCGGCGTCTTGCGTCTTCAGCGGTCGCCAGTTTCTGTTCTACCCCAGCCTGTTGCCTTTCCAGCATTTGTACCTCTTGTTCCAGGGAGGATATTCTCTGATCGTGGTCCATTGTGGAAGCCTCTATAGCTCCCAGTCGGCCCACCAGGCCTGTGAGGTCCTGTCTCAGTGCGGCCACATCTGCCTGGAGGGTTTTTTGAAGGTTTTATTCCCGTTATATCGCCTATTTATGCTGTTTATCTCGGAGCTCTGCTAATGTGCGTCTGATCGCTTTGGCTGCTCGGCTCCGCCCCCTACTTTTTTTTTTTTTAAAGATAAATAGGACTTCCATAGCATCTGTTCTACATAAGAGTCAAAAAGTCCTGTAGATATGTGTAGATATATAGATATGAGTTCATTATTGCCATTTATAAAAAAGTAGTAAATCTAAGATAATTCCATTATCTGGCTAAACCTAACTCTGTCTAATGTTCCCAGCTCTATTTCTATATTCCCTAAGCAATCTAACTTTAAATATCCTAAACCTAAGGCACCTAAACTAACAACCTAACCTCTGCTATCAGTAGAATGATCCCCCAGCAGTCAATGCTGACATCACCAGAAAGAATTCCTACATGTACAGAGCACTCTTTAGACTTTCTATACTATCAAAGTTAATCATCAAACAGTGAATTTTATCTGAAAGGCAAAATTAAGAAATTTGCTCATAGCTCAACTAATTATGCTTATTGTTTCAGATTAAATTACATCACATTTTGTATTTATTTAATCTAGAGTGTATTTGCAGTGTGAGGAGGTATCTGTTGCTGAGTTATATCATGACATGCTGCCATAATATATGTTTCATAAAATAATTATCACAAGTATGCAGGTGATATCAATGAGTCATGAGTGAACCCAGAAGTTCAACTAGCCTAATTCCAGTTGATGCAAACAATAGTCAATTAGAGACCACTAAAATTGAACACAGCCTACACAGGATGGGCTGGGGTATTGTTATATCTGAATCAACAAAGCTGGTTTATTAGGTTAAAACAAGCCTCTTTGCCACTTAGGATGATGTGCAATACTCAGCATAAAGAGACATCCAGTGCAAATTCTGATTTTAATGGGAAACATTTCTTCATATTTGATTTGTTTGATTTGCTCTTAGAGATATCACAAAAGTAGATAGTAAGAATAGAGGGATGATGCTAAATGATCCTGTCCTGCAGCAATTAGTATAGCCATTTACCTGGTGATTGTGGCATGCAAATTATTTTGCCATGATTTTAGTACATGACACAGCAGGCACATCATTTGCAATTAAGATATATTTAACGTATGATCTATTTAATCTGTCAACCATCATCAAGAGGTTACGTATGCTTTGGCATTTTATATTCTTTTGTTATTTCACTGATGATGAGCTGCTATAAAATGGACAGATTGGGAAGTTGTTGGAGAAAAGATTTGATTGGACAATAAAACACTAATCAAACACTATTTTAACATGTTGGATTTATGCATTTGAATTTATGCATTTGAATTTGCATACTTTTCTTCCTCAACTGAAGTATGTAAACGACAGGCTGTTTTAGTCGTTCATAGCATTGACCAGTGTTAAGAGGAAATGTGCCATAAAAGAAGAAATTGTTTTTTTGTTCTCAGCTTTAAGGGATAATTTAGAGTGGATTTTATTTCAAACTTCTTAATTATGGGTGTGTTTTTGAAAATGATTGTAGTGGACACCCGGTAACCCGACTGGCTACCTCTGCTAATTCCTCCTCTCAGCCAGACTGGAACCATGAAACATGCAAGCATCCATTCCCCCAGTAACCAGACAAAAAATAGTTCTGGGAGTCAAGTGATTTAATTCAGGACACACGCAGCTTTTATGCACAGACATTTAATATGGGGTCTCTAACACAATATTGCAGGGTTTTCCTTCCCAGGGTACTTTGTGCCTGAGAGATAATTGTGTGAGAAAAACTATAATTAAATTATCTCTCAGGAACAGAAAAACCTATACAAAATATGCAGTACCCCCAAAGTATCCCCATCACAACTAGAAACCCCACAAAATCTGAGTTACAACGTGGCCAAGTATCCCTCAGATTCATTTTGCAGAATTGGATTGCCACCAGGGTAAATTTTTGACCGGTCGGACACGAGGGGATAGCCCAAAACAGTTCCAGAGAAATAGATGCCATGGCTGGCCTCTGTTCTGGGGTTTCTGTGAAAAAAACATGCAAGGAATTCTCTTGATTTCAGGAAACAAATGCTCCCCCGAGTCGGTAGTTCCCAACTCCCGAACATCGTTCTTAAAGTTGGTCGGGAAATAGAATGGGCAGCGGTATTACCATTACCAATGTTCATGCAAGTGACCAGCTAAAAAAGAGTGACGCCACTCTATTGACACCCACGTGCATTCTGTTATATGAAATTGCAGCCTCTCAGGGGAAGCGTTCATTAATTACTTCCCTTGCAGTTTTGCATTTAAGTTATGAGGTGAGAATGTTCTAATGGGGTACCAGGGTGGTCTTCGTTTGGGAGTCGAATGTAGAGTGTTCATATACTATAACTCCCAAACGGATAAAAAGTAAAACACATGAAAATGGTGGTTTGTTCTGCCACAATTATATCTAGTCAATCCTTAAATTCCTACAAAGATAATATAACCTGAATATTTCCTGATATATATAAGCAGATCAATGGTCTCTTTCAAACTAAAGGTAAAGACATTATGAAAGAAAATTTCTGTCAAAAGTTTTAGTTTATTATTTAAATATATTGTTCGTAACAATAATTTAATTGTCCAGTTTTTTGGGAAAAATGTATACCAGATGTTTACATATACTTCTTTTTTTTCTAGAGCCATTGGATATATTTCTAACAGGGACTTGAAACCTGCTTACTGTAATTATGTTCATATGCTTATGCAACCTTTTTGAAGTTTCCAATTATCATGATTTAATGGGTTCACAGCAAGTCTATTTTCTTGTGGTCATTTTAAATTGCTTCACAACGAAAAACTAATGGAAATTAGAAGGGATCAGAAAGAAGAAAATGTAAGCTGAATTATTATTATGAATCTCAGTAAGTATTTTCATTTATCTATTGCAATACTGATTTACTCAATACGTTCCTGTGGTGCATAGATATCATCCTTAAGCACGCATTCACCTTTAGCCTAACGTGAAGAATAAATGCAAACATGTTTATAGTTCTAAAGGCAGGGTTATATCTGAATTGCTGAACAATTTTCTGAACAATAACAAACAGCATTATGTTATATTGACCTATGGATATTGCCTCAAATGTTAGTATTTGAATTGTAAATGTGTTTCATTTGTTTTAAATACAAGAAAGACAGCATGATTAATTTACCCCATTATCAAGTATAATTTTACTTCAGTCTCATTAATGTTCTACGTCACATGGTTTGTTGCCTAATTTCAATTATTAAAGGCTAAGGCAGACATTAAACCCACAGTGAGTGTTTATTAGTCTGCTTAACCCCTTCAATATCTAAACCCAGTATAAATGTTTTTATTTTCATGTATAAGATTCATTCATTTCTGCAAAAATGCAGAAATTCTTTTTACATTCTATTACCATTTTTAGTAAACTGTATTTCTAGTAATTATTTTGAATTCCTTGCAAATACTTAGAAGCAAAGTATTAGACCTTTTATATTTATCTGATTTTGCCACACCTATTATATGTGTGAGAAATTGCACTTTTGCTAATACTGTGTGATCATGTAAGCATGCTCATTTTTATACAATTTATTTCCTGTATACTACTCAGGTTTCCATAAATTAAAGCTGTACGGCAACAGTAGTAAGGGTAAACCTCAATACCAATTTTAGTATACAATTCCTCATTTTGGACATTTATAAAATATTAATTGGTATATTTTAGTTATTACTAAATACTTGTTGGATACATTTCCCAAATGACTTAATTATTTTAAAATTACTTTATCAACATATTAAAATAATGAAAATATATCCTATATAAAAACATATCAATATATTAAAAACATTTATATTATTAATTTTAAGTAGAGATTGTAGTTGTATTTTTTATTAATAAATCATTTTAAAAATGTATCCAAAAATAATAGATAATTGGAAAAGCTTATCCATATTATATTAAGGCCTAAATCAGTTGAGAACCAAATCATCTCCATTGATATTTTAAACTAATGTATGCATGTTAGCTTCTATGAGAAATAGTAAATTCTCAGTATCAGAGAATTGACTGGTATTTCCCACGTAGGAAACCAGAGTATCTAACCCTCTCAGGGACTCTAAAAGTTGTTTGGAGTTGCTGGGGGGCAACTTCACCACATATGCAGTGTGGTACCTTTTTCCTGACCGGAACCTTCTCCAAAAATATTAATGCTGTTTTGGTCTCAATTTAATATTATTGGATAAGCTGATGATAAGCTAATATGTTTTTTAAATGACTTTTCAAAAACATAGCTGATCAAAACAAATATCATATATTAAAAAATATATCAATATAGTTTAAAAATAACAAAATATAAAAAAATTATATTTGATAATATTAAATATTTTTTTACAGTATGACATATTATTGTTTGATATAAAATAGATACAACATATAGATCATGTGTTATGGCTCTCCTGGCATAAAGGGTTTAAACCACAGTTTAGTAGAGCTTCCCTTTTGCAGAGGTACAGGCACAGCTTCTGTAGAACCCCAAACTCCCGAACTGGAACCAGGGGAATGCTCTAAACTCCCGAACAGTATACCCAGTAGCACAACAAACACCCGAACGGTAATCCCACGAATAGCTGCTAACAGATGTTGAGGATCAGAATGTTGATCTTTGTTATATTCAGAGGAAGCCCAAATTGTTGTTACAAGTGCACTTGGAGAAGCGAGAATTAGACACCAGACACCTGTTGGTATTCAAAATAAGCCTCTGCCGTTTTATTCATCACCTTGGTTTTATACATTTAAAAGTAAGTGCTTACGTGCAAATACTCATAGAACAGTAATAGGAAGGGAGTACAGATAAGACATAGGGATGAACCTCATGTACACATAACAACTAAGTTCCAAGGTAAGAAAGAACAAAAAGAGAAGAGACATCTCAGGTGGGGGCTATCTGGTCCCAGAACTAGACATATATGGTCTTAAGTGTTGTGTTAAGCATCAAGCATTTCCTGAGTCCAAGTTAGCCAATTTTAATATAGGATATCATTATATGACACCTATAAGCTTGAGCCTTGGAATCCAGATAAATTCTATCACAATCCCCTCTTTTGATCCAAGGGTCACCCGAATGTCCAAGGTACTTCCAGGCCTGCTAGCCAAAGCCTGTGGGACTTTCATTTATTGCTTCACCACGGTTCCCTTGGACTGAGAGACCGCAATAATCAGCAGAAGAGAGTTCCTTCATTTGTTAGGCGAGGTAACATCATAAAACCTTTCCGAAGTCAGAGCTGGAATGTAAGTTAAGGTACGACCAACAGTAGGTTTGTTTTTACATAGAGAGGTTAGTAGACATGAAAAAAATCACATTAATTGTCTTCAGGGCTAGGGGAGGCTTGCCTACCAATGGGTTGAAAGCATAAGAATATAGTTGTAGAGATTTATGGGGTCTATGGGTATGTAGGTTCTTCCTCAACAGTGAGATGGGGCTAGGGACAGCTATAAGACAAGATTCTATGGTGTTTTCAGTACTAAGGAGAGGGTTGAGGCAAAAGGAGGTTAAATTAAAAGCCTTTGCTATCTGCAACCATATATTTTCCTGCCATGCATTATTATTTTCTGGTCTCAAGTCAGAGTAGCATATCCGAACACTGCATACAATGGTAAAGGATAAGACCAGCTTCATGTCGGTGGATCAGTCGGAGTGACTTGTTTACGTGTATCCATGTGGCTTTTCCTTCTAGTTTCACTGAGGTAGCCATAGTCAAGAGCACTTGGAATGGACCGTCAAAGCGGAGTTCAAGTCCTTTCCTCACATGCCTCTTTATCACCACCCAATCATCAGGCTGCAGTTTGTGAGTTGCAGAATCAGAGTCTGGATCTGGAATAGAATCAAAGACTTGTTTATGCACCCTGCCTAATATTTGGTGTAGGGCCTGAACATAGGCAGTCATAATACCATGCTGCATCTGGAGGGTTTGGGGAGAATAGAGGCCTGTCTTTGGGGCAGATCCATTCTTTAAGGTGCCATTTGCCCTTTCTACTTTCCCACTACTTTGGGGGTGATAGGGGGAGTGGGAGGCTTGACTGATCCCTAAGGCTTTCATAATTTCTTGCATTATTTCCCCAGTGAAATAGCTACCTCTGTCACTTTCAAGCACTTCAGGTACTCCATATCTACATACCAGTTCCTTCAGAAGCTTACTTGCTGTGACCTTCGTTGTGGCTTTTTTGACACTGGGTAGGCCTCAAGATTCCTTTCACAAGACATAACACAACCTCCACCTGAATATAAGCATAATACCACAGAAAACAAGTTCTTTGGATCAAACGTTTTTAAGTTGTTCTTTACCCAGACAGACTAGTAGGACGTGGATCTGAGAGCGAAATTGATAAAGGTAGAAAAAAAAGTTTTTCTTACCTTGCTGTACAGCTGATTTCACTGTCAGAAGGACGTCCACCTGTACGCTAGTGTCCGAGTCTCTCGACCATCAGATCCCAGGTTTCGGCAACAAATTGTTGTGGATCAGAATGTTGATCTTTGTTATATTCAGAGGATGCCCAAATTTTGTTACAAGTGCACTTGGAGAAGCGAGAATTAGACACCAGACACCTGTTGGTATTCAAAATAAGCCTCTGATGTTTTATTCATCAGCTGGGTTTTATACATTAAAAAGTAAGTGCTTACGTGCAAATACTCATAGAACAGTAATAGGAAGGGAGTACAGATAAGACATAGGGATGAACGTCATGTACACATAACAAATAAGTTCCAAGGTAAGAAAGAACAAAAAGATTAGAGAAGAGACATCTCAGGTGGGGGCTCTCTGCTCCCGGAACTTAGACTTCGTGCGGCTTTCGGTAGTTGAACAGGGGAACACATAGGGACTGTACAGGCAGGGAAATAAACCGAACAAACAGACGAATGGAGGGAAAATAATTATAATCCATATACAGACAGTTCTGTTACACAATCATGTTACAATGGAGTGGCTAGTCTTACATCCGCAGTGATAAACAGAAATCTATTACTACACATATAACAAAATATTTATAAAAATACACATCAAATTAAAGCAACAAATTAAAACAAGGTGGTTAACAGAAAACCAAATGATAAATAACCATTTGGTAGGGGTTTGCCTCTGAATGGTACATGATGACCTCTACATAAGTGCTGGTTGGATTTTTTTTCACATACATTTACATTTGTATATACAGGTGAAGCAGTTTCTTCAACAACTGTAACTGTAAATAGGGTGTTATCTTTCAATTACTTTCCAAACTTGCATATCACACTTTGTGGTTATTATGGATAGGTGCCACACAATTCACAGGCCTTCAATCTTTTATGATCACACCATCCCTGTCTGAACACCATCTGCTTGTATGAGCAGTTGAATGATACTTGGGTCTCTATATCTGCCATTGTGGTAATCCCAGGCAATTTCCAATTTCTGGCTATTAATATAACCGCTGGATATGAAAAATGATTTTAAGAGCATGTCTAGGGATTTGATCAGGTTGCATAAATAACATATATGATTCTGCCTTAGTTGGTATATTGATGTTGTTACTCTGTTTACCATTGTGCTCACACTCGACCAGTATGTATGAAATTGGGGGGCAACTTCACCACATGGTACCTTTCCCTGACTGACACCTCCACCATGTCCCATTGTTTTAGTCCACACAGATGAGATATGTAGGTATGAGAAGTACATAATTTGTTATGGACCACATAGGGACTGGAGTTCTGTGAAGGGATATAGATAGTGCATCCCCCCCATTTTGCAAGACTTGTTGGTAAACAAGAAGAAGAGACTAACCCACACCAAGTATAAAGGGGTTGACTTGGAACATAGGCCAAATTAACAATTTTAGCTTGTTATATCCCACTTGCAAAGAAGTAGTTTAGTAAGGGGAATTATATTTGGAAAGGATGGTCTCAAACTAATCCCCTTGTGTTGTTGTATCACTTGCTTGTAGAGTGACTGTACTTCCCACTAGTGATCCCTTATAATAATCTTGTATGTGCAGCATGCCCAGCCTCCCCTCATTATTGTACTCTTGGACATACGTTTGTAGGTTTGGTAAATCAAAAGTTGCGTCAGTAAGTAAAACATTGTCAGTGAACAGGCTTAATTTAAATTCTTTGTTGCCATGTTTTATGTCTTGAATATTAGAGTTATCAAAAATGGCAGAAGCAAAGGGTTTAAAACCTAAATCTAAACAAACATGAAATGGTGCATAAACAAATTCTATACAAATGTACTTAATATGAAACACCTATAAGACAGATAATAGAATATAGTGCAGACCATCTGTGTATATAAAACAAAACAAGCACAAGGGGAGACATTTGAAGAAATAAAGTTCACCATATGTTTCATATTGGCAATTTGTTAATTTCTGCAGAATATTGTTTTGGGAATCCACGGTCCACTAGCATCTTAATCTCTACTAAACCATTAAATGAGAGTAGCACACAATCCACTAAGGGTTTGTGTGTTTACATCTATTTTCTCATTTTTTTTTGTATCCCCTTCTGCTTGTTTTGGTTTACACAGACAGTCTGCACTATATTTTACTGTTCATCCTATAGGTATTAATTCAGTGAATCTTGACAAGAAGGTTTTCATAATAAGTACATGTGTCTGTATTTTTTGTGCACAATTTTGTGTTTGTTTATATTGAGGGTTTATATGCTTAACTCTCTTGATTGCTACACGTTCAATTGATGTCACAGTTCTTTTTGCACTTTATGATACTTGTGGATTTGTGCTATAAAACAGCATAGTTTTACACTATACATTAATTGATCACTTTGCTTGTGTTTTGCACTTACAAATGTGTTTTAAATGACTGAATGCCAGAAAAATATTTCTTAAATATTTTCTAAAGGATGACAAGTAAGAGAAAAATCTAAATTATGTAAATGATGTACAATTTTAATTTGTAAGTTAATCTGCAAAGCAATCTATAAACATAATTGTTGTGTTATGATATGGTTAAAGGCCAGCTATGCACCCCTTGATAGTGAAGGGGTTTATACAAAACTTCTATGACATTTGTACATATTTTGTTTAATTTTTGGACCATTATTTCTTTTTTTTTTTTACATTCTTTATTTTTGTAGTGCAAATATAGGCAAACAAAGCTTTTCAATGACATGTCAGCATTGAGAGGAAGATATTGCAATATTTAAAATGAACAGTCAGTGCTGCTGAGTAGGATCTGGCTAGTATCCCCACCCAGTTCCTGAACCATGTAGGGCGCCTCAGGAAGGTTTGTGAATGAATGAGTCTTGCCCTCTTTTTCAACCAGGAGCAAGTGCATACCCCATTTATAGGGCACACAGTGTTTTTGGAGATGCTAGGTGAGCGGTCAGAGGGACAGCCTGCAAAGGATGGTGTGTCGGGACATTTCCTGGTAGAAGGTAAGTGTGCTGCCTTCAAAGGTCATAGAAGGGTTTGTCCTCGAAGCACCCATGACAACTCCTCAGTCCCTCACAAATTTAATTACAATATCCCTGAAAGTCTCTGGAGAGGCCCTGGGGGACATTGGTAGGCGAAAGCAATAGTCTATGGAGACCATTTTAACTTGTTTTGGTGACAACAGGGATTCAAGGAGCCTCCTAATATAATGAGGCAAATCATATGTGGTTACAGTCTCTGGAACCCCTTGAGTCTTTTCTCACCTTGTTTCTGTCTGTAAGGGTGGCCATGCAGTGGAGTATAATAGCATTATTCTTTTGCAATGTATTAAGGGCTGTGACAGTAGACACCTTTGCCACCTTCACCACTCCAAGGTCTTCCTCTGTCATAGCTGTTCTGCAGGCGAGTGTGGCTACCTCTCCCCTTACCACAGCCCCATCGTCTTGGAAAATGGCTCTCAGCTCATGTCCATGTACAGGAGGCCCTTGGGTTATCACAAGAATTTTAGGGAAGGTAGACAACTGCTCCGGCAAGCTTTCCTCATCCAAGGATGTTGAAGCAGAGGTGCCATTTTATTCTGCTCGGGCCTAAAAGTGTAGGAACTCCCTATATCTCAGGATCCCAGGCTCAAAACCACTCGATGCTTCTTCATCTTTCCCCCCATTAGTACCAGGGTGGATAACCCCCAAGAATAGATCCAGAGGGTTAGCGCTTGAGGTCAGCAATTGAAAAGTTCAGCAAACTTGCACAGAGCTCTAGTATTGTGCATCTGACTCGAGAAGCCACTGGCTCCACTCACTGGGCATTTATTTCTGTGAATATAATTTTTTAAAAAGTAATTTGTAAATTTATAAATATGAAGGTATAATTTTGTCAAATATCTGTTAAGTACATAACACCAGTTTATGTATTAGAATTAAGATTAAAGTGACTATCCCTTAAAAAGGAATTTTAGGCCAGTATAAGAAAACTTAACCCAGAGCTACTTTAGTGATATATTATTGCAAAATTTTATTATTTAATTTTTAAAACAAATTACTGATTTTATTTACATTTACTATATATTTATAACTATTATATTTTTATAAATAGTTAACACAATACTATAACACAATTAAAATAATATAAAGAAATTCATAATAAATTTATTGGATATTTGGGAATGCCAATAGTAGGTGGATTTGTCCTCTTGTTAGACTTTAAACATATTATAACAATATAACTGAAAAAAAAGCCACACACATTGAAGTCCAGGCATTTGCTTCATATGCATTATAGTTTCTGCTGTGAACTCTTACTGAACCAGGAAGTAAGCATATCACTCAATCTTAAAATAACACTCCAGCCTTAGGTCATGACATTGTGTGTTTTATTTTTATTTTCAGTAAAAAGAGAAACACAGAAGATTGGGAGACAGAGATCCAGAAAGTTTAGGTTTATGGGTTTATGTAAAACAAACAAAACAGAATTTTTAAAACAAAAACAAACAAAAACCTACCTAAAACAACCAATCATAATTCTAGATTATGCAAAGTAGTGTACTAATAATCTTATTTTTAGTAATGACAGGAGGTGAGTATTTTGCATTGACTTTCTTTACTATAACTGCAGCAGCAACAAGTCAATCAAACTTTTTAAACCAATCAGAAAACAATGGTCATGACAGATATAAATTAGGAGAGCCCCCAAATCTTCCTCTTTCTTTGGTGTGAATGTAGATAGTCCCTTTAACTGGAAACGGAAAACTGTAGAAACTTGAGCATCCTGACAATTCCGAACTGTAACCATTGTGAGAATTTAAACAGAAAATGTGAAATGTTGTTAAACAGAACAGTGTACATTTCTACTGAGAATAGTGCACACTTACCTCATCAAACTGTATCAGTTTTCTTGGAAGCTTCCAATAGCAACAATATGTCCACCAATCTAATTCCACCTTCTAAATACAGAGGTAATCCTAAAATATGTAGAGGATTTATTAATCAGATTGAATTTCACTTTGATATGTCTCCTAAATCCTTCCCTACAGACGAATCCAAGGTTGGCTTCTTAATGCATCAATTGACATATAAAGCTTTAGAGTGAAGCTGTTGTGGGAAGCTAACAGACCATTGGTACACAATTACCAGAGTTTTTGTATATCAGGCCCAGAGGAGGCGGGCTAAAAGCTAGCCGGATAGGAGGCATGTGTGGGTGTGGTGGGTGTAGGTGTCACATGTGGGGGGGGTGTCACTTAGGTTAGGGGTGGGGTGGGGTCATATAAAAGGGCAGTCATTTTGTCCCTTACCTCAGCCATCTTAGAATAACGGCTGGTAACATCTTCCTCTTCCTTGCTGCCTGTTACCACTGCTTGTCTCACGGCCAGGGCATGGACATAGAATCAATTTTGTCTGCTCTCAGGGCTGAGGCCCTTCAGGATGGAGGACGTCACCTGCAGTCACAGTTGGCGCGGCTGCAGGGTGCTTCTGGGTCGGCTGCTCCCCCTCTCACCAGCCCCAGCGTCCAGCGCCGCCGTGCACGCCCCCCCACCCGGTATAGCCCCTCGCGGGAGGGTCGGGTGAGGGGCAGGAGCAGGAGCCCTGTGGCCGGGCCACGCACCAGTTCCCACGTGGTCGCGGCCGCTGAGGTCTCTCCCACTCCCGGCACTTCCTCCCCGAGCGTGGCTCGGGGAGGCCGGCAGGGGGCCGCGCGCCGGTCGGATGCGGCCCACGCTGCCTCACTCTCATCTCCCCAGCCGGTCTCGCGGGCTTTGCGGAGGACGGCCGCGAGACCGGCTTTCAGCAGGTTTCCATCGACGAGATCCTCACGGATGGCGGCTCCGGTGACCTCCGGTCGGGTGAGTAAGCCGCAGGTCGGCAGGGTTGTTTCCGGGGGGGGGAGTTTGGGAGGCCCTGTTACTGCAGCGGGATCACCTCACCCTCACATCAGCTCCCCTTCTGCTTTGCCCTCCTTCCCTGCCTCTCCTGGGTCTGCTCCTGCCACCAATCCTAGTGCCCTCCAACCCACAGTGGGTCCCTCTGGGGCTGGCACTTCCCCCCTGTCCTCTGTCCATGCCCCATCACCCCCCCCTCCCCCTCACCTGCCCCCCTGGTGTCTGCACCCCTTTCCAGTACGCCTGGACCTGCCCTAGGCCCATTGTCTGCCCCATCAGCAGGCCCTCTCAGGGTGGGGGCCCATCAAGTGTTACCTGCCCCCCCTCTTCATCATCCTGGGCCCTCTATTGGTACCCTCCATTCCACCCTTCCCGGCCCTATGCCTGTTGGGGTGCCATCCGCCTCTCCAGGCACTTTTACGGCGGGTGTGGGAGGGTTGGGTTCCTTTTCACCTTTGCTTTCTTCACAGGTGGCCCCTGGTCGGGTGCGTTTTTCGGACGCTAGCGCTGGTGCTGTCCCTTCTGCAGTGACAACTCCCGTGGGTCCACTGCAACCTGGGGACCAGGTTATGGGGTCGCCGCAGCTGCCGTCACAGTCCATTGGCGCTGGTGAGTACGCAGCTTTATCCGGGGGTGCTTTAAGGGGTCTTGGTGCAGGGGGCCTACCTGAGTGGGATGCTTTAATACAAACCATGAGACAATTCTTACAGTCGTTGGAGAAGGGTCATCGCCCTGGGCTCCAGCCCCCTTTAGCCCTCGATGATCAGCTGAGGTCGAGTTGGGCAGCTGCTGGTGCTTCTGACCTTTCAGGGGTGGTCGCAGGCCCCTCTGCTGCACCTGCAGGGCCCAGTGGCCCTGTTGTGCCAGTTCATCCAGTGGCGGAACTTGAGCCATCCAAGGGATCGTCAGATGACGTCGCTGCGTCTTCGGTGTCAGGGGTCGCTCCCGCTGCGCATGGGGCCGCTTACATGTGCTGGTCAGGCCCTCTAGGTCTCCATTTGACCCCGGAATTGCGCACCAAGATAGAAAAAGGGGAATTCGTGGAAATTTTTTCCTTGCTTCCTATGGAGGATCTGCCTCGGGTTGATCCTACGGCAAAAGACTCTGAAAAGGAGAAGGAGAAGTTTAGGTATCGGAAGATACCAAAAACTTTTGGTAATTGGATTAGGGCCTTTTCGATCCTGGCGAGTGTGATAGGTGAGAAGTCCCCTAATAAATGCTCATCCCTCTTTTGCTACCAGGATACGATATGGAACGCGTGCCGGACCTATGGCGGGTTAGGCTGGTGGCGCTATGATGAACAGTTCCGCCAACGCATAGCGGTCCGCCCATCGTTGAGTTGGGACCAGATGGACATTGGCTTGTGGTTGGCCATCATGACCCGCCCGGCGTCGCATCAAGGGGGCCTCTCGTCCTTTCTTGGGGGGGCCGGCGCAGGGTCCTCGACCGCTGCGTCGGCCAATCAACGACGAACAGGTTGTTGCTGGCAGTTCAACGATGGGCAATGTAAATTCGGCGCAGGCTGTCGTTTCAAGCACGAATGTTCTGGGTGTGGCGGATCACACCCCGCCTCAAAATGCTTTAAGCGGGGCAGGCCTGGCGACAAGGGTGACGCCATGGGCTCAAAAGGCGAGGACGCCGGTGGACGTAGGCGCGATGCAACCGTGGTTAAAACGTTCTAAAAACAAAAAGGCGGCCACCTTACTCCTGGAAGGTTTTACGTTTGGCTTTTGGATTCCCCACCAACCTCGACCGGCGTCAAATGTATGCCGGAACTTGCTTTCGGTCTATGACCACCCTGGGGTGGTCAGGGACAAGTTGGCCAAGGAAGTGGCTTTGGGGCGTATGGCAGGCCCTTTTCGGGAATCCCCTCTCCCGGATCTCTGGGTGTCGCCATTAGGCGTCGTACCCAAGAGAGAACAGGGTAAATTTCGGCTCATTCATCATTTATCGCACCCCCATGGGAGGTCTGTAAATGATGACATTGCATCGGAATTATGTCGTGTTTCCTACGCCTCGTTTGATGCTGCGGTTTGTATGGTCAGAGCGGCGGGATCGGGGGCACTCATGGCAAAAGCAGACATTGAGTCTGCTTTTCGCCTCTTGCCGGTTCACCCGGAATGCCATCATCTCTTAGGTTGTTACTTTGAGGGGCATTACTATGTGGACATGTGCCTCCCGATGGGCTGCGCGATCTCCTGCTTCTATTTCGAGTGTTTTAGCTCATTTCTTGAATGGGTGGTGAGAATGGAGTCTGGTCACAGCTCCCTCCTTCACTACTTAGACGACTTTTTGTGTGTTGGTCCCGCGCATTCCTCAATCTGCTCACAGATTTTGCAGTCGGTGGCGGATGTGGCCTCTGGGTTTGGTGTACCGCTGGCGCACGACAAAACAGTGGGCCCTTCAACGTGCCTGTGTTTTCTTGGGATTGAGATTGATTCCGTTATTGGTGAATGCCGGCTCCCGGTGGACAAATTGGTAGATCTACGGGGGTCTGTGCGTGAGGCGGGCTCCTTGCGTAAGATCACTCTCCGACGCCTTCAATCCCTTTTAGGCAAGCTAAACTTTGCTTGCCGGATCATGCCTATGGGCAGAGTATTCAACAGGCGTCTGGCGGCCGCCACGTCTGGAATCTCGAAGCCCTTCCACTTCATCCGCTTAACTAAAGCGCTCAGGGAGGATCTGGCAGTCTGGGCTGTCTTTCTTGAAACTTACAACGGGAGGTCTTATTGGCAGCAGCCAGAAGTTTCGAACGCAGCGCTTCACTTGTTTACAGATGCTGCGGGTTCCTCGGGTTTTGGGGCTATCCTGGGGTCTCATTGGTGCGCGGAACCTTGGCCTGTATCTTGGGGCGATTCAGGCCTTACCAAGAACCTGGCGTTCTTGGAGCTCTTCCCCATCTTGGTGGCTGTCCACCTATGGGGTACGGAGCTCAAAGACAGGCGTGTCGTCTTCCACTGTGATAACCTGGGCGTAGTTCAGGCCATCAATAACCTGACGGCCTCTTCCCCTCCAGTGGTTAGGCTATTGCGACAGCTGGTTTTGCAATGCTTGTCTCTGAACATAACGTGCCGTGCTGTGCATATTCCCGGGGTCATGAATATTACGGCTGACTCTCTTTCTCGCTTTCAATGGCAGGTGTTTCGGAAAGCCGCTCCGGGAGCAGACTTGGAAGGCCTCCCCTGTCCCAGAGAACTATGGTCCCTTGGCCTGAGCGGATAAGGGAATGGATACGGTCCTCGGTGTCTGAGGCGACATGGGTCCGGTATGGTAAGGCTTGGGGGGACTGGGTTGCTCTTGAACAGGATTGCGGGGGTTACACTTCTTCGGCGGAACGGGTTCAAGGTTTGTTACGTTTGCTTTGGTTTTGGGAGGCTTGCGGGTGTTCCCCGGCTACTGTTTCGGGGAAGCTTTCGGGTCTTAGTTTCTGGTTTAACCTAACTCGGGTGCCGGATGTCACAAAAGATTTCATGATTAAGCTTGCGATGCGTGGTTGGCGTAGGGGCCCTCGTGGACAGGACTCTCGTAGGCCGGTCTCGGGGGCGCTGCTGCTGGGAATTGCCTCAGTACTACCGCAGATATGTTTCTCCGTTTATGAAGCTAGTTTATTTCGTTTGGCCTTCATTTTTGCCTTTTTTGGGGCCCTCCGGATTGGGGAACTAGTCAGCCCGAGCAGGAGGACTCCGGGGGGTTTGTTAGTTCATGATGTGTTCCTCTTGGATGGTACGGTGCGTTTCTTGATACGGCGGTCAAAAACTGATGTTGTTGGGAGAGGTCGCTGGGTTACCCTTCGCACCATCCCTAATTCGTCTGTTTGCCCAGCCGCTGCTTATCAGTCCTACTGCTCCATACGCCCGAATCTTGCGGGTCCGTTGTTAATGCACGAGGATGGTACTTACCTGTCTCACTTTCAATTCCTCAGAGTATTTCGGTTGGCGCTCGACAAGCTGGGAATCCCGAGTGGTGAATTTGGGGGTCATTCCTTCCGGATTGGGGCAGCTACAGAAGCCTCTCGGTTGGGTTTTTCGGATCAAGTGATTCAAAGGATTGGGAGGTGGGAATCTGGGAGGTTTCGTTCTTATATCCGGCCCACGCGCCTGATGGGTGCCTCCCTTGTGTTTTCTCCGCAGGGTCCGGCCGACGGATCTGGCTGATTGGGCATTCATATATCTACTGGGCCCACCTGCGGGCAGGGGTACGCCCGGGTGGGACGCGACTTGGAGTTCCCCGGGAGCTGGCTGAGGTCCGATGGTTCGGTTTTCGGGGCATGCGCTGGGGCCAGCTTTTGCCGGAGGTGTTACAGTTGGCTACATTGTTGGGGGCCCCTGATGTATTGGTGATACATCTGGGGGGAAATGATCTTGGGGCGCTGCCTGCTTGGGGGCTTAGTGAGCTCATTAGACGGGATTTGGCGCGCTTGCTGGTCCTCTTCCCGCAGCTCTGCTTAGTCTGGTCAGGTATAGTATCTAGGAACTATTGGCGCCGCGCGAGGGATCAGGGTGCAATTGAGCGCTGCAGGGTGAAGATCAACAAGAGGGTGTCCAAATTCGTGCTCGGGGTTGGGGGTGTCACAGTGCGACACCGTATATTCGAAAGGGAAGCGGCGATCTATTTTCGCCCGGACGGGGTCCATCTCACGGATGTGGGTTTGGATTTATTTAATCTTGCGCTGCAGGACGCGTTAGAGCAGGCCATGGCGGTGGTGGGGAGTCGCGCCCGCTGATTTAGGCTTAAATGCAGTAGGCGCTAGTGGCGGGTATGGTCCTAGCCAAACCAGTTGGAAAACGAGTACACCGGAAGAACGAATGCTGGGTCTGGTCCCTCCCCTAACCTCGGAGAGTTTGTGGTAGTTGGGCGTGCCCCCCGTGCCAGTAAAAGGCGGCCAGGGGTTGGCATGGGGAATTGGAAGGCCAAGTTAAAAGGCCAGTTATCTTGGACGAGGGGGGAGGGCAGTTACCCTGGTTGGGGGTACTCTGGAGTTATTATGGTTTGGTTGGCAAGGACAATATTTTCCGATAAAATATTGGCTGATTGATTTATGTTTATTATTATAAATAAAGCTGTGGCCTGTTTATACCACATTTATGTCTCTTGGTTTTAATTGGGGGGAAAATTGGGATAACGTAATTTTGATTGCTTTAGTTCGCACCGCACAATAACCACTACCTACACACATGCATTCTGTTATGTTTTTGATCTGACAGAAAGGGAGAGAAATACAGGTAGAGCCCTGATGAAAATTAAACAAGGTCATAAATTGATTGCTAACTATGCGATACAGTTTTGCCTGCTAGCATCTGTGGACCAGTAGGTTAATAAGAACTGATCCAGATGTCCTGCTTTAGCTGTTACACCCAGTGTTGGGGTCATATTACACTGCTGGGCAAAGCATTTGTGGAGAGCCTTTCAGTGATACATAGACAGCGTGTTCAAATTGGGCTACTATCAGTGTATTAAGGGTCAGGCAAACATATTTATAGACAGAAGTTACAGCAAAAGTAACATGACAAGATTACATCTGCTAAACATGATATTGCTTATTCAGCAACCGACACCATGTATTTCTGTAGCCAGAGGTTAAAAGGTTATCTCTTTGAGTGTCAGTAACAGGTTTCACTTTAAGCTGACATTTAACAATTGCTATTTCTAAAATAGTCTGTCCATTTACAGTAGTCATGTACTTCATTTTTTACCCTTTCAGTTCTGTTCTTTTATTCTGTAAGAAGAACTCAATATGCATATGATATGGTAGAGGGTTAGGTGTTGGGTGTCATATAAGGCCAAGAAAAATTGGTGTTATTCCAGTAATCACAGGTGTCTTCTGTGGCCCCTTCCCATTACTTAACTCTCAACTAGCCATAGGACGTAATGCAACTTAAAATAAGTAAAGTTGAAAAGGTATTATTATTATTCCTACAAGTTTTGAAAATCAATATAATCTAGACTCAATATACTCAGCTTACATCAAAATCACACATCCTTTATCATACACCTGTCCCTGGATCTTCTAACACTTCCTCTCTTTCCGGCTAACTCTGCAAAAAGGAAGCAAAACATGTTGTTATAAAATATTTTAGCATAGTCCATAAAAAATTAAAAATAAGTCTTTTAAACAGCAGAAGGAAACCTAGGTTAGACTCTGTAAAACTGATGGCAGTAGCAATATGTCTGACAGCAATTCAATATCAGCTTCCACATGTTATCAGCACTCACTTTTGTTCCTGGACTTTCACCACATTGATCCGTATATGACTTCCAGATTCCGAGAATGTTATTCCCAGAGCTTGCAGCATTATACAAAACTTTCAGGATTCTCCAAATACTTGCGTACACAGTTTATGTCCTGATAAAGATCTCAGCATCCTTGGCCGGCATGGGGTGTGGCCAAACAAGCAGAATTTTAACTTCAGTTAGAGAGTTAGCTGTAAGAGATTGGTGATAATCAGCTCCCAAGGATCAAGCAGCATAAAAATTCCAGGAAGGTCTCTACAACACACACAAAAAAGCCTCAGTACCACAAAAATAATTTCTACAATGATACATTTACCAATAATAATTAACCAATTACCTAGGCTAAAGGTCCAGTCAAAACCTAATTTATATCCCTAGATAGTGTATCATGGACTTATTTCAGCTTGGTTTGTCCTGCATACAATTTGTCTCTTACAACATTTTACATCTCTCCCACTTAGAGTGCTTTCTTACAGATGAGAGAAGCGTTCACTCTACATATATGTTTGAAAAGACAAGATTAGGCAGGTCGTAATGTAATGCATATTATAATGGAAATAATACTTTAAAATCAAGCAAATATCTTATCATTTAAAGTTAAAGTTGCATTCAGAATGGGGAATTAACTTAAATTTGCACATCCCTCCAATGCTAACTTTTAAATTAGAAATTTAAAACTATATCATTATTAAAGCAATATTTATAAATTACTCTTGCTCAGCAGAAACCTTCAGAATGTTATTCATTCTGTTATTGAATTATGTAATTGTGTTATTATGTTATTCTTTTATTCATTCTTCCCCCAGAGTATTTTCAGTGTTGCTAATCAACACTGTGGGACTTTATATCTTCATCACTGTTCTTCTGGTCAAACTCAGCCCATGAACACCTACCACAATTTATTTTAGAAATTGGTTAAGTTTCTGGGTAGTAAGTGGATCAGAACCCCTGCCTCATCTTGCAAAACATATATATATATATATATATATATATATATATATAAAAAATGTACAGAAAATAAGGCTTGCACTCACGGTCTGTAATAATGGTAAAATAATTCTTCTTTATTCCAATATTCTTAAAACATATCTGTAATCGACGTTTCATATATTGAACTGATCCTGATGAAAGCCACGAACGATGGCTGAAACGTCGATTACAGATATGTTTTAAGAATATTGGAATAAAGAAGAATTATTTTATCATTATTACAGACCGTGAGTGCAAGCCTTATTTTCTGTACATTTTTTTGTAATTATTGGCTATGGCTTTTATGCACCCGGCATTTTTTGATACTTAAAAGTGTGTGTGCAGGGTACCATTGGATGATATATATATATATATTAAATACTGTAAGAAGCAGCAGTAAAGTAAATAATATAATAAGAGGGTGCAAAACTATATTCATGACAGTTTTCGCAGAGGGAGACCATGCTGTGAATATGTCATACCAATGGTGGCCCGTATCAGCCACTATCTTATTTCCAATACTATGAAGTTTATTAGCAACTATAATGGTATGATATTGCCATATGATGGGTGTCATTGATGATGTTAATGAGAGGTTGTAGGGAAACAGATAGTGTGCTTAAGTCCAGAGCTTTGGGGTGCCAAGTGGAAGTGATGGTAAGTTCGGCATCTGGGATGAAGGTGATGGTATGCATGGTGAGGTTCCTGAAGCATCCCACAAATGGGGTAGAGACATTTAGCATATATGTGGAAAGTGCAATTTGCCTGTACAACTTGTCTGATTACATACCTGTGATTAAGGGTCTAATTTGATCCAAGTATGAGCTGGTAAATAAGTGGCGAACAAGGTAAATATGGTGCTGGCTTTAAGATTAACTCTATTGTAGGCTAAGTGCAGTATATTTTGGAAATTCAGTGAGATTCTGGAAGGCCCTTAAACTTGCAAATGTACTCATGTTAATGTCATGGTCTCGATCAGGTCAGGTAGGAGACGTTTGCCAGAGTTAACTGAAGAGGCTTTATTTGTAGCTTTTGACATTACAGCAGAATAACGTGTAGAATAAAAAATTAGGAGAAAGAAAGGGAGAAATAAACATTAAGGCAATATACCCTATATAGAAAATAAATAAGTGTGCAAATAATAAAGCTGGATTAACCCCTTAAGGACAGAGCCAAATGTACACGTTGTGAACGTAACAAAATGTAAACAAAACCTGGCATTTGCGCAACATGTCTGTCCAACCGTAATTCACCTCTTTCATATTAAATGCACCCACCCTTATTATATATCATTTTATTCAGGGGAAACAGGGCTTTCATTTAATATCAAATATTTAGCTATGAAACATAATTTAATATGAAAAAATGGGAAAAAATAAGATTTATTTTTAATTTTTTTTAGTTCTACATGACATTTTAACTGTCAATGTCATAATACTGTTTGCTTTTACTGCAATAAAATACACATATTTGTATTCAGCAAAGTCTCACGTGTAAAACAGTACCCCCTATGTACAGGTGTTATGGCGTTTTTGGAAGTTATAGGGTCAAATAAAGCACGTTACATTTGAAATTGAAATTCGCCAGATTGGTTACGTTGCCTTTGGGACTTTATAGTAGCCCAGGAATTAAATTTACACCCATAATGGCATACCATTTGCAATAGTAGACAACCCAAGGTATTGCAAATGGGGTATATCCAGTCTTTTTTAGTAGCCATTTGGTCACAAACACTGGCCAAAGTTAGCGTTAGTATTTGTTTGTGTCTGAAAAATGCAAAAAAACGCCAATTTTGGCCAGTGTTTGTGACTAAGTGGATACTAAAAAAGACTGGACATACCCCGTTTGCAATACTTTGGGTTGTCTACTATTGCAAATGGTATGCCATCATAGGGGTAATTTTCATTCTTGGGCTACCATAGGGTCTCAAAGTCAACGTACTCAATCTGGCGAATTTTTATGTGAAAAAAAATGAAACACAAGACCTATATTTGACGCTGTAACTTTTGAAAACACCATAAAACCTGTACATGAGGGATACTGTTGTACTCGGGAGACTTTGCTGAACACAAATATTTGTGGTTCAAAACAGTAAAAAGTATCGCAGCAATAATATCGTCCATGTAAGTTTGTGCGTGAAAAATGCAAAAAACGTGACTTTTACTGGCGATATCATCGTTGTAATACATTTTACTGTTTTGAAACACTAATATTTGTGTTCAGTGAAGTCCCCCGAGTAGAACAGTATCCCCCATGTACAGGTTTTATGGTGTCTTGGAAACTTATAGGGTTAAATATAGTGCTAGCAAATTAAATTACCTTTACTTTCGGCATGGGTTGTCCCGCTAATTGTAATTAATTAAGATACCCAGTTATGTAAAAATATTACATAAATATATATGTAGAATTAATATATGTGTATATATATATATATATACGTATGTGAATATATATGTATATATATATATATATATTTTTTTTTTTTTAAATATTTTTTATTTATATATAGGTAGATATATAGTGATATATACGTAAATATTTATGTATATATATTATTTTGTTCTATGTGTATTTTGATATAAATATAATTATATTAATATCACAATCCAGTTAGAATGAAATAACACACATCTATATATTTTTTAATTATTTTTTAAATTATTTTTTAATTTTATTTTTTAACGTATTTACATATTTAATTTTTATATTATATATAAATATATATATAACAATAATTATATATATATCTAATCAGTATCAGTCTACGTGTAATTTGATATTAATATATATATATATATATATATATATATATATAAAATTATATATATATTAATAGTAAATTACACCTATACAGTGTACGTGTGTGTATGTATATGTGTATATATATATATACTTAGTTCATATATATATATAATATATCTATATATATATATGATCTAAGTATATATTATTATTTTTTTTACACTTTTTAATTTATTTGATTTTATTTTCAGCCAGCAGGGGGACCACCTGTCATTACAGGCAGCCCCCCTGCTGGCAATGCTGCAGCCAGCTATCCCGGCCATGTGATTGTGAGGTAGCTGAGGAATGTAGAGAAGGCTGTGGTGACCGTAAGATCTGTGACAAACTCCTACCTGTAAAAGAGGTGGTTTGTTACAATATATATATAAAAAAAAAAATCCCTGTTTCTCCTGAACAAAATTATCTATAATAATTGTGGGTGCACTCAACATAAAATAGGTAATTTATGGTTGAACAGACATATAATGCAAATTACAGGTTTTGTTAATGTTTTGTTTTGATTAGAATGTGTACAATTGACTTTGTACTTAAGGGATTAAATACAAAACACTTAAAGTGCTACGTTTTGTTTCATGAGATAAACAGGGGAAGCATCAATTAATCTGCCTTCCCTGTTTCAACTCCATCTTTTACAAATAACCACACTACTATATCACCTTTGAGAGATGGTAGATACAATTTTCAGTCTTAGACTTACTACTCGTATTGCAGGTACACCAAACAAAAATCTTCTCAAAGGATGTGACAGCCAAACCATAAACCACAAACACATTGTTTAGCAGGTCACACCGAACTGGCTTTTACCTTTACCATTCTGCACCATTTTTTGACACACAACATTTTTTAATCTATTGCCAAGTGATAATGGGCTGGCTTACCCTTCAGATGACCTGTCATTTTGAGTGTCCAAAGGGCCAGAGAGGTACAGATTCTGACGCTGTCTGTGGTTTTCTGACCCTAGACTATAAGCTACTAAAACCAAAAAGGGTAGACTAATACCCCTTGCTATTCTCCTGGCTATGGTCACAAAATATTACTACAAAATGTGAAAAGGAATCTTAACACTGTACAACCTGCAAAAAAGAAAGCTTATTACCTATACCTTAATAATACTTATGTCCTCCATTGGGTGCAAGGACAATTATACAGGGCAAGGACTTTACTATTTACCTTATGCCAGTTAAGAGACAGTTAACTCTCACTGATGCCTCTGAGAGGTACTGTAAACCTTTCCTTGCTAGTTGGGGACTAAAACACTCTGGTTTCTTATGGAACACCAGGTTGTCATGAAAATCAGATATTTTAAAGGAAAAAACAATAAATATATTTTCTGAAAACTAGTTGACCACCTTTCAAGTTTATAATTTATCCAGTTATTCTTCTTTGTCTTCTCTATATGATTTTCTCAAACTACACACTTTCACTTATAAACAGGACTATAAATGAGGTCACGGGTTTAGACTGGAAGAAAGGAGATTTAGTCTAAGGCAAAGGAAAGGTATTTTTTTACCGTAAGAACAATAAGGATGTGAAATTCTCTGCCTGAAGAAGAAGTGGAAGTGGTTTTATTAGAGTCTGTACAGATGTTTAACCCCTTAAGGACACATGACATGTGTGACATGTCATGATTCCCTTTTATTCCAGAAGTTTGGTCCTTAAGGGGTTAAACAGCAACTGGATGCATATTTCCAAAAACTTAATGTTGAATTTGTGGGGTAATACCATCTTGATCCAAGAATAAATCTTACTGCCATTCTGGGGTCAAAAAATAAATGTTTTTGTAGTTTGCTGCAAAATTGGAATTGCTTCAAACTGGGTTTGTTGCCTACTTTTGGATCAAGAGCAAAAACAGATGTGAGGAAGGCTGAACTTAATGGACACATTTCTATTTTCAGCCCACGTGAGTATGTAACCTTTTGTAATTATTGTAATTTGTTATTTTAAATGTGAATATTGCTACTTATCTTTCACATGGAATATATGCATAGTTATTGTTTTATATTTTTATATACTTTATTTTAATAATTTATTGTAAAGAATTTGGAAGGCGTGCTCCAATGTTAAAAATAAATAAACATATTTCTAATGCTGCAGTGTTTCCTTTCTACAATAAAATTTATTTAAAAAATTGTTGCCCCCCACTCCCACCATGTCTCCAAGAATGAGTTATTTACCTTGCATATAGTTGTGATGTGAGATCTTGCCACAGTTCCAAAATGCAACAGATCATCAGTGATGATTATCTATCCAATCCAGTGCTTCTCATAGAGAAGCATTGGGGCACAGGAAACAAACATGCCAATTGTCATTTAATCTACTACTTCTCTATGAATAGTACTCACTTCCATTTGAACAAATGCTCAAAGCCATCTGTCTGTTGAACAGCTGGGAGGTATAACCAATGGGGGGGGTTTAAAAAAGTGTCAGTTGTTTTTTAAAAGTTACATATTCTTAACCACACTTCAACAAACTATAGACGATTCATATGAGGATGTAGAAGCATTATGGCTAAAAATAAGTATATATTTGCATAGGAGGAAACCAGGAGTATTCATTAATAGTAGGATTATTTTGCAAATCCCCCAAACATTAAAACGTAGAAAAGCAGCTGATAATAAAGGTAATTCCTTAATCACTATTTTAATTATCTAGATATTGACACTATAATTTCTACATTGTTAGAAGCACCAACTAGAATAGATGTTTATCTGGATATTGTAACCACTAATAATGCTGACCTATTTTCAAAATGTCAAGTTAAGGAGCACTTGGGAAATAGTGTAAATAATATGGAGTTGAAATAAACTAAAAAAATTATGCTTGAAAAAATATTTAAATTTAAAAAAGCTAACCTCAATGGGATAAGAGCATCTTTAAAATTAACTGGCAGGGACATGAACAAATTGGCAAAAGTATGCATGGTGGATAAATGGTAAATACATTGCCCAATATATACCATGGGTATAAATAAAGAAAATTAAAACAAACATAGCTTAGTAAAAGGGTCAGTCACATAATCGACAAAGGGCATTCAAAACATTTAATTTATCATTTTTTTTCAACAATCTATTTTTTTCTTTAATGTATAACAAAAGAAAATTCATATATGTTTATTTGCAAATCTCTGTTACAAAGGCCTTAAAGCAAACAGGTGATTGTCTAACACAAGATAAAGTGCCACAGCATTTAAATTAAAAATGTAATGTAAACAAAACTCCAGGGCCAAAGTATATTTACCTATGAGTACTTAGGAAGCTTAGTCTAGAAATACCAATCCCATTGTTTTTAACTTTTAGGATTCTTTTCTATCAGGAATTGTACTTGGAATTGGAGAAAGGCAGATGGGGTGTCTATATTTAAAACTGGTTCAAAAGTTCAACCTGGAAACTACAAGCCTGTGAGCTTAACATATGTTAGGGAATTATTTGAAGAGTTGTTAAGGAATAATATTTAAGAAATCATTTTGAACAATATCATTAATAGGAATCATTGTGGTTTTATGAAAGACAGGTTATGCCAAGCTAGCTTAATTGAATTATATGACAAAGTTAACAGACATTTGGATCGGGGTGTTCCAGTGGATGTGATCTACTTGGATTTTGAAAATACATTTATTACTGTTCTACACTAACAATTACCATTAAAGCTAAAATTTGTTGGTTTAGATTACAAATCATGTTGTTGGATAGAACACTGACATGAAGATAGGTTGCAAAGAGTAGTTGTAAATGGAAATATTTTAAATTGGACAAAGATGATAATTGGAGTGGAGTTCTTTAGGGTTCTGTCCTGGGTCCACTTCTCTTTAATCTGTTTATAAATAACTTGAATTGAGCATTGAAAACCATGTGGCGGTGTTTACAGGTTACAAAAACAGGTAAAATAAAATAGACTGTACATGATATAATTTCTCTACGTTAGGTTTGAAAAATAGGAAGACAGTACAGGTAAGTGGATATAAGCTTGAATATAGATAAATGCAAAGTTATGCATTAAATGGGGTTGAGTTATGGATATCAGTGACTGAGAAGTATTTGGGAATAATTATAGATTACAAACTAGGTAACAGTGCACAATGCCAGTCTGCGATCGCAAAGGCTTTTAAGATGCTGTCGTCTATAAAAAGGGATATTGAGTCAAAATATAATTTTGCCTCTTTCCATATCAATGGAAAGATCCTGACCTTGAATATGCTGTGACATTTTGGGCACCAGTTTTAAAGAAGTACTGCAGAACTATAAAATGTGTAGAGGTAAGCAACAAAATTAATAAGGGGCATGGTATCCTGGAAAATGAATAAGGGGCATGAAGAAAGGCTAGAAAAACTGAATTTGCTTTTTTAGAAAAAAGGCTTCTCAAAAGGTATTAGATAGCACAATACAGTAGACCTATGCATTCATCTAGAAGAACAGAAAAAAATCTTAAACTGTGTACTAGCTGCATTGTGTTTGTTAGTGGAATGTATTCTTTTCATGCAGTGTGCTATCTTACTATTGAGAGAAATTGAGCTAGCTGTGGATTAAAAGAGAAATACTTCATCTTATGAGTAGTTTCCACTGGAGAATTATTCCCTCTACTCTACAACATTTTGATTTAGTTTAGGGACTGATTTAGGGACTTAGCCCTGAATAGTATTATACAGGGCTTTTTTTGTAGGCATATAAAAAAAGTTATTTAAAAAAGTAAAAAAGATAAAAAAAGTTAAAATTAAAAAAGTTTAAAAAAATAATTGTATTTATTTCTTTATATATAATATAATATACATGTGACAGACCCATCCGTATGAACTAGAATTGCTGTGTTTGTCTGTTTTGCCGTTTGTATGAATTTCCCCATTCGTATGCCTTGTTAAAGGGAATGTATTTGTTTGTCGAATGGAACCACCCAGAAGAGAAGTGTGCTGCTGGTTAACCTATTGATCCCAATTAGAACGTTGCGGTTAACAACAGACACTTCTCAATTAAAACTGAATACAGGGTGGTCGTCGTTCGTATGTCGACCACGAGGCGGCGGCCATTTTAACTATGCGAAAGCCCAGCGGTGTTCGACGGTTAATACAGGGAACTAATAACGGACACTTTTTCAACCGAACACCGCTGAACCGTCGACCTCCCCTTCTCAATCGACAAAAGTATACGAATACCGGCAGTTCGAGAGATTTAAAGGCACGAATGGACTTACCCCAGATAGCCTTCCCATGGAGTCAATCGCATACCGAAGAACTGTAAAAGACTTTGACTCCATGGCGATTGAACTATGCGTATGGCATCTGAGCGCTATTCGCCAATAATATGCACTCAGATCCAGGCTATCTGGGGATGTGTTATACGAATGCAATACGTTCGGCAGTTATAAAGTTATGTATTTTAATGTGTTTTGTAACTTTGATTTAAAATGGCGATTTGCCTCTGCTCTGGGAGATAATTGAATTACTTCTCAATTATCTCCCGAGCATAGGGGAGGAAACTGTGATGCATGCTGGGAATATTGTGGGGATGTATGTCTGAAATGTCCCCATGTCCTTCTGTTATTCCAGTCTCCCATTTGGTCCACTAGGGGAGTGTCCACCAAGTGGGAGACCTGCATAAATACGGGCAGGTAGCCCACAGTAAACTCAGTTCGTGTTTTACCCTCAAAGCGGAGCTTGGTCTCGTTATTGAGGGGGATTTTATTACCGGCGACTAGAGACTGCTTATTGGGATTATTTGCCGCTTGGAAGATATTGGCGTTCGGCTAATATTAGCGATTCGTGTATTTGGAGCTCGTGAAGGGAAGAAGCCGTACAGGTACCGTTCGGGAGTTTGAAGTGTTCCCTGGCTGGCGGTTCGCATGGTTATACTGCATACGATACCAGACCACATTATTGCGAACGGGGAGCATTCACTAAATGGCGGTTTGTACATTTATTACTGGAGGTACAGTAACAATACACACATAAGTTTCAGTCCCAACTGACTTTTTGTACAGCCCCTGGCCATCTGTTTCTTTGTCTTCCAAATGCTCCAGAGCCTCGACGGGACACTTGTATCTGCTGCAGTCACTTTGTTAACTGATTTGTCAAAACAATTAGTCGAGCTGCCTGTCGTGCCTCATTTGCGGGCGCTCAGTGTCATCCCGGGCCGGCTCTATGCTTTACTCTAATTCGTATGTATCTGTTTGTTTTCTGCATTTCGCAGCTAAGCGAATGATTAGGCTACATTACTATCTTTTGGCTAATTCCAGCCTGTTCGTAACTCACTTAGGTTTAGCGGGCTTTTGATGGCATGTTTGGCTCAAAATGTACAAACACCAAGTTGTTATATTTTTCATACAGTTAATGCGTGTGGGTTTTCTTTTTTCTTGAAACGTTCAGTTATATACGAAACTTAGCCCAATACAAGGGTCGTTCGAATGTTTACAACCAAACATCCTGTTTTTGCAGAAGGTTTTTACACAAAATCAGCCAAAATGTTTTTAATTAATTGTTTCGACTAAATACTGCATGTTATCTGTCGGCCTCTAGTGGTCAGTTTCGATATTGCACAGGTATATATTCAAAGCTTGTCTGATATTTCAAAGTGATAATGAATTCCGGTCTAGCAAGCGCATTGCTTAATTATTTATTTTTCTCGCTTTATTAGTAAATCCTGACTTGTTTCTCTATGTAGGTGACTAGGTTAGTGGTTATAGTTATTCCGGCCACATCTGACCATTATTTTTTAGTCCTTACTGTTTATTTTCTACATTACTAGGTTATCAGCAAGTTTTAAACATAATCATATGAAAGGTTTAAAATTCTTTGTTTCAGTTAATGCTGAATGTTTATATGTCGGCCTCTAGTGGGCAGTATTAATATTGTATGTGTCTATACTTTAAGGTAGTCTTATGTTTGTTTAAGATAGTTTTGCATTTAGGTAAAGCAAACACATTGTTCATCGTTTTCATGCTTATCAGTAGATGCTGACGATACACTGTTTAACTTAAATAACGCTCTAAGGTTTTCAATTTCAATTAAGCCTCTAAATGCTCACCCAGTGGATTCCTATACTCATGTTACTAAGGCTCAATTCCTTAATATATATCCAAGATCTACACCATATAACCTGCACCTTTGTTACTACTATTCCACTTCTATGTAGGTCTACAATTTCTTGTATCAGTTTCTAAATTCTGGGGAGTCCGGGTCCTTGACACTTAACTGGGCATTAGATGTTTCTCAAGTTCTGTATAGTAAGTTACCCTCAATTCTTGCCTTGGTGTATGATTATATTTATTTTACTAAGTTTAGGATCATTATCTCTAATCTCCTGTTACACTGCTTACATCTCTTGACATATTACCACGTTTCTTGTCCCTTATACAGCACTACTATTTTATCTTATGTTTGTTCTCTACCCTCAAGGAGGTCCCAGGCTGGGCCACATACATACTCCTCATATATTTCATTATATCATTAGTTTAATTGGAACTACTGCTTTCACTTGTCCATTATACTATGCAAGTTAGGTAGTGTGGCGATCTGCCAGAGTATCACCACCACGGATGCCCTTTTATCAACACACAAACACAAATATGTCCAGAGATAAGATATCTCCTATGTCCCGTAACCCCCCAGAGATGAGCCAAGGCTTAATGCTGGGAGAAGACTCGTTTATTTGGAGCCACACACAGTTTTTTATGCAAAAGCCCCAACACGGGGGTTTCCAACATAGAAAAACAGGGAAATCCCTCCCATGATTCTCTGTGCCTGAGAGATAATTATCAGAATACACATTGCTAATTATATTATCTCTCTGGGACAAAAATATCATACGTTTCTTAAGCACCCCAAAAGTACCTCCAAAATGACTGGTGCTGACGCTGGAGTGACTGGGCGAAATGACTTCCAGGCACTCAACAACTAAGTCCCGCTGCCAACATTCGGGAGACAAAATGGCTGCCATCCATTGTCTCAACCAGGTGTGTTCGCATGCACAAAATGGCAGCCACCCAGTGGAGCATTCTTTTAATTATTTCCTTTGCAGTTTTCGTACAAGATACTCAACGTATCACAAGGAACTGGTCAAGCAACCAGCTCGGTCTGGCGGGATAGTCCATCCGCGTTCCTGTTCTGTTTGCCAGGTCGGTAATGGAAATCATAGGGTTGAAGAGCTAGACTACACCTCAGAAGATGGCAATTATCTCCAGCGACCTGATTGAGCCAGACCAGGGGATTGTGGTCAGTGACGAGGGTGACTGCTCGGCCATAGAGATAGGGAGTTTATTTCTTCAGTGCCCACACTAGGGCTAAGCACTCTTTTTTTCAATGGTCTTCCACTGACCTCCCGAGGTAGTAGCTTCCAGCTTAAATAGGCAACTGGGTGCTTGGCTATGTCCTCGCCTACCTGGCTCAGAACTGCCCCCAGTCCAAACATTGAAGCATCTGTGTGGACAATAAAGCATTTGTTAGGATCTGAGGCAGGATCTTGTTTCAGGGATTGGAAAGCTGCCTCACATTCTGGGGACCACAGGACCTGCCTTGGTAAGTTCTTTTTATTTAGGTTAGTAAGGGGTTTGGCCATGGTTCTATATTCGGGTACAAAGCATCTATAGTAGCCTGCTGTCCATAAGAAGGCCATGACTTGGGTCTTGGTACAGGGAGAGGGCCAGTTAGCAACAGCCTAGATATTAGCAGGCTCTGGCTGTTGTTTACCACATCCTACACGGTGGCCCAGACACTGCACCTCTGCCATGCCAATGTGACATTTGTATGGTTTCAAAGTTATGCCGGATCCCCTAATCCTATCTAACACTGTCCCTATGTGGTCTAGATGAGCCTCCCAGGTGTCGTTATAGATCACATTATTAGTGGTATTTTTTATTATTAAGATAAATGCGTTGCGAGTTTCTGTCCATTAATGGATCCATTACACAGTTAAAATATCCCATCAGTATAATATCCCCTTGCCTAATCCTGTCAATTTTATTTAACAACTTATGTATACACTTAATAGGAGAATGGTTTGGAGCATATATATTGGCAAGCATATACACTTTATTATTTATTTCACAGTTTAATATAATATATCTTCATTGTGTATTACTCTCATAAATGCAGCAAAAACATTGGGAAAAAATTGTAGATTTAAATCTTTGGGTATCATTCATCGTCCAATGGGTCACATACATGTCACATACATGTGCTTGTTCCTTACATAGGAAGTCAATAAAGATACTTCTCTTTTGTGGTGAAGTTATGCCTGGAGCATTCACTGAAATTACCCTAATAATAAAATAAAAAGTATAAATTAAACTTCATTCCTTTGTCAATGTCCCCATTGACAGCATCCCCTCCCATCCCTAAATCCAAATCCACCCTGATACATACAAACAAACACATAATCTCCTGTTTTAACAACTAAGATTATCATGTTTAGTTATCTTATTATTTACTATGAATTAGTGCTAAAGTGTTTTATGTAACTTCTTGAATTAAGCTGTTATACATCCAGATTTCTTGTGTATATCTATCAGTGGCCAAAAATATTAGTAATCTTTATGTGACAAAACTACAATTTTAAAGTGACTGTACATTAAACTATTAAAGTGTTTATAGAATACCTTATCTATGTCTTTTATCATTGTTGTATGTATACTTTTTAACCATTGGTGCTATCACATGTTCCATTCTTCTTTAATTAACTATAAATATCCCTATATCACGCATTACCAATAACCTGATACATTTCCTTTGTATGCCATTACTTAGCATATTCTGTATTCAGATGACTGTCTATTACTAAACTACTAAACTAAATGTATCTTTACTCCATCACCAAACATTCTTATATTCTTAATTATATTTGGAGGGAGAAAGAAAAAAAAGAAAATAACATTTAATTTATATTTGCTAAGTCTCTGTTCCTATTATTGTTTCAGTCTCTCCGTCTGTTGTTATCTTTCCCTCCTCCTGTCGTAGTCATCATCAGGTTTTTTTCCCTGCATCTATTTCTTCACTTCTCGAGGATTACATAATATTTCTCTCTTCCCCTCAAACAGCATAGCTATTCCCATAGGATAAATCCATTTATATCTGATGGTCTTATTTCTCAGAGCTGTAGAATATGGTATACACAGTTGTCTCTGGGATCTTGTGTACTTTAAGTCCGTAAATGTTTTAATATTCTCATATTTTGATTCTTTTCAATCCACTTCTCTCATAGCTTTCATTATTTGTTCTTTAAATCGGAAAGAGTGAAAACATATTCTTACATTTCTTGGAAGTAAATCTGCAATATTCGTCAGCTTATTTATTCTGTGAAATCTTTCCATATAATTTTTGTTCAGATCAGGATGTAGTCCCAAAAAGATGTAAAATTCTTTCAAGTATTTTTCCAGTTTTTGCATTGTAATAATTTCTGGAACTTTTTCCAGACTAATAATTCTGTCTTCCATCTCTTTATTTTGTTGAGATACCAATTCTACTCTTTCTTGTGTATTTTTCAGGGTGACTTTTTTTGTGACTTAGTGACTTTAATTGTATTTGAACATTTGACCGCTGACAAAGTCATGATCAGTTTATAATTTTAATGGTAGGTGTATTTTAACAGTGAGAGACAGAATAACAAAAATAATTCATAAAAACGCATTTCAAAAAGTTATAAATTGATTTACATGTCAATGAGTAAAATAAGAATGAGATCCCCTTATCAATCAGCAAGATTTCTGGCTCCCAGGTGTCATTTATACAAGTAAAGAGCTGAGATTAGGAGCAGTCTCTTAAATGGAGTGCTCCTAATCTCAACTTGTTACCTGTATAAAAGGCATCTGTCCACAGAAGCAATTGATCAGATTCCAAACTCTCCACCATGGGCAAGACCAAAGAGCTGTCCAAGGATGTCAGGGAGAAAGTCATAGACCTACATAAGGCTGGAATGGGCTAGAAGACCTTCACTAGGCAGCTTGGTAAGAAGATGACAACAGTTGGTGTGATTATTCGCAAATGGAAGAAACACAAAATAACTGTCAGTCTCCCTCAGTCTGGTGCTCCATTCAAGATTTCACCTTGTGGATTTTCAATGATCATGAGAACGGTGATGAATGAGCATAGAACTACACGGGAGGATCGTGATAATGATCTCAAGGGAGCTGGGACCATAGTCACCAAGAAAGAAATTGGTAACACACTACACAGTGAAGGACTGAAATTCTGCAGTGCCTACAAGGTCCCCCTGCTCAAGAAAACATATTGTCAGTGCTTAGAAGATAATCCCCTTAAAATGTATCAAGGATGCACACATATAAAAATTTATTAAAAAACTGTATCAATAAAAACAGTATAAGTGTCCCTAAAATATCCAAAGTCTGTTCAATTCACATATAGGTTCCTTTGGGGGAAAGTCCAAATTCCTACTGTAGCAATCGAGGACCCAATGATGTACTGGAAATTCCTTAAGGCAAAGAGAGACAAAATATAGTGTATCTCTATAACATTTATTGCCCCAGTACAAAAAATCCCCCCCCCCCCAAATAGGAACTCTTACAAAATTAAAATGTGGTACTTATCACTAAGGACCACAAAAACGGCTCTTATAGCTGCTCATTCTCTTGTAGTCCCCGAGGGAATGCCCGATTCTCCAGAGGAGACAGCGTCTGCCTCGTGCACAAAGGCAGACTGTCAGAAGATTTTCAACTGGAGAAACACTAAGGATAAATCTGGCTTGTTCCTGGAACCTGGTCGAAAAGTATACAGGGAGTGCAGAATTATTAGGCAAATGAGTATTTTGACCACATCATCCTCTTTATGCATGTTGTCTTACTCCAAGCTGTATAGGCTCGAAAGCCTACTACCAATTAAGCATATTAGGTGATGTGCATCTCTGTAATGAGAAGGGGTGTGGTCTAATGACATCAACACCCTATATCAGGTGTGCATAATTATTAGGCAACTTCCTTTCCTTTGGCAAAATGGGTCAAAAGAAGGACTTGACAGGCTCAGAAAAGTCAAAAATAGTGAGATATCTTGCAGAGGGATGCAGCACTCTTAAAATTGCAAAGCTTCTGAAGCGTGATCATCGAACAATCAAGCGTTTCATTCAAAATAGTCAACAGGGTCGCAAGAAGCATGTGGAAAAACCAAGGCGCAAAATAACTGCCCATGAACTGAGAAAAGTCAAGCGTGCAGCTGCCACGATGCCACTTGCCACCAGTTTGGCCATATTTCAGAGCTGCAACATCACTGGAGTGCCCAAAAGCACAAGGTGTGCAATACTCAGAGACATGGCCAAGGTAAGAAAGGCTGAAAGACGACCACCACTGAACAAGACACACAAGCTGAAACGTCAAGACTGGGCCAAGAAATATCTCAAGACTGATTTTTCTAAGGTTTTATGGACTGATGAAATGAGAGTGAGTCTTGATGGGCCAGATGGATGGGCCCGTGGCTGGATTGGTAAAGGGCAGAGAGCTCCAGTCCGACTCAGACGCCAGCAAGGTGGAGGTGGAGTACTGGTTTGGGCTGGTATCATCAAAGATGAGCTTGTGGGGCCTTTTCGGGTTGAGGATGGAGTCAAGCTCAACTCCCAGTCCTACTGCCAGTTCCTGGAAGACACCTTCTTCAAGCAGTGGTACAGGAAGAAGTCTGCATCCTTCAAGAAAAACATGATTTTCATGCAGGACAATGCTCCATCACACGCGTCCAAGTACTCCACAGCGTGGCTGGCAAGAAAGGGTATAAAAGAAGAAAATCTAATGACATGGCCTCCTTGTTCACCTGATCTGAACCCCATTGAGAACCTGTGGTCCATCATCAAATGTGAGATTTACAAGGAGGGAAAACAGTACACCTCTCTGAACAGTGTCTGGGAGGCTGTGGTTGCTGCTGCACGCAATGTTGATGGTGAACAGATCAAAACACTGACAGAATCCATGGATGGCAGGCTTTTGAGTGTCCTTGCAAAGAAAGGTGGCTATATTGGTCACTGATTTGTTTTTGTTTTGTTTTTGAATGTCAGAAATGTATATTTGTGAATGTTGAGATGTTATATTGGTTTCACTGGTAATAATAAATAATTGAAATGGGTATATATTTGTTTTTTGTTAAGTTGCCTAATAATTATGCACAGTAATAGTCACCTGCACACACAGATATCCCCCTAACATAGCTAAACTAAAAACAAACTAAAAACTACTTCCAAAAATATTCAGCTTTGATATTAATGAGTTTTTTGGGTTCATTGAGAACATGGTTGTTGTTCAATAATAACATTAATCCTCAAAAATACAACTTGCCTAATAATTCTGCACTCCCTGTATGCAGCAGAGCTCAATCACTAGCACCTTTCAACGCATTTCGCCCTTCTGCTAAGGGCTTTCTCAAGATAGGTGCTGTGTTTCATGTCATTTTACTAACTAAACAGGGCATGCTAACATAGAGTTAATACTTACACAGATAGCCAGGAAAGCAGGTCTGCAACCATCATACATATTACAGAGGACATCACTGTAAATTCAGAAGGTTAAAATTAATTGATTAATAGTATATCTAAGAGATAATTATTGTAAACATTGGTATATCACAATATGAGCATAGGTTTCAGAACTGCCAATCAAACTGATTATATAAATGAAATAAGGGCAGGCATTAGTCTGCTAGAGTAGGACCTGCCAAGAATGGGGTGCATTGATGTTGTGGCAGGCTTATGCAATATATGATCATATAATGTTACTAAACCCCCATTAATTTTTGCCTAGGTGAGGTGTTTTTAAATAAAACTATTACAATCTGTAAGATTTGAAATCATTGTTTAGTGAATAAGCGAGTGTGCTGGGTTGTGTATTTTGTATATTGTACATTTTTATATTAAATTGTGAACATAACATTATGAACATAACATGCATTGACATAATCAATTGTTCATTTGTAATCTTCAAAAATAAATATGTAGCAGCATAAGATCTTGCTCAACTAAAATATAACATGACACTATATACACATTTTGATTTTCCATTAAACAGATTGAAAACTAAAATTATTCACATTATGTGTGTCTAAGCAGCGTTTCCCACTCTTCAAATAATTATTTTGTTAACAACTAATGGAATTGTTTGGATAATTTACTACAAAGAGATTCATATTAAATTAACATTTGCATTCATTTCACCTAATACGATTAATTAAGTTTTCCACCAGTTGACAAGCATTTGCAATAATTGATGTTTTGTAAGAAGGCCAAACATTATAATTCATGTTTTTACATTGTTTTAAAAAGGATCTCCAGGAGTTATAATGCATGTTGCAAGGCAATCATATTTCCCCCTTTAAAAGTAATGTAACACTCTGCTCCAAAGAAATTATTTAACCAACCTCTTCTCAAAGAAATATGGTTGGCTTATTTCTATGAATGAAATGTAAGGTAATTGTTAAAATTGCAGAGATACATTTTTTTTTAAATGTTAACATACTCAAAAGCTTATTTTATAAATACTTAATTAAATACATTAATTGGTAACACATATATAGATTATATTTTGTCATTATTTTTATTCTTTTATTTTACATTCTATTCCAGTCAAAACATTGCACATGTTAACTGGAGAGTTCTACATTGTGAGAAAAAAAAAATTACATGTAGCAATTATGTAAAATAATTTACAAGTTGGTTTTAAACCGATAACTCATCAAAATCCTAATTAGCAAAGAGCAGCATTTTTCATTTGTGTTACCTGCCTGGTAAATGTATCATTTCAACACATTTCACAACAAAAACTAAATTTTACTTTTTTGTTGATGAAAATCTTAGAATCTGCTGATTGCAGCAAAAGTCAATTAATATAAGTCACAGTGTTTGCCTTTCAGCTTAATAGCTCTGTGTTTCTCTAATAAAATATTATATATTTCTCTATTTCATTGCACACTATTTTAAGATTTCATCTCCTAAATGTATAATAATTTGATTTATAGAAAGCTTGAAGATGGTCTTCAATAATAAACAACTCTCATTAAGACTAAGAAAAGTTGACACTACTTATACTTCTTACATTTACTGTCTTCATAAAATATATCTGAATTTAGTTCCCATGCAATTACTATACATGAGTCACATTTTAGGTTATCTGCAAATATATTTATTCATCCTCTGTATGGTGTACAATGTTTTGAGTGACTCCTCTGAATGGAAATAAATATACTGTATATTATTTTTAACAAATTCCAATGCCAAATTGCGGTTTTTATCTAGTCTGTTTCCAGTTTATGCCCCACAATTAAATGTTAACTCCAGGAGACATTGCACAATAATTTTGTTCTGCAGTATTTAGAAAGGAAAGGCATTTAGAGGGGAAACTTTGAGAGTTTAGAACAACCTACTATTATTCAATATTTAAGGCTGTGCTATTTTTTTCATTATGCCTTTCAATTTGTAAATGTCAAAAAAATCAAGTTGTCTATTTTTCCTTAGCATGTTGCAGAAACCCCTGATCCATTGTTTCATTTAATCATTTATGCCTTGAAGCAGAGCTTGATCTTAAAGTACTAGATGAATATACTTTTAGTAACAAACCATTAAGTGTCTGAGATCCCCATGAAGCCAGTTCACTGTAACAATGTAATGACTTTCCATACACGTATTGTCTGGGAGCACATATAGGACACATCCATTGAAAAAGCTTGACAAGGACAAACAAGTTACCTCGAGTACTTTTTGTTTATTGCTTTTATACAAAAGTATTAAGGTAAACTCATTGCTGAAGCAAAATGTTATGTCTAACTTTACAACTAATTTATGTGTTTTTTGTTTCATGTAATTTTTTTATAGCCTACAGCTTTGTCATTCACTGCAGTCATTATGTGACTTTACTTTAAATGTTTTATTTATTAACTGTAATTTTTATATATTTTTTTCTGTGAATCAAGATTGTTTTCTTTGCACAAATATATCCATATTTCGAAAAAGATTTTTTATCTTCAAATTAATTCTGCCAAACCTTTAAAGATACAGTGATGCATAACATTTAATTGCAGAACAAAAACACATATATAAGCAAATGCGTGTGAATCCTGCTAACCTACAATTTGACTGTGCTCTGTTTAAACCAGTGTTTACAGCTTTACAGAATACTATTGAAATGCAGATTAAAATGGAACAATTTCGATCTCAGGATTTTTAGTTAAAACAAATTTATTAGTGCCTGATTTTGTACCTTGAACAATGAATAATAATTGTAAGTGGACATGTACAATGGCTGCAGATTACTTGCATGTTCTGTCAAATGCCAGTTTGTTATTCACAAAAAAGTATTAGAAAACTCCCAATAAATGTGATCAGTCAGATCAGGTAGTCATGACTGATGCCACTAAAGAGAAAATAATCATCAAGGAAAGATAAGAGAAATGAAATATACAAATCTAGATAAAAGTCACATATCAATTTAAAAACAATTTAAGTTAGGTAAAATATTTATTTTTAACTATCATTTTGAAGGGTCATCCATTCTTGGCATTGATAATTCTATGGCACTTATTGTATAAATATTGATTATGTAAATATTGATTATGTAAATCCATTTGCACTCCTACTAGGATATTGTTACATGCAGTGATATTTCTTACCAAACTCTAATGTGATGACGACTGGTGTTTTAATGATGAAAACTTTGTTTCTCTGTGTTTTAAGCTAACCAACTGTAACTTTTGGTCTTGTGAGAAGCCTATTTTGGTCTGACTGGTTTAATTTATATATCAATTCCAGAAAGGTGTGAACTAAAATAAATCAAGAGTGGATCAGCGCTGTCAGGCCACAGAAACTGGCAGCACACCTATAGGAATGGGATTCCCTACCAGACCCCACAATACAGATAAAGGATATTCAAAGAGAGAGAGGAATGTAGTGCCTATATATATATATATATATATATATATATCACATTTAAAAATTTAATTTTTAATTAGAAATGTCCAGATACAATAATCCAAATAGACTTTAAAAGAAACAGCAAACTGTTGATAGCAGTTCCTAGATCAAACGTAACTTGGGGTCCAGTAGAACATGTAAAAACAATAACAGGGGGACCCCAACCGACAATATAAAAAAATATATAGTGCTCACTGCAGCTGTGTTATATATCTATTGGAGTGCCCACGCAGACTCCAATATGTAGGCATGACGACTAGATGTTTAAAAGTAAGATTAGCAGAACTCTGCTGAAACATTATTAAAGGATATGAAAACCACTCACTGTCAAAACATTTTATTAAATACAATAAAATTCCCAAATATAATAAATGTATTGGTATTTATAAATGTAACATTCGATGGAGAGGCGGTGATGTAAAGAAAATTGTGGGAAGTAAAGAAATGGAATGGGCATTCAATTTAAAAACACTTGCCCCACAGGGTTTAAATATAGAGTTTGATCTTTTAATTTTTTTATAATATATTTTTATCATTTATTTTTATTCATTTCTTAACTATAATTGTAAGGTCAATATACTACCTCCTTTTTCCTGTCCTTCAATTTCCCTGTGGAGACATATCACCCAATCAAGCTATTCTTATATAGAACCTTTACCACTTTATTTTTTAATCCAACCTATACATTTTTTTTAATTCTGTTTTTTATTCTGTTTTACATTAAATAAATTAATTTTATTGGCAACCTTTTGTGTTTGCCATATTCCTTTTTTATTGCTATTTTTGCTTTTTCTGACACTTTTGCACATGGTTCCTAAGAGGACTTAAAGCATCAAAGGTGGGGACTATACCTCCAACGACATATACATCGAGCAGTGAGCCTGCCTAACTAAATGTGAGTGTATTTCTAATATTCCATATTCACTATCTGGTCCCAAAGCGGCAGTGAGCACTATGTATTTTTTGCTGTTTTTATATTCTCGATTGGGCTCTCCCTGTTACCATACCATTGAAATACCTTACATATCCTAGAAGTGGGGATACACTTTTCAAACCAGAGCTGGATTTAGCTCTGGTAAATGTGAGTAATATCTACCTCATTAATATGTCGATAGGATTTTATATACATATTATAACATTAGATTCCTTCTCTCTGCTTTTTTACATGTTCTACTTGATACCAAGTTACGTTTGATCTAGGAACTGCTATCAACATTTTGCTGTTTCTTTTAAAGTCTATTTGGATTATTTTATTTGGACATTTATAATTACAATGTTAATATTTTATACATATAGGCACTACCTTCCTCTTTCTCTTTGAATATCCTTTATGAAAGGTGTGTCATGGCAAACTCAAAAGGATTTAACCTAATAGCACAGTCTTTATGTAACGGTATGAAATGAATACATTGCTCCAAGATTCGTGTAGCTTTAGTTAAATATCCATGTATAAATAATAACAAGAAAAAAAACCAAAAAACAGCTTAGCACATAACTTCCCTGAAAGTATAAATCAAGCAAAAATTTCTTTAAAGGGAGTCTTCAGACCCATAGAGCACTTTAGCTTGCTTAAAAGATTTATGTGTGACGAGTGTGTCCTCTTTTTTCATTTTGCAAAATGTGCATATTTTATTAGAAATTAACACTTTTATGGATTTACCTGATTCAACCTCCTTGGCTTTAAATCAGACAATTTGTCCTGTTACTTCTTCTTTTGGTGTGCTCAGTTGAGTTAAATTCAAAAGGCAGCAACTGAACAGAGCACCTGCCTTGCAAAGACTTCTCATTAAGTTTTATTGGGAAGACTGTGATTGTATAGCTGGGAAGTCTGGGTGTGGTTTGAAGGGGTGGGCTGGCAAAGAGAGAAATTAATGTTTTACAAACTCTTTTTAGATGTATCCCTACATATAAAAACATAATTAAATGCATGTATGTTTTCAATTTGGGTATATCTACTGAACAGTGATTTGTATTTATTTTGTGTTTGGGCAGTGGAGTGTCCTTTTGTTTCCCATCCTAATGCACTTTGGGCATAACTGCCCCTAATCTTAGGCATATAAGGCTTGCAAGGCCGTCAGAACGTTCAAGCCCAAAGGTTACAGCAAGCTAATTGACAATTAATTTCAAAACCATTAATCCATAAAGTCAGCCACACTGATACCAAGAGTCACCATCATGCAAAGACAAATTAGGACAAATTCAAATCGGCAAATCAGGATAGATCAAAAATACAAAATTAATATAAAATGATACTAAAAACAATACTGCTAATAAAGACATACTAGTGGTACATAAAAATGAGGTTGGGATAAGACATTTAAATAATGACTTCTACAGCATTTAGTTCAAATAAAACCATATAAATATAAAGCAGTTTAGAAATAAAAGTAAAAGTAAAAATCTTTAAGTAAAACATCCTGAAAACATATTAAATTCCTGAAGGGACAAAAATAACTATAATAACCATTTCACAAATATCAAACCCTATATGAAAAAGACAAAAGGTTGAAAATGATAATCTCTGGCAGCACTATAAAATTAGTGTGAATCAACAACTGACCTTTTTGAAGGGTTTGTGCTATCTATTCAGCCTGATGAATACTATAGCCATTGATGCCATTACATTTTATCATAATCAATATTTTTTTCAGACTTGTACCTGCCCTGCATACGTTATGTATTACCTGTGTGGAGCGGGACTTGATGCAGTGTTCATTGTTCATTCATTGTTAGTCTTCCCATACCTCCCACCTGGGTCCCCCCCTGTTTCTATGTATTTATTATTGTAGGTTTCTTGTCTATCCACTCTGTACATTTAATCTTGGAGAGAACGACATCCTCTTATATCCTGTATGGTTTCAATGTTTTGTTATTCTATTTGTCTGTCTGCCCGGTTCAGGGTTGTATTTCTCCCTTTTTTTTTCCTTCTCTCTTCTCTCTTTTTTTTCCCTTCGCCTCCTCTTCCTTCTTCTGATCTTTTGTTGCCCCTTGATAGAGGGCGAAGGAAGGAAAGATGAATCAGAAAGAGAAGAGTCAGGTCACTGTGTGGAACACCAGAGGCCTGTTAGATCACCCAGTTTATTTATCCATGTATCCCAGTCTTCTATTTGCTTAAATCTGTTTCCCAAGTTTACTAGGATACATCTTTCCATTCTTGCTTGCGATGTTACTTGTTTTATCAGTTCATTGATATTTGGAATTGTCTCTGTTTTCCAGTTTCTTGCATGAAGTAATTTGGCTGCCGTGATTATATGTAATGACAACATTGATGTTTTTTGTCATTTCTGGCCAGTGCAAATTTAGTAAAACCACTTCAGGCTTACAAAGTAATTTTATTTCCATTATTTGATATATTATCTTGATTACTTCTTTCCAAAATTTCATTATGGGTGTGCACTGCCACCAACTATGGATCATATTACCTTCACCCGTATTGCATTTCCAGTATCTGTATGGTAATTCTGAGAAGATTCTCTTTAAGCATTTAGGTTAAAATACCATCTATTTGATCGTTTAAATTGGGTTTCTAAAAGATTTCAACAGTGGATATTTTTATTTAGCTTAATTAAGGAATGTATCCATTGTTCTTCTATAGTTACTTGTAGTTCTTTTTCCCATTTATTAATCAATGCTATTATTATTATTGCCCTCTTTATACTGCTTCCTAGTATGACAATAGTATTGCTTTTTATCAGACCCTGTTGTGGAACTTAACAGTGTGCAAAAACAGATTGCCACTTATCTTATAGGTTATATCCCAGCTTGCAGTCTCCGTCTGCTGCCAGCATCAATGTTCTCGTCACGTGGTTCCTGACCGCCGAGCTCCCCTCCCTCTATCCACGGCACCAACCTACAGCAATCAGCCCATTTGTTTCTCATTCGGCGCCACAATGCTCATAGGGGAATCCCGGTTGGCATCTCTGCCTCCACGGGTCTGGTCCGCTGCTCTGGCCTAGCTCGCCCGGTCGGTCCCTCAGCCACTCACCACGAGGACGCAGCCGTGCGTCCTAAGTCATCTCGTTCCCAACATTTTAGAATGATTATTATTTTTATAGCGTCAAAATATTTTACAGCACTTTACAGTTATAGGAATAGTATATTTCATGTGATTACCTCTTTTGTCACATTAGAGATTTTGCCTTTTAGCTAAAAGCAACAAGGTGAATTAATAGTGTAGGCCCAACTAAGAGGTTTGCCTTGAAAGGGCAGGAGAACTGACACTTAAATCGCCATCTGAGTGGTACTAAAAGCCTTTTGGTATTTAAATGAACAGAAATTCAGGATAGTGTGCGGTTAACATTTTTTTGTGGGGTTGCACTGTGCATTTGGGCTGATAATTACTAAAGTCTTTGGGACCACCCAAGCATAGTGAACGTTTGAGCACATGGCTTGATTCAGAGTGTCTGTTTTATTTTAATTGTAAGTGCTAGCTATGCATCCATTGCTTCAAAAACATGTTATGGTAATATTTTTTTTTGTCAAACATATTCCAGAGAGTGAAGAGGTTAATAGAGCACAATTTCCTTGTTTTCATGATTTTACATTCATGGATTATCCCCTGGTTTGGTGACCAAGCTGAACTCTTGAACTTCTGTTTGTCACTTTACATATCATATTAGTACATGTATGCGAGTATTTCCTTTTACAATTTTTGTAAGGCATTTTCTGTTATCTTTCCTAATTCTAGGGCTCTATAACACATTTAAACCTCACTATCATTTTTGGCTATTTCATTAACCTCTGCTAGTTAATTTAGTGAACATTTTAGCATCACATTAACAAATATGACAGTGCAATGCAATATAGACAGACAGACAGACAGACAGATAGATAGATAGATAGATAGATAGATAGATAATCCAATGTTATATATACTAGTTTACATTTAGATCAGTTTATCAAATACTAAAGGAACACTACAGGATCAGAAATAAAATGTATTTCTGACCCTGAATTGTTAAAAATACCACCTAGCCCTCCTTCCCCTCCTAAATAAAATCTTACTTTTATTCCAGACTGCTGCTGCTGGCTCTGCCCCTGGTCTACCTGCTTGGCTGATATCATCAGAAGTGTTGATCAAAGCCAATGAAAATGCTTTCCAACAGGAAACATTGGACTGTCAAGGAGGCAGATCAGGGGCAGAGCCAGTACAAGCAAAAAACAGCCCTGGCCAATCAACATCTTCTCATAGACATGCCTTCAATCTTTGATACTCAACTATCCATTTCACAAACCTAAGACAATGTACAATACAGATTATACAATATATTTATGTAAATGTGATGCTTATAATCTTTTGTAATATAAAGCATACATTTGAAAACAAAACAGTAAAATGTGAACACACTACAGCACAGCTAAAGCTAGAATAAAACTGTAAATAATGACATAGTGTGATAGAATTTATCTTGATTCAAAGGCTCAAGCTTATAGGTGTCATATAATAATGATATCCTATATTAAAATTGGCTAACTTGGACTCAGGAAATGCTTGATGCTTAAACAACACTTAAGACCATATATGTCTAAGTTCCGGGAGCAGAGAGCCCCCACCTAAGATGTCTCTGCTCTAATCATTTTGTTCTCTCTTACCTTGAAACTTATTTGTTATGGGTACATGACGCTCATCCCTATGTCTTATCTGTATTCTCTTCCTATTACTGTTCTAAGAGTATTTGCACGTAAGCACTTACTTTTTAATGTATAAAACCCAGCTGATGAATAAAACGTCAGAGGCTTATTTTGAATACCAACAGGTGTCTGGTGTCTAATTCTCGCTTCTCCAAGTGCACTTGTAACAACAATTTGGGCTTCCTCTGAATATAACAAAGATCAACATTTCTGATCCACAACAATAGTACGTATGTGGCTTACAAGTGAGATTTGCATGTATATAAATTAATCTATCAATGCATTTAACAAAATTTAAAGAAAAAATACAAAATTACAATTACTGTACAAATAGTCTTCTGTGACTATGCCATACAAATGCAATTTCTTGGCAGGAAAACAACATAAGTTAAGATTAGAACTCTGTTGATGTGGAAACTGAATTGTAACTATTATCTCATCTAAAGTAAGACCCATACACATATTATTCACTCTAAATACTATAACGTATACTCGTTGAATAAGTTCTGATGCATTGAGGTCTCTTTTCATTGTTTCCATCAGTGGTTTATAACTACTGCATCTGACTTTACTGCAGTGATTTGCTGTGTTCTTACTGACTGATATCCAATGTAGTGCATACAGGGCACTCCTTTTCCTGAAGCTGGAAGTGAACTGAGAGGTGTTTGGTTTTTTTTGGTATTTTTTTAATTTGTTAATAAAATATCTAGTATTGTCAAAGTTGGGTATTTACAACATCATAGCAATAATAACATTGAGCATTTATTTAATCTATTATAAACCTCTAACTATTAAACAGAAATCTTTCAATGCAAAATGTAGCATAGATCTTTATTTCTGTAGATGACAATCTGTTAATTTGCCTAACACTTCAAAAATGGTGAAATAAATATTACCATTGCGCCATAAAAAAAGGCTATCCATACTATTGACAAAAGAGCTATTATTATAGCATTGCAATTGCTGCTATCCTGCAGAAATAAAATAACAAGCAGTTATGTGTATAATCCATATGTTCAAAAGAGAAAATTAATTAATTAATAACTGATTGACTCTCTGAAACCCAATGAACACATAACTTATGTCCCTCTGTGAACATATTGATTTTACATACTGCCTGCTTGCAAGACATAAAAAGTCTGTATGGTCAAGAAAAAGGGCCAGATTTAGAATATGGGATACCTAACTAGCATATAAATAAAAAAAAATAGACATGATGCTAAACTTGTTTTTGTGGATACCAAAACAAAATTAATTTACGCAATTTTAATTTTTAATTTGTTTAATCTTAATGGAAATATTGAGGATATAAATATTTTAGAGGTTATAGAATATTCCCATAATGACATTTGATAGAATGCAGTCTCCTACATTTTCTTAATGGGGCATGAATACTCTTATGAAAAAAAAGGAAAAAGACACAATAGTGTCATACAATTTAAAACAAATGAAGTGCAAAATTGTAAATCAAAACCACTCACATAGAGTGGAACATAATATGTTTGCTCAGATCTAAAGAGCTACTGTGATTTTTAGGTAGCATAAATAACACCTATACAGCATATCTTAGATTGCAGCACTCAAGAAGAAACAGAACAGAGAAAAGGCAAAATCTAGTGAAGTATCTTCAGAACAATTAAGACACATATACCATATTTACCAGTCACCGTTGACTTGGAGGGTGACAGACACAGGAGTAACAACACTTGAGGGTGGAAAGTTAAAGTTTAGTTTAAGGAAGTGGGCAGCCATCCAGTTAGAAACAGCAGAGAGGCAGCCAGATACACTAGTCAAGAGGGACGGGGAGAGATCAGGAGAGGACAGGTAGATTTGCATGTCATCTGCATAGAAATGATATTGGAAGCCAAAGGAGCTAATGAGTTTACCAAGGGAGGCAGTATAGATGGAGAACAGTAGGGGACCAAGGACTGAACCTTGTGGACACCAACATAGAGGAGTTGGGGAGAAGAAGCAGAGCCAGAGAAAGAAACACTGAAAGAGCGCTGGTAGAGGTAGGAGGAGCACCAGGAGAGAGCAATATCTTGTAGACTGATATTGCGGAGGATGAGAAGAAGCTGTTAATGATCAACAGTGTCAAAAGCCACAGACAGGTCAAGGAGAATTAGGATAGAGTAGTGACCACAAGATTTTTCAGCGAGTAGATTATTGGATACTTTGGTCAGTGCCATTTCCAAAGAGTGCTTAGTGCAGAAACCAGACTGAAGCTAGTCTAGTAGAGAGTTGAACTCGAGGAAGTCTGTCAATCTCGCATACACAATTCTTTCAAGGATCTTGAATGCAAAAGGCAGTAGCGAGATAGGACGATAGTTGGATGGGGAGTTAGTTATATTACATAAAGGGGCATAAAATTGCCACTTTAATAAATTAACCTTGTTACACCATCCTAGCTTTAAAGCAGAATACAAGTCCTGTTACTTTGTGTTTTCTGATTGGAGCTCAACTCAAGAGGCAGGTAATCTTGCCTTGTAGATCAACTGCCCTGTAAAGATTTCCCATTGAGGTCAATTGAAAAGTCTGTGCTTAAACAATCATATAAAGTATGGGCTTTCAAATGCAGCAGACAAGAGAAATGCAGCTATTTTTAAATATACCCCTAATGAAAAAATGCATAATTAAAGGCATGCATGTTATAAATTTTTTTTTTAAATGTATAATTTTTATTGATTTTCAAATATTACAAGTAGTGTTGGCCAAAAGTTTGGGTCCCCATTGACCCATTGGGTCAAGTTCGAGCCTGAACCCGGACTTTTTTTCAAAGTTCGGCCAAGCCCTCCGGACCCACAAAAATGCCTTTAAAAAACTCCTGGAAAGGACTAGAGAGCTGCAAAAGTAAGTAAAATGGGGGTAAGAGTAGGACAAGTGCCCTGCAAACAAATGTGGATAGGGAAATCACTTAAAATTAAAATTAAAAATACAGCTGAGCCATAAAATAGCACTAGATGGAATCTTTGATTTTAGCTTTGGAAGAACATAAATCAAAATCTAAAGCATGGCTGTCAGGAGGATCACCATAATTATCCATTTAAGAGAGGGTTGTAGTGCAGAGTATTCTCTTTCATTGTTCAAACTGAGCTCAACTCCTGATGCATGGAGAAAAGACCTTCACAAGCCTCTGCTATTCTGTACATAGTTTATACTAAGTGACCCATAGGTTGAGGAGGTGGTGACCGTGGTGGTGTAGGTGGAAGCGGCAGTGGAGGAGGAGGAGGTAGCCAATACTGTTTTTTATATATATATTTTTTTTTTTGAATTGGGGTAGCCCCCAAAATTATGGGACATATAAAAAAAAGATACATTTGCGGACTGCGGAGCATTTCTTGCAGTCCTGATGCATGGAGAAATGCTCAACTCCTGATGCATGGAGAAAAGGCCTTCACAAGCCTCTGCTATTGTGTACATAGTTTATACTTAGTGACCATAGGTTGATGAGGCGGTGATCGTGGCGGTGTAGGTGGAAGCAGCAGTGGAGGAGGAGGATGAGGTAGCCAACACTGTTTTTTATGTTTGTTTGTTTTTTTTTTAATTGCGGTAGCCTACAAAATATTGGGACATACAAAAAAAGAAACATTTGTGGCCTGCGGTGCATTTCTTGCAGTCCTGATGCATGGAGAAATGCTCAACTCCTGATGCATAGAGAAGAGGCCTTCACAAGCCTCTGCTATTGTGTACATAGTTTATACTAAGTGACCCATAGGTTGAGGAGGCGGTGACCATGGCAGTATAGGTGGAAGCAGCAGTGGAGGAGGAGGATGAGGTAGCCAACACTGTTTTTTATGTTTTTTTTTTTTTTTATTGTGGTAGCCCACAAAATATTGGGACATACAAAAAAAGAAACATTTGCGGCCTGCGGTGCATTTCTTGCAGTCCTTTTGCATGGAGAAATGCTCAACTCCTGATGTATAGAGAAGAGGCCTTCACAAGCCTCTGCTAATGTGTACATAGTTTATACTAAGTGACCCATAGGTTGAGGAGGCGGTGACCATGGCGGTGTAGTTGGAAGCAGTAGTGGAGGAGGAGGATAAGGTAGCCAACACTGTTTTTTATGTTTGTTTGTTTTTTTTAATTGTGGAAGCCCACAAAATATTGAGACATACAAAAAAAGAAACATTTGCAACCTGCGGTGCATTTCTTGCAGTCCTGATGCATGGAGAAATGCTCAACTTCTGATGCATGGAGAAAAGGCCTTTACAAGCCTCTGCTTTACAGTTCTGGTTCGCTCAACTCTATTATGGATCCTTTGATCGCTACATGTATTACTTGGATAACTGGTAATTCTCAAGCTAATACATGCCGACGAGCACTAGGGGACAGCCGCTCTGCTTTTGCACCCTGCTCCCTCGTATGCTGTGCTGGTGCCTCTGTGCGACCAGCGCCTCTTCCTCCAAACTGCACACGTGCACACGTTACTCGCATGACCTTGATTCCATGTGGGGTCTAGTACCTCATTATCCTCCACATCATTGCCCACCCTGCCTTCCTTGCCGGTATGCACACTGCAGAAAGCCACAGCAGTTGGCACCTGTGTTTTTCCAGCATGTAAAGTCTGCAAAGGACATATGGAAATTGTTTTAGAATTGTATCCAGGCAACAGGTTTCCATATAAACTGACATCTCAGTTTAACTTGTGAGGGTATTGCCCCTGAATTACAATATTATTTAAGTACCTCTTAGCTATTGATAACTGGTTTAAATATAGCAGCTTGTTATCTGGTAGTTTCTAGTGTAGAAAATATCAATCTGTTTTCTATCACTTAGATCTGTGTAACAAGTGTGGTAGGTGTGAAACAATATTACGAGTGACCGATGTAGGAAATTTAAATCAAAGTTACGCTCCGATTTGACACTCAGATATAAAGTGAACACCCCAAATATACTATTTAGCACCCAAAATTTTTTTAACTTTTTAAAACTCCAATGTAAGCAGCATATTAGCAGCAAAACAATTAGAATGTTTACAATTGCGCTGTAACCGCAGTATTTGATGCTTCTATTTGACTCTCAGATATGAAGTGCAGGCCGCAAAATGTACTATTTAGCAGATTAGCACCCAGAAAATTTGATTTTTTTTTTTTTTTTCATTTCAGACATTACCAGCCTCTTATATTCTTTCCTACTTTGCATCTCAGGCTTGGTATATTAGTCATCATCAATGTTTTCTCTATCCTCTTTTTCCTATTAAATGACTTTAATTTATAGAAAAAAAACATTATTATTAATAAAAAAAAAAAAAAAAAGCTAAAACATGAAATAGCCATACACAACATTCGTACCTGATGATGAAACCCTCTTCCCTAGTCTCTCTGCATTGCTATTCCTAGTTATAATATATGAGCTAGCATTTCTCTTTTCTTTTCTCTTTTCTTTCCTTTTCTTTCCTTTCTTTTCCCTTCCTTTATTTTCCCTTTTCCTTTACTTTCCTTTTCTCTCCCTTTTTTTTCTCTCTTCCCTTCCTCTTCTATGCATATTAGTCTACTGCCAACAGTTTTTCTAGCCACTTATTTATGAGAAATAGATTTTTTTTCTTCAAATTTCTGTTCAGACCTCCCTCCATACTAAATTGCAAAATTAGTAGGTTTTTTACTATATCCCAGTTTGGTAGAGTTTTGGTTCTCCACTTTTTAGCAATGGAGATCTTTGCTGATATTAATGCGTGAGAAAAAAAATGTTGCAAATCTACATTATACTGATAAATATTTAAGTGTAATATATACATTTCTGGGGCAAGGGGAAAATTAAATCCGGTTACCATTTCTATTTTAGACAAGAACATTTTCCAAAATTCTTTAAGTGGGGGGGGAAACTCCACCAAATATGTAGACAATCTCCCACTCCCCCTTCACATCTCCAGCATGTATCTGTTTTACTCTGGTCTATTTTATTTAGACGGCTAGGAACCAAATAGAGTCTGTTAATAATCTTAAAATATAGTTCCACTAAGTTTAGGCATTTAATGCGCCTAGCAACTGTCAGCCATGCTCTATTCCAATCTTGACCATCAATTTTTTGTATTTTTAGATCTTTCTCCCATTTTTTTATCGCTGGAAACGACAAGTCACCCTCTAGTTGTCTCAATACCAAATGACACTTATTTAATACATTTTTCACGTCCTTTCCTTTCAATGCATTTCCTAATTTATTATTAAATTCCCATTTCTTTTTATTTAAAGTTTTATTCAGATAGCTTTTAATCCTCATGTAATTAAATTTCTCGGTTTCGGGAAGACTAAAATTAGTACATATTTGTTCAAACGAATTAACCCAGGGTCCTGTTGTTATATCTTCTATAGTTTGTATACCTGCTCTTCTCCAATTATTTAGTCTTAGGTCTTGCATATTATTTTCCAATATTGAGATCGGTAGGGTATTAATAATATGATTTTAAATCCTGCACTTTTTTTTTATCTTACTCCACATTCCTCTAATGGATTCAATTACCACACTGTCAGAACTTGGTTGGATCTTATTTGTGTCTCCTTCTTGAGTAAACCAAAAAAGTGTTACTAGATCCCTACCATCTGCAAGTTCCTTTTCCACCGCGTACCACTTTTCTAGCTTAGCCCCAGCCAATTGTGACATGATACTATGGAAAAGGACACTCGCTTTGTGGTATTGTTGTTGGGAATCCTACCTTGATTAATTGAGAGGAGTTTTCTTGCCATTCTAGGTTTTTTCGCTTGCCATATGAACTTAGACCAGGCCTGTTGTATTAATAGCAGCCAACTATCAGGGACACTCAGAGGGATCATTCTAAACAAATATAACCATTTTGCTAAGATGTAAGACTTAATAATATTAATACGACCCCACCACGAACATTCTAAATTCTTCCAACCCTTTAGGAGTTTATTCATTTTAATAAGCAACGGGAGAAAATTGATCTCTACTATTTTCAGTGGGTCAGCACATATATTAATTCCTAAATAATTAATTGATTTTTCAACTCATACGAAGTTAAATTTCTTCATAATCTCATTTTTTTCTTCTTTATTTACATTTACAGCTAAAATAGATGATTTTTCTATATTTATTTTGTATCCAGAAACCTGGGAAAAACTCCCAATGGTTTCCATAAGTTGTATTATAGATTGTAGAGGTTTTTGTATTGTTAAGATGATGTAATCAGCGTATAAATTTATTTTTATATTTACTTTATTAAAATCAAAACCTACTATCCTCTGCTCTTGTCTTATGGCTAAGGCCAATGGTTCTAGTGCCATGATATAAAGTAACGGAGACAAGGGACACCCTTGTCTTGTTCCGTTTAGCAATGAGAACCATTCAGATCCAAAGCCATTTCCTACAACTCTAGCCGTAGGTGTTGTATAAAGAGCTGATATATTCTGAAAAAGTCTTCCCTCTAACCCAAATGCCTGAAGGGTTTGCCTCATGAACTCCCAGTTGACCCTGTCAAATGCTTTTTCAGCATCTAAAGACAGGGCCAACATGGGAGCCCCGGTTCTTGTTGCATGGTTCAGAACATCAATCAGTCTTCCTATATTATGGGTAGATGATCTACCAGGGACAAACCCCACGTGATCCCTATCTATCATGTCTGGTATGATCCTTTTTAAACGTTCTGCTATCATGGCTGAATAGAGCTTTATATCGGTATTTAGAAGGGAAATTGGGCGATAGTTCTTGATTTTTTATGTATCTTTTTCTTGTTTAGGAATTGGGACTATATTCGCTTGCAGTAATTCTGTTGGAATCTTTTCGGTTGTTCCAAAGGAATTAAAAACTTCAGTCAAATCTGTTTTGATATTGTTTTTCAGTAATTTATAGAAGAGGTTATCAAACCCATCGGTTCCTGGAGATGTATTTTTTTTTTAACTCGAACATACAGTGATATGTCCATGTTCTGGTCCGGGGTCCAAAAAACATAATGCTCGGTACGAACTCGTAATTTTACAGTTCGGGTTTGCTCTACTCTAATTACAAGTTAATATCATAAATAATAGACATGACCAGGACAAAAAAGTTGTAGAAAAAGGAAATTGGGATGAAATGCAATTGTTTTTGAGAGTACAGTTTAGATTTTATTATGTATCATGTTCCAAAAAATTGAATAGGAGGACAATCCCACCATATATGTAAAAAATCTCTTTTATGAGCTAAGCATCTCCAGCATCTATCTGAAGCCGTTGGATAAATCCTAGACAACCTGCTTCAAACTACATACCATTTATTTAACAATTTGTAGTCATATTATAATTTTATTAGTATATCAGCTACAGGTTGGGTGGTAGAGGACTCTAATATTAAGAGAGTAGGTATGGTAATAATCTGCTACTCTGATCAGCTCAGCCGAACAGTTTGCTGTCTCCCAAGTGTGGTATGTTGCTGACAGAGTAGATGAATTATTGGGAGGGGTTGGGGATGACCCAACTGTCATGGTACATATTGGTGTACTACAGTGGAGAGGCAGCGGGAGATTAGAGAGGTCAATGCGTGGCTGAAGTCTTGGTGCAGTAAGGAGGGTTTGGGGTTTTTAGAGCAATGGGCCTATTTTGCGCTTGGGTACAACCTTTATAGCCACGATGGATTGCACTTAAATGAGTGAGGGTCTGCAGATCTGGTAGGCAGTGTGGCTAGATGACTGGAGGAGATTTTAAACCAGTGGTAGAGGGAGGGACACAGAAATCTACAAAATGGTGATAGGACAGAAAGGAGATGGGCTAGATACGAACAGAGGAGGTATGTAATAGTAATAAAAAAACACATAAAGCAGAAGTGACTCATGATAATATTAAATATATGCTTACTAAAGCAAGGAGAATAAAGAAGAAAATTGGGAAACTAGAGGCAATAGCATATACTAAGCAATATTACATAATAGGCATAACAGAAACATGGTGGGATTAGACACATGACTAGGCAGTTAACTTAAATCAGTATATATTATTTAGGAAGGATAGAAAAACAGGAAAGTTGGTGGGGTATGTTTGTATGTCAACCATTGATTTTGAGTTAAAAATTGTAATGTGAAAATGAAAATGTGGACATTTTATGGATAGATATCTGCTTGGGTCAAAAACCACCTAATGTTTATATTGATGAGGAAGAACAGGTGTTTGAGCAAATTGGGGAAGCTGCACATTTGGGTGACACTTTAATTACTGAAGATTTTAATTACCCTAGTATAAATTGGGATAGAAGGACTAGTAGTTCAACAAGTGGAAATAAGTTTTTTAATTTGTTAAATGACACCTCCAGGCTACAACTGGTACAAGCACCAATTAGAATGGATGCTTGTCTGGGTCTGGTTAGAACAAACAATGTTGATCTTTTATCCAACATTCAAGTATGGTAGCACTTTGTAAATAGTGATCACAATATTGAAATAAACTCAAAAATGCAAAAGCATGTGGGGTATACTAAAACATATATAATTGTAAAAAAAACGATTTCAATAAAATAAGGGCAGCTTTAAAACCTATTGACTGGCATAAACTCTTTAGTGAAAAATTATACACGGAGGATAAATGGAATATCTTCAAATAAATATTAGAAAGTTACATTTCTCAGTATGTACCATTGGGTAATAAATATTTTAAAATTAAAAAAAATTGTTTAACCCCTTGGTGACCAGACCATTTTTCAATTTTCTTACAGTTAAGGACCAGGGCTCATTTTACATTTCTGGGGTGTTTGTGTTTAGCTGTAGTTTTCCTTTTACTCATTTACTGTACCCACATTATATTATATACTGTTTTTCTCACCATAAAATTGTTTTTCTAAAGATACCATTATTTTCATCATATCGTATAATTTGCTATAAAAAATACAAAACATGATGAAGAAATGGAAAAAAAACACACTTTTTCAAACTTTGACCCCCAAAATCTGTTATGCATCTACACCTGCTATAAAACACCCATGCTAAATAGTTTCTAAATTTTGTCCTGAGTTTAAAAATGCCCAATGTTAACATGTTCTTAGTTTTTTTTGGAAAATTATAGGGCTATAAGTACAAGTAGCACTTTGCTATTTCCAAACCATTTTGTTTTCAAAATTAATGCAAGTTACATTGTAACACTGATATCTGTCAGGAATCCCTGAATAACCCTTCACATGTATATCTTTTTTAAAGGTATTAAACTTAGGGTATTTTGACTCTTTTCATGCAACCATTTTACCACCAATCTATGCCAAATAAAAAAAAATAATAATAATTGGAGATTTTTTTGACACACATAGCAATTTAAGAATACATGTTCGGAGAACCTTAAGAGTTGATGCCAAAGAACACTCCAATATGTGTTCAGAAACATCTCTTGAGTAGAGTGCTACCCACCCTTCCCCCGCCCCCATGTATAGGTGTGTTGGGTTCTCTGGGGGCTAAACAACCTTATTTGGAGGGTGCCCATTCCAGTTTTCCATCTTGTAATTTTCACAGCTGGTCATCATGCACCCATGTCCTATTTGGGACATTTTTGAAGCCAGCCAATGTAATGTACCCCCATCAAACCATATATTTTTAAAAAGAAGACACCCTAGGGTATTTCAAATGGTGGTATTTTAACACTTTCCATGCACTAATTATAACACCAATATTTGTCAAACTTTTAGGTAGTAATTTTTTTGTGTTATGTTTCGCTCACTTTGTAATTTTCACAGCTGGTCATCATGCACCCATGTCCTATTTGGGACATTTTTGAAGCCAGCCAATGTAATGTACCCCCATCAAACCATATATTTTTAAAAAGAAGACACCCTAGGGTATTTCAAATGGTGGTATTTTAACACTTTCCATGCACTAATTATAACACCAATATTTGTCAAACTTTTAGGTAGTAATTTTTTTGTGTTATGTTTCGCTCACTTTGTAATTCAGACATAGATTCTCAGTTCCTGTTATGTGTTACTGACAAATAACACCCCAATATGTGTTCAGCAACATCTCCTGAGTAAAGTGATACCACCCATGTATAGGTGTGTGTGTGTGTGTGTGTGTGTGTATATATATATGTATAAATATATATATATACATACATACACACACACCTACAAAGCATTTTATAAAAAAGCATTTATAATATATTATACATATATACACACACTCACACACAAAGCATTTTATAAAAAAGCATTTTATAATATATTATACATATATAATATATATATTTTCATTATAAGTGTGTGCTTTGAGATATATACACATAGAAAATACACGTATAATGAAATCATATATATGCATTATATATGTATAATATATTATAAAATGCTATAATTATAATATATTATACATATATAGGAAATAAAAGTGTGTGTATATATATATATATATATATATATATATATATATATATATATATATATATATATATATATATATCTATATATATATATCTATATATATATATATATATAGATATATATATATATGTGTGTGTGTATATATATATGTATATACACACACACACACACACACACTTTTATTTCCTATATATGTATAATATATTATAATTATAGCATTTTATAATATATTATATATATATATATATATATATAATGCATATATATATATATATATATATATTATATATGTATAATATATTATAAAATGCTTTAATTATTTTATAATATATTATATATATGTAATACAGACACTCCTCACTTACCGACCGGGTTCCGTTCCTATGATCCAGTCGTAGAACAAATTGGTCGGTAAGTTAGGAGTTAAGGGATTCCCTGCTCGGGTGTGTTCTTCTATGTTCGGGGAAACTTCCCCAAACATAGACGAACGCAACAGAGCATGGAATCCCTCTAATCTATGTTGGGGGAAATTTCCCCGAACATAGATTTGAGAGATTCCCTGATCTGGTGTGTTAGTCTATGTTCAGGGAAGTTTCCCTGAACATAAACATGTGCACCAGAGCAAGGAATCCCCATGACGGCTCGCACGTGTGCCTGGTCATACGTCCCACGTCAATTCTTCTTTCTCCGCCGCTGCTCCTCCTCTTCATTACGTCGGCCGGTGGGCGAGACTGATCCTGCCCGCCGGGGAGACCTAATGCGCACATGCGCATTAGAGCTATCCATAGGAAAGCATTGAAAATGCTTTTCAATGCTTTCCTATGGGAAATTGAGCGATGCTGGAGGTCCTTCTGTGCTATAACCTCATTGCAAGCCAAGTGTTTTGTCCCTAGATAGACAAGTATATCCAATTCCCCTTCCTGCTTTGCTCACTTAACAATATTACAAATATGTGTCCTGTCTCTGTCAGCAGTAGCTCGAGGAAGACATCTCAGAAGACCAGTATTGTCCAGCTCCACACCTCTTATGATAGAATCCCCCAACAACAACTGCTTTCTATTAGGCCTCACCATAGCCTGTCTCCATAATACCACTACACTCGGTGCCTGAGAATGTCTATGTGTGTGTGCGTGTGTGTGTATATATATATGTATATATACACACACACACACACACACCACACACACCACACACACCACACACACCACACACACATTCATACATATTTTATGATGGGCCCCCCTACTTTTGTCCCTGGCCTACCATGTGCTCCCCCCAAAAAAAATGAATACTGGAGACGCTAAAGTCACCACCCACTAGGAATGTTTAACACCTGGGTAGGCCTATGCTTATTTGCAAACAATAGCTAATTAACCAAGAATCAATAGCAAATCAAATGCCTTACCAATTACCAACAGGAAATCAAACCTTGTGCAATCAGTAACCTTTTCCTACAGATAAATCTTACCTGTAACAGTAAAAATCAAATGCCTTGCCAATTACCAACAGGAAATCAAACCTTGTGCAATCACTATCCTTTTCTTATAGATGAATATTACATGTAACAGTAAAAAAGAAAACTTTTAGCAAAATCTTAGACAGTTGAAGAGTCTGTCAAACTATTCAAAATATCTCCAATCACACACTTTGAAGCAGCGCTTAGAAGCACTTAGAAGTAGCAACTAAGCTATGTCAGAAAGTCAGAATTAAGAATAAATTATATAAATTATAAATATAGTTATCTGAATATTATTGATAATATAGAATGTGCTCTCTCACAACAGAAAATTTATTTTTGTTACATGCTGCAGAAGGGAGAAGAGGAATTTATATTAGAATAGTAGAAATTTAAGTGCACTCTTACATATCTCATTACGATGTTAAATGTGATTAATTATTTCCAGAACATACAATGTATTTTTAAAACATTTATCATCTCATTTGACAGTTAGCTTGTTGCTACATCTTTTCCAATTAATGTATTGCTAAGGAATAATAATTTATAGTCACAAAACAATAAGATAAATTGTCTTTCATAGGTCACTGATAAAAAGAACCTTTATCAGGAAACTGTGGTTTTCCTTCATCTGTGCAGTGAGAAGACTTTTAAAATATTTTAGGCAATATAGTTTTAAAGAGGTAATTATCACAACAAATTGAGATATTTTTTTTTACAGATAGCTTTAAGGAAACATTTTTAACACTTATAGAGCATCTCAACTGTTTTAATATTATGCACAATCAAATATTAAAGAAATTATGTATAATTTTAGAATTCAATTTGGCATATTGGAATATAATCAGTTAAAGGAATGGTAATGTAATGTAAAGTATATTTGAATAATAGTATTATTAACATATTTTCATTCTCCTATGGTAATAGGGAATCATTTGCATATCTTGTTCACTTAATGTATATTAATGATTTTAATTGGCCATATGTTTATAACAGAAAAATCTGGCATTTTGTTTAAGTCATTTTGGTAAACTAAGATTGGGTGTGTTAATATGCAGTTTTCATGAACACCTTAACCCATTCACATTCAAGTAGTTTTAAAAAACACCACCAACATAATTTAAGTATTTTGGGTGTTTTGGAAAGTAATGCAAATGTATTTTTCATTTCGATATGTATGCATCAATAGAACACTATGTTACAGAAACAAAAATAAAAAGTTTGATTGGACAGGAAAACCTTAAAAATATTTACCTTAAAATAAAAACCTTAGAAATAACAATATACACTGATCAGCATTACAACCACTGACTGGTGAAGCGAATAACATTAATTATATTGTTACAAAGGCGCCTGTCAAGGGGTGGGATATATTAGAGGGCAAATGAAAAAGGATAAGTCTTGTGCGGTGTTCTGGAATGCAGTGGTTAGAACCTACCAAAAGTGGTGCAAGGAAGGACTACCCAGAGTCATGGGTTGTTCATCCTTGATGCACAAGGGGAGTAATGGCTAGCCCATTTGGTTTGATCACACAGAAGAGCTACTGTAGCTCAAATTGCTGAAAAACTCAAAGCTGACCATGATAGAAAGGTGTCAGAACATATAGTAAATCATAGTTTGCAGCGTAGATGCAGAACAGTCAGAGTGCCCATGTTGACCCCTGTTTACCACTGAATGCTACTTCAATGGGGACGTGAGCGTCAGGACTGGATAATGGAGCAATGGAAGAAGGTTGCCTGATCTGATGAATAACATTTTCTTTTAGATCAGATGGAAGGTCAAAACGGTTACCAGGGTAAGAAATGGCAGTGGGAAGCAGTATGAGAAGAAGGCAGGCTAATGGAGGCAGTCATGTGCTCTGGGCAATGTTATGCTGGGAAACATTGGCTCCTGGCATTCATGTGGATGTTACTTTGATAGGTAACACATGCCTAGAGATGATACATTGTGCACATTTCAACCATGTTCCTTTGTTGGAATCACCATCAGCTTCCTCACGTATTTACCTGAATCTCATCGATGGTCAGAAATCTATTTCCTTTCAAAGATGATTTTAGTTTTGGGAAAAGCTAATTTCAGAGGGCCAAGTCTTTCAACATATTCTCTACCATCTTTGAAGCGTTTGTTCCACACTTTGATTTGGGCTACTCCTCTCCTTGGCTGTAAGATTACATAAATGTTGTACAAACGTTTCTTGTTATATTAACAATGGCAGGACTTTTGCAAACAGACCTTGTATATGCTCCACAACCAGCTAACAAAATTTAATTAGGGGTATATCTAAAAACATCACATCTCTTGTCTGAATCATTTGCAAGCCCTCCTCTTTAAACCCAACCCATATTTTCTGCAGCTGTCCAATAAAGACTTCCCAATGCAGCTCAAAGCAAAGTCTTGCAAAGCAGATGCTTTGATCAATTGCCTGCATCTTGAGTTTAGCTTCACTAAGCTAAACAACTAGGAAGTAAAGCAAATATTGCCTGACAACCACGGAGGTGTATCAGGATTAATTTGTAAAAGTTTCAATTTCTATTGAAATCTAAACTTTTTGTAATAAAAAAAAAGGGGACACACTCTTCGCACTTAAAGCACTCCAGCAAGCTAAAGTGCTTTAGGTGTGTGGAGTGTCCTTTTAAATCTTCATTAAATTGTAAACATGCATAAATCATTCACTTCTTAGACCTAGATAAGACAGGTTGTGTTTCATATAGAAAGTTGCTTAAACTTTCCAGATGTGAAATGATTACCTTTCTTACTCTCTTTTTCCAAATCCAGTAATTATTATAGTATTAAAGGTGCACTTAGTCACATACAATCTGGTTCTTTTATATGTCATGACACAGAATTGTCGATATTGACATATATTATCTATATGATTTTTTTTTTTTTTTAAATTGAATGCTGGTCCAGTGAGTGTCTATACAAGGGATATAGCATACACAACTAACATTCATAATTGCACATGTATCTGAACAAGTTTCTTTTGGTGGATGGAATGAGAGTTCATTCAATGTATCTTAACCTTGGGTGTCAAAAGGAGAAAGAAACACTTGCTATAGTAGAAGCATGTCATTTTGAATAACTATCATTGTCTCAAAAATCTCTAAATAGAGGAAGCAATTATGAGATTAAAAAAATCTTTTGAAGGTGCTGAAGACACATTTTCATTATTTTATTCAAATCACATTATCCTGCACTGCGAAAAATTAATTTCAAAAGTGTCACAATGGTAAATGAATATCCATGGCTTAGGATTAGTGATGGCTAATCTTGCATAATGAAGCAATTTTAAAACCTAAAAGAAGATTTAAACAACATCTACTTCTTTCTCATGCTGGACATGGTTTCAAGATTTAAAGTATTATAGAAATATTGAGTCTGACCGCAGTAGAAGAAGTAATTATTTGTCAGCATACAGGATTTCTTCCTGCTGACCCAAAAAATAAAAGTTTAATTATATTGCTTTGCATTTCAATAGAGTCAAACTGTTGCAAAACGAAAGGTTTTATTGATAGAAGTTTCCTTTTCACCTAAAAGATTTTTGTATCAAATTTAGTTTAAACTATTTATAAAACATGTTTTTTTTATGTTTAATACATGCTAAAAGTCTAAGGAATAGTGAGTTATTCTATTTAACCAAGCAGTATTATATTATGACATGAAAGTGCACACAGATTCTAAATTAACACACTAGCATATGGAAGGTTTTACTTTATAACTGTGTTTTTGGCTTTGAATCACACATTTTGTTTGTTCTATATGATAGCTACACTGTTAAACTTTCATGAATTTTTTTATTAATATATTGGTGTTAGATAAGACAAAATATTACTATAAAAACCAAACACATCCATCTATTATAATAAGAAACACAATAATGTTCATGACATAGATTATACAATGATACATTCCGACAATAAATACATTTTTTACAAACGGTGGACTTTTTTAATTTCTTCTTCCCATTTATCCCAATCAAATTTTAGTTTGGCAAAATATTGTGTATTGCTTCTATGTGACAATTTGTGTGTTTTATTATCTAAGATTAAGTTCAGGACCTCTTTAAATGATGGTGTATCTTTTGACTTCCAATACCTTGACAAGCATGAGATAGCAGCAATCAGGATGTGGCCTGTTATTATTCTATTAATTCTACGGAATTCAACGGACTCAGGGAATTTTTTAAATAATGCAAGTTCTGAAGTTAGAATACCGATAGTTCTATCCACTTTAAAAATCAGATCGTGAATCATTCTCCAGTACTCTGCTATTTTGGTACAGTACCACCATATATGGGCCATATTTCCCAAACCCCCACAATCCCTCCAACACCGGTCAGAATACATGTTATTCATATTGTGCAATGTAGAGAGAGCCAATGTAGAGAGAGCCAAGTGTAGTGGTTTTCAAAATGGTCAGTGCAAAAAGAAATTCCTTTTAATATTTTGTTTGCCCAGTTCCATCTCCCAGGATATCATAGGTTTAAAGGACCACTCTAGGCACCCAGACCACTTCAGCTTAATGAAGTGGTCTGGGTGCCAGGTCCTTCTAGGGTTAACCCATTTTTTTATAAACATAGCAGTTTCAGAGAAACTGCTATGTTTATGAATGGGTTAAGCCTTCCCCCTAATCCTCTAGTGGCTGTCTCATTGGCAGCCACTAGAGGCGCTTGCGTGCTTCTCACTGTGATTTTCACAGTGAGAGCACGCAAGCGTCCATAGGAAAGCATTGTAAATGCTTTCCTATGCGACGGGCTGAATGCGCGCGCAGCTCTTGCCGCGCGTGCGCATTCAGCCCAGGAGGAGGAGAGCTCCCCGCCCAGCGCTGGAAAAAGGTAAGTTTTTAACCCTTTCCCCCTTCCAGAGCCAGGCGGGAGGGGGACCCTGAGGGTGGGGGCACCCTCAGGGCACTATAGTGCCAGGAAAACGAGTGTGTTTTCCTGGCACTATAGTGGTCCTTTAAATGTAATCATGGGTTTGGCATTGTATAGTGAATAACACATATATATTATGCCCTTTCTATTTGGATCATATAAAAATATTTTTTCTACTGATATTATCACTAGTGATTTATATTGTTTGTCGGTGATATAAATTCTATCAGTTTTGTCGGTTATATAAATTCTTTCAATTTTTCAATGATCAACATGCATTCTTTTTTACAATCATTCATTTGTCCATGTTTATGTTTTAACTTTTCAAATGAAAGAATGGCATTACCATGAAACAATCTATCTTTGTTCGTATTTCTTCAGTATTTCTTCAGTAAATCTAGATTCTAGATTTAGATGCTAGGTTTGTCCCTCCAAATAAATTTTAACATTACCGAATGTATTTTAATAAAGAAGGATAATGGAATAGATAGAGGTATGGCCCTAAAAAAATATTTGGAAGAATTGTCATTTTAATAGATGCGATTCTCCTTAGCCATGAGTGTTTCATCCCACCCCATCTCTCCATCTCTTTTTGTTGGTCTGGCCATGTTTTCCTCAAATTGTGGGTTTGCATATTTACTAAATTTTTGCACAAATTAATGGCTAGGTATTCTAAATATTAATTTTTACAATCTAATGGATATATTCTCTTGAGGGTGGTGACTTCTGAATGGTTTATATGGAATGGGAGGACCTGGGTGTTGGACGCATTTAATTTATAATATTAGACTTCTCCAAACTGAAGTAAAATATCCTTAAGGGTTTTCAGAGATCCCTGGTCCCATCTGGTGCCTGTCTGTCCTGTTCAAAGCCCACTTGGTCATTATTAATAAACTATTTAGAGTAAATTTAATAACCTATTTGCTAGAACTTAAGAGTAAATTTTTGAATCATTATTTATCAAAGAAATGGGCCTAAAATTAGGACATCTATCAGGGGTTTTTCCCAGCTTTGGTAAGGTGACTATTTGTGCGCACAAGGACTCCTCAGGCATTTCCCTCCGGACTTATAGGAATTAAACAATTTTGTCATATGGGGATTTAAGATTTCTGGAAAGGTTTTGTAATATGAAACAGTGGATCCATCAGGGCCAGGGGCCTTTCCAGATGGCATAAGTTTAATTGCCTCAGCTATCTCTTCAGCTGATATGTCACACTCTAAACTCTTTAAATCATCTGGATACAACCGAGAGAACGACACTTTAGCTAAAAAATTATTCATTGTTACTTCAGAAGGTTGGGGAAGATCTGAATCCAATTCTAGATTATAAAGTTTGCTGTAGTATTCTGCAAATAGATCACTAATTTTGGTTGGCTGAAATGTTTTTTGTCCCTGGCCGTTTAATAAATATTATGTATTTGGCTGGGCATTCACATGCTGGAGTTTAGACGCCAGAAGAGTCAAGGCCCTGTTACCTTTTAAGTAAAATGTTTTCTTAAGACATCTCACTATGAGAAAACTGCGGTCTAAGTTAATTTTATGGATTTTTGACTTGATCTCTCCTATCATTGCTGAAAGGGAAGTCAATGGTCCAGATTTGTTTGTCTGATTCAAATTGTATAGTTCTTTTTCCAACATTCTCAGATTATTATTATTCATTTTCTTCAGGTGAGACACTCTAGAAATAAAATTACCTCTCAACGTAGCCTTGTGTGTGTTCCAAGCCACCTTGCCAGGAAGCTCAGATAAAGCATTGTCTAGGAAATAATCATTCAAAACTGTCTCTGCTGTTTTCAACATAATTTAATAAATAATCTCCTAATTTCCATGTTCTATTTGGGGCTAATGAAATAATTGTGTCTATATGCATTATGATTGGAGCATGATCGGACCAATTAATATCTTAGATATCAGATTTCAAGATGTGCGAAATTAAAGCGCTCTGAATCATAAACCTATCCAGCATGTAGTACATAATTTTGGACACAGAATAGTAAGTGAAATCTCTTTCACCCTCATGGAGCAATCTCCAAGGGTCATACAAACCACCATCAATCATATATTTTGAGTATGTATCCGCTAATCTGTCGCTATATCTCCTGTGGAATTGGTCAGAATTTTCTCTAGCATTATCCAGTTCTCCATTCATAACAACATTCGTATCACCACACATTACCAAAATACCTCTCATATTTTCATTCACCAGATCCATCAATTTCCTAAAAAGTTAATTGACTGGTGTTGGGGAAACACATATTCACAATCGTATACTCAACATTATTAATTTTACCTGTGCATAGTAAATACCTCCCTTAATTGTCCGTTAGTACCTTATCCGTTAAACATGCCACATTCCTGTTGAAAAAGATTGAAGCACCCCTAGATTTAGATGTATAAGCACTGTGAAATTGTACAGGGAAAAGTCTCTACAAAAGTTTATAGTCTTTACCGTCTTTGAAGTGTGTTTCCTATATACAAATAATATCAGATTTGTTGGACTTTGCTTCTTTAAATAATAATCTTCTCTTGTGCGTGGTGTTCAAACCTCTCACATATAAATGACAAAAATTTTAAACCCATGATTCATACCATAAATCGTGGCGATAGAAAAAAAGTCAGTTGACAATGCACGAGTCCAAACCTCCGCACTCCAAGAGAAAGATAAGCAAGTCCAACAATGTTGCTAACATAATGTCAAGGATTTTGCATGAATGAACAATAATATTGGATGCTTGAGCTTGTTTGAATAGAAAAAAACATACTGAACCAATTCCTTCAAATTTTGTACAAATTATAACTTTAAATTGTGTTGTGTGAAATATTTTGCATGTCTTAAGAAAGTGGATGGACATAAAAATAAAAAAGGGACTAAAAAACTTGGGTATAAACCCATATCAGGGGTAAAAAAAGAACAGTAATAAAAAAGGGCCATGAGGGAGAATAAAAAAAAAAAATCTCGATATCCAAATATATTTTATCAGCAATTCCAGGATGTCTTAGCATCACACCTCAAAGATCTCTTTAATAATATAGTTAGAGAAAAAGATATACCTAATGAACTATTATACGCCAACATAATTCCTATTCATAAGCCAGATAAACTTAAGGAATTTGTAGCGAATTATCGTCCTATATCTCTATTAAATTCTGATATAAAAATTTATGCAAGTATCTTGGCGAATAGATTACAAGGAGTCCTCCCGTTTATTATTCATGGGGATCAGGTAGGTTTTTTGAAGGATAGACAATCAAATAATAGTATAAGAACAATGATTGATATTTTGGACTACGCCCATGAATCGGGTATTCCAATGCTGGCCCTGTCATTGGATGCTGAAAAGGCCTTTGACAGGGTCAGATGGGACTTCCTTAGGGAGGCCTTGAAGGCTTTCGGCTTTGAAGGCTGGATTCTGAGTGCAATTATGGCCTTATACAGTTCTCCAAAGGCTAGAACAATTGGGAGGGGGATAATCTCCGAGTGGTTCAATATAAGGAATGGGACAAGACAGGGGTGCCCCCTGTCCCCATTGTTATATCTACTATACATAGAACCCCTAATTTGTGACATTAGAAATAATGACAAAATTAAAGGAATTAAAATAGGCCAAGAGGAATATAAAACGCTACTTTTTGCTGACGATATCTTAATCACTATAACAGACCCTATAACATCAATAGATGAACTGATAAGGCTGATTCATGAATTTGGTCAATATTCTAATTTCAAGTTAAATGTAGATAAGACAAGTATTCTCGCAAAAAATATAAAAAAGGAAGATAAATTATATATTAAAGCGAAATATACTTTCGAATGGGTAAAAACTTTTTTTGTTTACTTGGGTATAAGGATTTCCACTAACCCAGCTAAGATTTTAGAATATAATGTTATGCCTTTATTGATGCAAATTAATAAACAATTGAAAGATATGAGAACAGCAGAGATATCATGGACAGGTAGAATCAATGTCGTAAAGGCTTATATGATCCCTAAATGGAGTTATATATTCCGCATGATACCAATGAAAATGCCGAAGCCATGGCTCCTGATGATCCAATCAGCATTAGACAAATATATATGGATGGGGAAAAAACCTAGGGTTAGCAAAAAAATCTTGAACCTAAAACCTAAACTCGGAGGGATGGGAGTTCCTAACATTATAGATATTTATGAATCTTGCTCATTGGCACATATTATTTCATCTATGAAAGAGAGCTCTAGGGGAGAATCATGGGCAAAGATTGAAGCTAAAAGAGCAGAAATTCCAGACTTAATGGCTTTATTTTGGAATATACACAAAGAGGAGAGAAATGATATGGGCCTAATTCTAGATAACTTACTGGTTCAATGGAGAATCTGGAAAAAAAGACTCAAAATTACAGACAAAATTATTATTGACCTCCCCATGCAGGTTCTGTCCATTAATATTAAGGACCTTAATCTGGAGCCATGGTTAAATAAAGGCATTAATAGAATAAGTCAATTATTTCAACAACAACAGATTATATCTTTTGAAGAGATTAAACAGGCTTTTTCTCTTTCCTATAGAGAAAGCTTCACGTACTTAAGGATAAAATATTTCTTAATGAGACACAGAATAGTGGAGATCTCTGAGGAATTACAGTTGTTCATAAATTTATTAAATATTACACATAGTAAAAATTTAGTATCTAAATGCTCTAATATCTGCAGTAAGTATAAGCCACTCCCGGAATTCCCAGCTAAAAAAGCTTGGGAAAAAGATATACAAATTAGCATCACGAGAAGTGAATGGCTTGAGGCTAACAATGCAGTAATGAAAGCTTCACATTGTTTAAATCTATCGGAAAGTCACTATAAGATTATAAACAGATGGCACTATGTACCAGCTAAATTAGCAAAAATATATTCAAGTAACCAATTTCACTGCTGGCGTTGTGCTTCACTTACAGCAGACTATGTGCATATATGGTGGTCATGTCCGATTATAGTTCAGTTATGGCAAAAGGTAGCGAAATTCTGCAGGGAAGAAATAGAAGTGGATCTTGATTTTACTTGTAGTTCTATGATATTACATATGGGATGGCCTACAATTCCAAAGGATAAAAAAGAAATAATTATCCATATTCTTGTAGAAACTAAAGCTACTCTCGCAAGATTTTGGAAAATCTCAGATTCCCCGTCATGGGAGATGATAAAACATCAGGTCTCGAATAATTGTAAAATGGAAATAGGGATATTGAGACAAAATAATTATTACAATCCACGAATTGATCAATGGCAGAAATGGATTGTGAAATTAGGAAGAAGTAATGTGACTTAATATACACTAAGGTTTTTACGTCTTGGAAATGTAGATAGGGTAGTGGTTCCTGTGCATAAATTACTAAATTAGTCACGGGTCTGAGGAGCCTGTTTGCTAAGGAAAAAAATTTTATGTTAAAAATTATGATTCCAGGTTCCTAGAAGCAATATGCGACTATCTCTCGGCAAAGAGCAGCGTTTTTTTTTTGTTTTTTTTTTATTGTCTAATGTCTGATGGTTTAATTTTGTAACAATGTATGTGAATCCCTTTTTGTTTGTAAAAAAAAAAGGAAGGGGAAAGGGAAAGAAAAGGAAAAAGGAAAAAGAGAAAGGGAAACAATGTAAAAGAGGGGAAGGGAAGAGAGAGAGAAAAGAAGGGAAGGGGAAAGGAAAAGCGGAAAGGGAAGAGAGAAGAGAGAAAGAAAGGGGAAAAGGAAAGAAAAAGGAAAAGAGAAGAAAAGAGTAAGAGAATGAAATAAAGAAAAACCTCTTTTTCAATAAAGATTAAATAGACAAAAAAGAAGGGAAGAGAAAAGGGAAAGGGAAAGAAAGGAAGGAGGGGAGGGGAAAAGAAAAAAAGGAAGGGAGAAAGGAAGGGGAAGGGGAAAAGGGAAAAAGAAAAAAAAAGAAAAAAAAAATAAAATAAAAAAAGAAAGAAAAAGGGGAAATAGAGAAAGGAGTTGCATATTTATAAATAACCTTAATTCTACTCATTACTATGTGCAATGGATTCAAAAGATAAAAGATAGTTCAAAGCTATAACTCCTCTATCTACTGTAAGGTTAAACTGATATCTTTCCTAGACGAGTTATATATTAAATCACATATTGTATGTATGTTGTCCTTGTACTGTATTGTCTTGTTTGTATATTTATTCATATAATTGTCGTTGTCAAATATGTTTGTTAAATTGTTTGAAAAATTTAAAAAAAAATTTTCTCAATAAAAAAGTATATACATAAAAAAAAAAAAAATCTCCATCTCAGGGTGTTAGGCCCAGGTTAGGGGGAAGAGAGGGGGCAAGGGAAACTTTTGTAAATAGAAAAAAAATAATTAAAAAAAACAGAGAAAAAAAGGAGAAAACAACCTTGAACCTTTGTCTGAGAAAAAAAAATTTTTAGTACAAAGTTAGAAGATAATAAATAGTTAGAGTATGTTATGGGATAAATAGTAATGGCATGTGACCAGTGACAACTATATAAACCCAGAAGTTTTGTCAAAAAAATAAAAATTGAAAAAAAAAGCAAACCAAGTTTTCAAGTAATCCTGACATATCTCAAGACTGGAGCAGGGAACATCAGTATAGTTAAATTATTAAGATTTCTCAGAGCAATACAGTAGAACCCAGTGAAAAGTAAAAGAAATACAAAATAAAATAGAATAAAAGATAAAAAAAAATAGAAGCAAAGGCAAGAACAACAAAAATAGACAGAAGCAAAGGCAAGAACAACAAAAATAGAGCCAGTGAAAAGCATCACACCTTAAAACAATAATTTGAGTGGTTCGTGAGCGGAAAAATAAAAAAAATTGACACTCCTTAGACTGGAATTCTGAAATCATAAAATCAAGAACTCAGGAACAAGGTTGGGCTTCATGGAACATCCTGTTTACTCCTCTTGATGTTTAGGGGTCGTTGGTGAAAGCATATGAGGCGGTGCTTGGCGTCTGTTCCTTCCTCAGGTGTTATGATATCAAATTTCCTTATCCGTACAGAAAAGTACTTTAACAGGGAATCCCCATCTGTACCTTATCCCTCTCCGACGTAACTCAGACGTAATAGGTGGGAATTTCCTGCGTTGTCTCAGTGTGTGAACTGAAAAGTCCTGGAATACTTTCATGTTGTTATAGTTCCCAGGAAGACTAGACGTGCACACTGCGCCCAAGAATTCTTCCTTTTTATGATAATAGTGGAATTTCACTATAACATCCTTGGGTGCGTCTGCAGGTGCATTGCTCGGTTTGGGCAGTCTGTGAATACGATCCAGCAATAAGTCCAAATTGGTGGCAGTCGGTATTTACCATATTTTGAAAATAGTTCGGTAGTTCCACAGTGTCGATGGTTTCAGGGATTCCCCTGATCCTTAGATTGTTGCATATGCTTCTGTCCTCAGCATCTGCTAACTTCTCTGCCTGCTTGTTCACCTGTTTTTGGAGCGCCTTTACGGCATCAACCAAATCCAGATGAGATTGCTCCTGAAAATACAATCTATTTTCTACTTCCTCTGTGCGCTGGTTAATACCTTCCATCATTCCATAAATTGTTTCAAAGTCATTTTTGAAGTCGTTTTTTAAATTCACTCTTAGATTCTGGATTAGCTTAATTATCATGCCAGCAGATGGTGGTAAGTCTTCTGCTATTTCAGGTGGCATATTTGGATTATATGTGATAGCTTTAAATGAAGTAGTAGCCTTCTTAGAGGTGGAAGCAGCCATCTAGGTTGAGGCTTCAACACCTTCTGAATTAAGAGTGGCCATCTTGGTTGTGGCAATTACTGGCTCATGAGTGTCAGCCATCTTGGTGGTGGCAATGTTTTTATTTCTCTGTTGCTGAGGAGAAAACATTAATATGTTTGGAGCACCCTCCATTTCAGCTTCTTCTGGGCTCTCTGTAGCCCTTTCTATATCTTTAAATATTAGGGGTTGGATAGCAGCCCCCCCTGTCATGTCCGACCGTCGTGAGCACGAGGAACACGATGGGGAGCAGGACCTCCTGCCGCCCGCCCTCTCCTCTTCAGCCTGGTCACTTTGGCATGTTGGTGACCGGGCAGCTTTTGTAGTTAACAGCGAGTGGCTTGATTTGCCTTGTGAGCCGCTCGCGGGAGCTGTCTCCATTCGCTCCAAGTGTGCGAAATAGTCTTCTCCATTTGTTTCTGCTTCTGCATGTTGCTTGAAGGTTCTTAAAGCTGAAGTAATGTTCAGATATAGTGGATCAGTATAGTAAATGTCACTTTTGTAACATTATTGTCCCCTTGTCCCAGGAATCTCTCTAAAAGGTGGCCATTCAAGATGGTGGCCAAGACATGCTACTAACTGTGTTACTCTCTGCTGCCAAATACTTTTTGTGAGGCACCTTGCCCCGATATGCTCGAGACCACACACCCCGTTATACTATACTCTGCTATCAGATACTCAGTAGCATTTTACCTTGACACCTATATGGGGAGGCACTATATTATATTACACAATCCAAGATCGTAACCCCCCAATCCCATGATGGACAGCTGAGTTTGGAGTCTCCTTACATTTACAGCCATCACAATAGTGGTCACACTGTCACTGATATAAGTTTCAGTGTAGCACCACCTGTAACTGCTCCTATATGTTCAATGTTCTGGCATCGCCTGACTGCCATCCCTGAATGTTTCTGCGAATAAAAAAATCACTGTAAGCAATCCACAATTTACTGCTCTGAGAATGAAAAGATTTCATGATATGCCTTTCCCTCACCCACGCTTCCTTTCTGTATCCCCCCCCTCGTGTTTTGAAAAACAATAAACATTTTCAAATGGAAAAAAAATAGATAATAGGTCCATACAAGGAAAACCTATTGCTCATGTTGTAACCTTGCCATAACCCTTGCAAATTAGCAATCATGTGCCAGGATTTCTGGCCTACATGTGATGCCAAATTTCTAGCTAAAGCCCGTTTCATTAAACGTCACTAGGTCACTGACAATACTAGGAAGGTGTTTGACATTCTTTTTAGTTTGCAAGAACAGTGAGGTCAATATTAATGTCCATTGATGTTGAAAAAGCATTTTATCATATTGATTGGTCTTTCTTAGTTGTTGTATTATTGAACTTTGCATTTTTTAACAGTACTTCCTCTATAGCAGGCTGACCGCTAAGGTTTTAAAATCAAGATTTCCATCCCATTCACTATTAATATAGGAACTAGACAAAGACATCCACTGTCCCTAAAACTTTACTTTTTTAGAACTGGAGCTACTATTTTCCTTTACACATGATCTATGTATGCATGGCGTCACAGTTAGAGAGAAGAGTTTAAACTTAACTTTTTTGTAAATAATGTTTTACTGATGGTCACTCAACCATTAGTCTCTCTCCCCAATTTTTAAAAGAGTGTTATAAAACAGTATAATCAACACTCATATAACTTATATATCTCCAAAACACAGGCTCAAGCGTAGGGGTAAGCAACCTTCAGAACTACATATGTTATGGACTACATTTCCCATAATTATCTTACAGTCAAGATGTTAGCAAAGCATCATGGAATATGAAGTCTGGAACATCTGGAGTGCCAAAGGTTGCCTGCTCCTGCTCTAGGTGTAGGGATTACTATTGCCATCATTTTCCTACTCATAAATGTTATTTTCTTTTTTAGAGTGGAAATCTTTACATGTTAAATCTATGCCTTCTCATATATACTGTTAGGCTCTGAGTTTATGCTGTTTGAAAAAGTGTGGCCCCTAATAAAAAGTGTCTTTATTTGTTATCAGGAGTTTAAATGGGAAGGTGTTATCATGTCCTCTATGGTTTGTGGAGGCTTGTCATAGATACCTAAGCTAGTCATAGGACCCTGTGTGGAATCAATGCCAATGTACTCTTTGGAATCCTATGGCTTTCCTTGTATTGTTGCAAAACTTTTTCCAACATATAAAGAGTTCCACCATGTGCTGACACCATGTTATAGACAGTGTGTAAGAACTCTTGTTTTCTCCTGGTCCTGCCTCAATATTTGGCTAGCCTTCACACTGTGGTGCCCAGCAACTCTCCTGAAACACACAAGTATAATTGTCACCTTTCCAGAATTGTAGTCTTTACTACAAGATGTATGATGTGTGTATAATAGTCACACACATTTACAAAGAGACCATCAAATAGAGCTTTGACAGTGTGAGCAGCTCAAGGAGTAAGAAATTCAAAAGGGGTTAAGTGTGTGAGTATGTGTGTGTGGGGTGGGGGCAAAATGCATCTGGGCCTGTTTATCCAAAAATCCAGTATTGTATATGTATGCAAAATCAATTTCATTGAGAAGAGTATGTAAAGACAGGTTTTTTAAACTATTTAAACTGATCATTAAATACTTCCTGAAGCAATGGTTTGTAACACAGTGTCAGGGATGCACAAACCATTTTTAAATGCATTTTATTTAATTTCATTTAAAGTGTACAACTATTCTCTTTGAAAAGGGGGCATGATGACATGTGTGACGTGACTTGACATCTGCGTGCACACGCTGCTGTTGGAGGACGCAAGCATTCTGAGTGTCTGAGAGAGAGCAGCGCAGTGAATTGGACAGAAACTGAAGCTGTGAGTTGGCGGTGCAGTGGAGCAACACGGAGAGGTGGAGGCTGCCTGGGGAGATGTTTGGTGTTGAGCAGCAAAGAGAGGCAGAGGTGTGAAGGACCAGGATGTGATATTAGCTGATACAGGCAGGCCACCAACGGTTGCAGATGGAAGCACATAGGAGCCCCTTGAGAACTCCAGAGTGCTGTCTTTGTTATTGGTAAAGGGGTAGGAGGCCTGGCTCTGATGAGTAATGGTGGAGGGAGTTTAACAGAGGAGGAGTGGACGGAGTGGACAGAAAGGAGGAGGTAGAAATAGCTAAGGGATGTGAGAAGTGGATATTTAAAATTATTAACTTTGTTAGCAACTTGTAAACAGTAATTCGTTATCCACCTGAGTGGCTGAGAAATTGGAAAGAAAATTAAACAAATAGCTTAATAAAGTAAAGAAGGAGAAAAAATAAAAATAAAAAAGGAGAGGAAAGAAAGAAAAAAAGGGGGAAAAGGGAAAGAAATCAAGGAGGAGGGGAAAGGGAAAGGAAAAAAAATAGGGGGAGGACTGACAAAAAAGGGAAAAAAGAACATCAAAGGAGAAGTTTTTTTCCCTCATTATAGTTTGCATAGTTATGAATTGAAGCAAAAACAGTAAAATAGCACTACAAAAATAGTTCATTTAAGAAACCCATAGTAACCCATAGCAACTGCAGAAAACTGCAAAAAAAGGAAAGAGAAAGAAAAAGGGAAGGAGAAGATAAAAGGGGAAAAAGGGAATAAGATAGGAGTGAAAAACAAAAAAGAAAAACACCAATTTCCTCTTACTACCTATTACCACCTAACTACAGATAAATGCCACAAAATATCAAGAGGAAGTAAACAAATATCCATATAGTACACAAACCTATGAGCCTGACAGGAAAAAGTGTCAAATTAAACATGGCTCCCAAAAAGGAAAAAAGCAATGATAAAAATCCTACCAGTACTACAAAAAAAAAAAAAAATTGAGCAGATAAATACCTACCTCAGATTGAGATCTAACGAAAAGAAGATCTCAAACCATTGAACGCTTAATATTTCACACAATAACTGACCAGAGTTGGTCACTCACCACAGAAAATGACTCCACTATTAAATAATTCACTATTACCCAACAAGGAATCTCAGAGTTGCTCGATAATTTATATAATAAAATAAAACAGGACTTTGAGTCAAATATGCAAGACCTAAGAAAAGAAGTTAATCCACTCATTACCTCACTGACAACGCAAGCAAAAACACTGGATAAAAGTCAAACAGATTATATATCATTACTAACTGAAAACTCACCGATGGATTAAAAAAAATTAAATTCCTGAAGAACAAAGTCACAGATCTGGAAGATAGAGGAAGGAGGAAATATCTAAGAATCCAGGGAGTAAATTAATCCCTGATCATATATGCTCATACTTAAGAGAACTATTCGAATCTGTAATTACCCCAGAAAAACTAGAAGGAAATCCATTCGAGAGATTTCATCGCCTGTCTAACCTTAGTAACAGATAAGAAATTACCAAAAGACATTCTGGTATGCTTTTCTAGTTACTATACTAAGGATGCAATTCTACAAGCAGCCAGAAAGAAAAAATCTCTAGGAGACAACTACAAAGATATCAAACTCTTCTAAGACTTATCTTATGCAACAAGAACAGCAAGATTGAAGTTCTCGGAACAAACACAAATATTGCGACTTCATAACATAAGATACAAATGGACATTTCCAACAGCACTGACCCTTTTCCATAATGGAGGACCATACTCCTTCTCAGGCCCGACAACTCTTCAAGAAAAATGTATTTCATGGAACTTTATGGGGGAACCAGGGGAGAGGAGATAGAGAAAAGCTCTTTTTTTATTACCTTCCTTTAGGGATTACTAGTTGATCCAGCACATAGAATAATATCACACCTAGGACTAAATGTAACGTCTTATCGGGCCTTAGAATGGCCAGACTTAACGTACCAGAGAATAGTCAGAATACTTGCCAAGGTCAGGGACACAGAAGGAGACACAACAATGAGGGAAGCCAAAAGTCAAGGACACCGGAATACAGGGAAGTCAAACAAAGCCAAAGTCAATAACCAGAAATAAACGCTCAGGAACACACTCTTGGACAACCATTAAGGGAAACCACAACAGGGCAATGAGGGAAGGCAAGAAAGGAGTTTAAATAAGTCTCCTTTAAATCCAATTGGCCGTACCCGGCCTCTAACCCCAGAACATGTGATGTCACATGCACATTGATGTTGTTAATGCTGTGGGTGGACGTGGGGCTACAAATAAGCATGGGTCCGCAGCGGCCGACATCTTTCAATATGCCGCGGGAGACAGACACCACTGTACAGGGCTGCCAACCTGCATCTCCACCAATGCCCGGAATGTAGTTATCCCCAGAGACACCACAAGAACAAGCAAGGTAGAAGAAGAGGGAAGTTAGAGTTAGAGAAGATTTATTATCATAAAGCTTAAGCATTATTTAATTTTATTTGGAATTGATAACATGAAGTATTTTGTGGAGGAAATGGTATGGGAAGAATTAAATCTAGGAAATATCTATTTGTTTTCCTCTTCTTCTCTCCTTATATTATATTAAAATATAAATACATTCACATATGAGTATTTAGAACTCAATACCCCAAAATATTAAAATGAATATTAAAACACTAACTTAAACAACACATAATATATGAATATAATGTTACATATTTAATTTATAAAATAGAAGATATATTATAGGAGAATAGGATAAGAATAGGAATGTGGAGCAATAGTAACAATGATGGCACAGTAATGAAGGCCCACGGTAGAATCTTTGCAATAATTGGCAAGTCTTGGCTACTCAATTTATGCAGTTAAGTTCACAGAAAAGAAGATACACTTGGTATTAAGTAATAAGGAGCAAGGAAGGTAGAAGAAAAGGGAAGTTAGAGTATATAGGAGATTTTTTTTTTTTTAGTTTTTCATTGTTTTTCTCTTTTTTTTGGTTTATTTTCTTTAGTCCCCTCACTTGGGATAATAATCTAAAAAGTAGTAGTGAAACACAAACAGAGATTCACTGTTTTAGTAATTTAGAACTTATTTAAGGGAGACAAAAATTCTAAATTAAATCAAACAATGCTATATATAACTTTTTATCAAAAGGTCAGTTTAAATCAAAAAAGGGTCCCTTTATACTTTAATCAGAAAGTTTTCCTCTGAAATAAGCTATAACTCAGATACCCACTTATTAATCGTTAATACATTTTCAACGCCCGATACTATTCCTGCAGTGGTAGCAGGCTAAGAGTTTTAGGATCAAAACAGCTCTTGTTTACTTAGAAGGTTATGTAGTATGTATGTCAAAGTTGAGTTTGAATGTTTGGGTATCTTGAAAAGAAGAAGCTTCAATACAGAGATCACAAAAATCTATCTACTTATGTCAGTTAAATTGGTTATCTTAAACATCAGAGGGCTTAACACTCTCCAAAATAGAGGGTGTCTCTTTAATAATTTAGTTCAGAGTCAAAACGATATCGCAATGATTTAGGAGACACGTTGGATTCAAAAGCACAAAAGTTTGGTACTTTAGTAACTATATAATGTTTATCAGGCAAACATGTTAGGCTCAAAAAAGAAAAGAGGGGTGGCAATTATTATTTCTTATAAAAATGAAAGTAGAGGTTATCCAACACAATCCAGATGAAAATGGCAGATATCAAGTTTTAATAGCTAAACTTAATGACATACTATATACACTGATTAATATCTCTACTCCAAATCAATTTCCTCCTACATTTTTAGAAAGGTTTTATAATAAAGCAGACACCTTTGGTAGAGTGCTTTTAGGTGGAGATTGTAACGCTGTATTCAATTCTAACCTTGATAGAAATAAAATAAATAAAATACAAAATATATATTCAATAAAATCCTCAGATAAGGAAATGGAAGAATTTTTAATATCTAATTCTTTCCTCTCCAAATATCTCTAAAAGCTGAATTGGATCATATTTAACTAACTTTCTGATATATGGAAGGGCAACATTCAAAATAAATATGTCCATTTTGGCATGATATATGCATTTATTGTATTGATCATAACTGACCAAGAGGATTCTGTTATTCGCCATTCTTTTAACTTTATGTTAGTGTATTTTAAAAGACTTAGTACATTTATTTCCATAGTATTCTTGATCTGTGCTGGAATTATCACACCTACATAATTTAAGTCTTTTGTTGTCTCAGTGAAGTCAAATTTTGCTTTAAAATCATTAATGAGCTCATTATGTATGTTACTAATTAAGGCAATTGATTTAAAGATATTTAGTTTATAATTATAAACTTCCCTGTGTTTGCTAATTTTTTGTAGTAGATAAGGGAGAGACGATTCTGTCAATGTGAGTGTTAATAAAATATTGTCAGCATAAAGCAATATTTTTGCTTCAAATTTTTTAACTACGAATCCTTTAATGTTAACGTTAGCTCTAATGTTAATTGCTAAAGGTTTGATTGTTAAAACATAAAGGAGAGGGGACAGGGGACAACTTTGCCTTATACCATTTTGTATCTTAAAGAGTTAGCTGAGATAATACTAAGTCTAAAAAACTCCAGCTGACCCTGTCAAAGGCTTTCTCCATGTCCAATTACAGAGTCAGCAGAGGCATCTCCAAGTGCTCTGCTTGTTCTAGTATATCCAGAATTCTTCTGGTACAGCTATCAGAGGATCGGCCTGAAATAAAACCTACTTGGTCCGGATGGATAATTGGATCAATTATTGGTTTTAATCAGGATGCCAAAATTGAGGCATATATTTTCATATCTATATTGATCAATGAGCTATCATTGGTTTTGTTTTAATTTGGCTCCAATATGGGAAGGAGATTGGCTTGTAATAATTCGTTTGGAGTCAAGCTCCATCTCATTATACAAAGCAGTTAGAGGACAGATGATTTATTTTTTTCATAATTTTATAAAAATACCTACTATATCCATCCAGACCTGGTGTTTTAAGTAATTCTAAATCTGAGTTAGAGATTTTTGAAGTTTGAGTATTAGACATGTAATCAATTATTTTATCTTTTTCTGTATTAAGGTTGTATAAATTACTATATAAATCTTTTTTTTTTTGCCAATTTGTTCAGGAAGTTGGTTATGTAGTTTGGTTATCAATCAGTTTATGTATCCTATTTTTCATATTTCGTTTCTTTCATTTTGTTTTTGTTAATTTTTTATTGGCTGTATTGCCCTAGTAGTAATTATTTAATCTCAATTTATTAAGATTTCTTTTTGTCTTTTCTTCTTTTTTTTTTATTAATTTTACTTTGCAGTTCCAAGAGCCTTAACATAAGTTGTCTGGAGGGTTGCATTTTGTTCAACTTAGATAAATTAGAATATCGGATATTTAAATCGGTAAGATCTTTTTCTCTTATTTTTTTGCTTGTTGTTCTATTCTAATAAAATAGCCAATCATAACTAATTTGTAGGGAGTCCATAAAGTGGAGTCTGAAATTTCAGGGGATGAATTTTCCAACCAGAAAAGTATGGAAAGATTAGTTAATTCTTCAAGATTTTCTATATATTTCAATAAGGAGTCATCTAGTCTCCAAGTACGTAATCCCTTATGCATGGATTTACCTAATTCCCATATCATAAGACTATGATCAGACCATATATTCTCTTTAATTTGTATATTATTAATAGTATTTATCATGTTGGTATTAACTAAGCACAAAACAATTTTGAGTAAGAATTATGTACTCTAGATAGATGTGTGTGGTTGCAAAAATCAGGATATGTGACTCACCGAGCATCATACAATCCATGGATATAACATATATTAATTAGTTTTTTAAATTGTTTTTGTATTATTTTATCAGATTTGGGCTGGGATTGATATTTTGTATCTATTGGTGGATCAAAGACACGGTTAAAATCAACAGCAATTAACAATGTGCCTTTAACTATTTTTTCTATTCTATTCATAATCTTAGAAAACAATAATGTCGGATTAACGTTAGGTAAGTAAACATTTGCAAGCGTATATAACATGTAGTCTATTTTACAGATCATTATTAAAAATCTGCTTGGAGGGTAAAAATCCTGATAGATTATTTCTAACTTTAGATTAATATCAAAAATGATTGCGACTCCACATTTTTTTATCTTTATCAAGAGAGGCTTGAAAAACTGATTTATACCTATTACCCCGCACAATTCTGGGGTTCAGATCTTTTCCAGTGAGTTTCTTGGATAAAACTGATTTGAATTCCATTATTGGTAAATGAGTCATATACCATTTGTTTCTTCCATTTTGTATTCAGACCCTGTACATTAATTGACATCAATCTCAATATCAGAAATTATAATCTTGGTGTACTTCCATATTCATATTCTAGTTCTAAATTGAGTCTTACGAACCGCTAAATTTAGGTCAACCATACTACATTTTAAACTGTGCATACATTCAACAAACAAACAACAAGTGGTGAAGTACAGACATTTCACCAACAAAGCCACGGGTTCCCTAAATCTTCACCTAAAGAGAGATTTGGGATACCTGTGAAAAATTCACAGTTGGAGGGGTGAGAGTCAGGAAATCGTAACGCAACTTTTGTATTCTTAGTTATCATTATATTATAAAGGTAAAATATATATATATATATATATATATATATATATACATACTTAAAAACACCTTAAAAAAAAGTAGTCTAGTAGTCTTAAATTAAAATTGTGTCTCATGATACAACATGGGTGAAACAACCTTCAATCTCATCATATCTTTATCCTCTTTTCGTTTCCAGCATATAAATTCTAATAGTTGATAGCTAATGTAATTTATAATTGAGATATTACTAAATTTCTCACAATGACCGTCATATTGCATTTTAGGTATTATATAATACATTTGATTTTATTAAATTATATATCTAGTGCTCCAGATGATAGTTTAGTCAGTGTAGCGATAATTTGACCGAACATTCATATTTGGCCTATAATCTATTAATACAATTATATCGGAGCGAACATAAGTTGTGATATATTTAGGTAATAGCAAACAGAAAGTGGAAAGAACACCCAACAGACGTATGAAAATTGGGATACAACCTGGAAAAAGTGAATCCAAGGCGGATAAATTCTATATAATCATTGTAATGGATCTAAAGTGATAAAAATACATATCAAAGCGTAATACAATTTAAAATAAAAGGGGAAATGTGGTGTTAGTAGCAAACTCACAAAAGTAAGTGGAAAGCAGGCTTCTCACCCCACTTGGCATTATTTTCTCAAACTTGTAACTGAGTACGTGGACTTTTTCCTCCAGCCATATGTTTTTTTAAGTGATACCTATATTAGAGAAACAAGACCTAATATCTATGAAATGGAAACCTACATATATTTTAGCTACTGCTGATATAGCGCCTTATATTCAAATATCCCACACCAAAAGGGCATTTCAGCTATAAAGGATATACTGGATTTCCATCTACGCCTTCAATCTGTTCAAATTGATTTTCTAATGCAATGTATGTCATTTGTTCTCACCAAAAACTTCTTTTGGTTTGATGGTCAATATTGCCTTCAAAAATGTGGCGTTACCATGGGTACCAAATTTGCCCCCAGTTTTGCTAATATGTACGTCTCCCATTGGGAGCAACAGCATCTTAGGCTAGGTGCGGCTTGGTCCTATGGCAGCGCTACATAGACTATGTATTATTGATATGGGAAGGCACTACTGAAAGTTTGAACATGTTTTTCGAATGTATCAATCAAAACGATTATAACCTTAAATTTACTTTCAATACTAGTTCTATATCCATTGATTTTCTTGACCTTACAATTTATATAGATCAAAATCAAATAAAAACAAAAACGTTTTTGAAACCAACCGATTGTAATATAGCTATAGATCTATCCAGTGCCCATCATCCCCCCTGGCTCTCTAATATTCTAAAGAGCCAGCTCATCCGACTCAGAAGAAACTGTACGGACGATACAGTATTCTTACAACAAGCACAGGCAATAAAAAAACGCTATGTAGATAAAGGTTACAACTGTGACAAAACTAATACAGATATGCAGAATACATTAGATATGGATAGACCTTTTAAAAAACAATCACAAGAAACAACAAGATATGAAAAATCCTTGTGCCCATAATAACAAATTTCAGTTTGCATTTATCACTCAATACAATTCACAAGCGAAACAAATCGAAAAAATTCTCAAAAAGTATTGGTACATTCTTGAAAGAGACAGTCTACTTAAAGACATTATTCCTAAGAAGCCAACGGTTATTTACAAATGAGCAGATAACTTAAAAAACTAATTGGCTCCCAGCCTTCTTCCACAACATCACCTTCCCACATCTGGTACATTTCTTACACCTATACAAGGTTTTTTTGCTGTGGACATTGTTCCACATGCAAACATCAAAAAAAGGAAAATTACCGGTTTTATAGGAACTCATACAAAAAGATCCTATCAAATTAAGAAACATATCCAATGTTCTTCAACATTTGTAGTTTATTTACTCCAATGTGGTTGTGGGGCCCAATATGCAGGCCACACTATCCGTAAACTTCAAATCAGATTACTAGAACACTTCAACAACATCAAAAAAGGAAAACTTGATCAAAGTGTACCCAGACATTGCAGTACGTGCCCTTTTTTTCGTTGGGAAAATTTCCAGGCTTTTGGCATTGATCACATTGTATTAGGCTGTAGAGGAGGTGACAAACATCAGGAATTAATCCGACATGAGGCCTTTTGGATATATAGTCTAAAAACTTTACAATATGGCCTCAATGCTGAAATAGACCTTAAAGGTCTGATATAAGTTAAGCCCTATAATGTGATGGATGTCCATAGTCTATTCTTCTTCTTATGTACTCTATATATGGGTATATTGTACTTTGTTGTATTGTATTTTATTTTTATGTATTCATATGGATGGTTCCCATGTCATGCAATTGGTTTTATATAACACACATATACATATGTTGTGTATATGTGTTTCATTGTATCCATCTAGTATTGGCACAATACATATTCTCCTTTTTTAATTAATATATTTTTTATTATTATTTTTTTAAGTTATCAAATTTATTTTTCTTTTTCTTAGTTCTATATTTGGCCGCATTACTTGGGAACCTTCCTAAACCACTATTTTATTTTATTTTATTATTAATTTTTAATGCCTTTTTTCATACTTGTGTTTTTACATTTTATATACTTTTACGGCGACAGTTTGCCTGTATTGTGCATTTATTCTCTTTCGTATAGATACTTCTAATGTGCGTCTATGCACGTTCTGTTGATATCACGATCTAGTGTTTGGAACTCTAATTTCCACTACGCATGCGTTAGCTGCCGGAACAGATGCCACAGGAAGTACGTCATTGCGTTCTAAAAATGGAACGCACACCACCGGTGCACTGAATCAAGAGGAATTATTTTGGGTATAAGAAACCCTCCTAGCAAGTTCGGGGAATACTCTCGTTGTACTGTAACGCTTACCTTGTTGTTGATACCGATATGTACCTTTATTTTGACTTATATGTTGAATTGTTTATGCATTAAGGTTCAAGTTGGGCCAGACGAGGGACCCAAACCGAAAGCTTAAACCAAGCACGGATTCCTTTAAGACTGAGACCGGACCACTACTGGGACGACTGGGCTCGCTGCGCAACCGGGCGCCTGGGGCGGGTCTGGGAAAACCCCTACTCTCTCTGCAGACGCGCTATACGAGGTAACTTGCACCACCAACTTCCCTCACATGCTTACCCGAATTTTCCCTTAGGAAAATCTGACCGAGACCCCAGCTCACCTATATTAAACCACTTATTAAACATAATTAGCACAGCGCTGAGCTTATTTCCAGCCCAATCGGGTCAAACACACGGCAGCAATGTCCACCATAATTGTCGTCTCGCAAAATGCTAAAGGGTTAAATATCCCAGAGTAAAGATCGATAGCCCTAACAGACTTCCATAGACATAAAGCGAACTTTGTTTTCATACAGGAAACACACTTCCGTAAGGATGCTCCCCCTAGGCTTCAAAACAGGGATTACCCGAGAGGCTACTTCAGCTACTACACAGAAGCTAAGGCAAGGGGAGTAGCCATACTCGTAAGCCATCAGACGCAATTCACACACCAGGACCAACAGTTAGACGATGCAGGCAGGTTTATTTTCGTGAAGGGGAAAGTAGGGAACACCCAAATCACTTTGGCAAATATCTATTTGCCCAACAAGAAACAATCCCATTCCCTCAATAAAATACTGCGCAAATTAAATAATTTCTATGAAGGGATCCTTATAATAGGTGGAGACATCAACATCTCTTTAGATGTAGACCTAGACACAACTTCTACCTCACAGGGTTATCTAACACAGTCAAGAATGCAAATGAAAAACATCCTGTATAATGCCGAACTATATGACAGCTGGAGAGCGGTCAACCCCACGAAAAAAGACTACTCATTCTTCTCCTCACCCACAGGCACCTACTCAAGTATAGACACAATTTTCCTGCACCACAGACATTTACCCCTGATTAATGCGGCTTCTTACGGTCCAATCACGTGGTCAGACCACGCACCACTCACACTCAGACTGAACATACCTTCCATTCCTAATCCCACCGCTCAATGGAAACTCAATGACCTGATACTAAATAGCATGGAGGCAATCAACCAAATTAAAGAAACTGCCACAAATTACTTTAGAGAAAATTCTACTTCGGACACGACTCCGATTATGACGTGGGAGGTGAATTGATTCGGATAGCATCGACACTTAAACGTAAGAGGGAGCACACAATCACCCAACTCACTAAAGACATTAAAGCTATGGAAACTATACACCAGGATGCTTCTTCCCTAGAAAATTATAATCTCCTACTTGCTAAAAGGTCAGAACTCACAGCGCTTCTGACACTACATGCCAAACGTAAACTCTCGCTCACAAAAGGCTCCTACTACGCGCAGGGAGGTAAAGTGGGGAAACTCCTCGCACAAACACTCCAGGTAGATAGACAATCCAGCTTCATCTCCGAAATTAAATCCGAGGACGGTACTACCACATGCCACATGCCAGACATACTTAAAGCATTCCATAAATTTTATACTCATCTATATAACCTGAAATCCACCCAACCAACCACACAAGACATATTAGACTTCTTGGCCCCCAGAATAAAACACACTCTGCCACCTATAGATAAGGCTTTCCTTGATGAACCCATCACGATTGAAGAATTCCAACATGCAGTCAAGACCATCCCTTTAGGTAAAAGCCCAGGCCCGGATGGCTTCACTGGGAAATACTACAAATTATTGTCCCAAACTCTGGCACAGCCCTTTGTTAATGCATTTAATGCCCATAAACTATCAACTAGTATACCCAAGTCTGCACTAGAGGCGACCATTACTCTAATACCTAAACCAGGGAAAGACTCTACGTCCTGTGGCAGTTACAGACCCATCTCGTTGATAAATGCAGATCTCAAAATCCTCACAAAAATCATGGCTACTAGACTGAAACCTTTCTTACCTAGCCTTATCCACCAAGACCAGGCAGGTTTTGTTCTATGTAGGGAAGCAAAACATAACACAACTAAAATCATTAATCTGGGCTCAAACGCGCAAAATTAACAGTGTCCTATTGGCTATCGATGCGGAGAAAGCATTTGATAGAGTTAGCTGGGCACTCTTACAACACACAATGCGGCAATTAGGCTTTGGCCCTCGCTGGCAAGAGTGGTTAGACGCCATCTATTCCTCACCAACCGCCAGACTAAGGGTCAATGGTCAGTTATCACAACCAGTAACCATCACCAATGGGACAAGACAGGGCTGTCCTCTTTCCCCTATTCTTTTCATACTAGTCCTAGAACCGTTCCTTCAGGGTATTAGAGACAATAACAACATACAGGGCTTTGAAGTTGACAAGCAAGAGTACAAAGTCACGGCGTTTGCCGATGACCTTTTGTTCACGGTTGCGAACCCGCTCTTGACACTGCCCTATGTAATGGCAGAGATGGAAACATATGGTAAAGTTTCCAACTTCCAGGCGAACCTAAATAAATGCGATCTTTTACCAATTCACACCGCAAGAACCACGGACTCACTATTACAGTCTAAATTTAATTTCAATTGGGCACCGCGGTCAATTAAGTACTTAGGGGTTCACATCCCAAACAAGTTAGAGACGATCTATACACTAAATTTTCCCCCTCTCGTGGCAGTCATTACTAAGGATCTCCAGACATGGCACAAGCCATGCTTCGGCTGGCTACGTAGGAACAATATACTTAAAATGAACATCCTGCCTCGTATTCTATATCTCCTACAGACTCTCCCTATTACTATCCCACGCACTTTCTTCAACACGATTAGGTCCATGTTCACGAGATATTTATGGGCACACTTATCACCACGTTTGGCCTACGCCACCCTGACTAGAAGTAAGGAAAGAGGAGGAGTGAATCTCCCCGATGTTGAACTTTATCACCAGGCAATACACCTACAGAGGGTATACGAATGGACAAGACACGATCAAACCCACCAATGGGCTATTCTGGAGAACGCCTTCTCCAGAACCTCATTATCCATCCGCGTCTGGTCGCATCCCGACTCTATTCCTTCACGAAAGGGACCCCATCACGGACACCCGACAATCGACACAACCATTAAAACGTGGCATAGGCTTAGACAAACTCTAGATTTCTCTCCAATCCCATCCCCGCTATACCCAATTACACATAATCCCCACTTCCAACAGGGGAGCTCGGGCAAATCGTTCGAGCTCTATCACAAAAGCTCGACACTAAAACTGTGTGAGGTTGTCCAGGACGGTAAAGTTAAAACCTTGGACCACATCTTGCAGACTGACACCCCGACGGTATTACAACAATTACATTACCACCAACTGAAACACTTTATCAAGACGCACAACCTATTACCCGGGGGGGACAGGCCCTTAACGAAATTTGAACAACTGTCCTCCTCTAACCCGTTCTCTAGAAAAGTTTTATCTACCATGTACATACTAATTAGGGAGTCACAAGCACCTAATCTCCCAAGCTTTACAGCTAAGTGGTCAGAGGAACTCAGGGTAGAGTTCACACGCCCACAGTGGCAATCCATCCTTAAAGCGGCACATAATACTACCATTTCGTTGACAGCGCAAGAGAGTAATTTTAAACGCATAACACGCTGGCACTATACACCAGCGAGAATCCGCATGATCCATGACACGTCCACAGACAAGTGCTGGAGATGCGAGCAACCAGGAGCACATCATGCCCACGTCTGGTGGCAATTCCCGCAAATAGCGAAATTCTGGAACAGAATTCACACTGTCATTCTCAGCATTCTTCAGGCGGATTTTCCCTTAGCACCAGACCAATACATCTTTCTCTTACCCCCCCAGGGCTTATCAAAACTACAAACAGCACTTTTCCATCACCTGGCCATGGCCGCGGCGCAACTAGTTCCTAAATATTGGAAGCAGCCTACCACCCCCTCGCTCAGGGAATGGATTCAGAGGGTGGAGGACACGAAACAATTAGAAGGTATAGTGCAGGCTAAAGTAGGGAACTATGGGAAGTACACCAAAACTTGGGCACCGTGGATTGCGTTCACGACACTAGAGCCACACTAGACAATACACCATGATCACCTCACGACAAAGGATAGGGGGCGTGTGGGGGTGGCATCGGGCGAGGCCGCGGGCGTCCGGGAGCGCAGTGGAAACCGAGAACTGACATGGACGAACCTAGATGACTACGTATTAGTGACAATAGGGATGAGCCAGGACTCAGTGGCACTAACTACGGCGTTACAGGTTTGAAGTAAGATGTGGGATATGAAAGGAACCGAAGCCTCCTCAAGGCTACACCAATACAATTAGCGCCCTATGGAATTGAGCAATACTTCACTGTTACTACCTAAGCCCACACTAGTGACTACTGTGTTCTGAAACTAACGCTGTAACATGGATCAGCCTAACCAGCCTGACTCCATGACACCCATACTTCCGCTGCCCAACGTCCTGAGATTCACTATGTAACTATATTGTATCGTATATTACTATCTACTACCAGAGTTGAACCATTACTGATGCTTTTACTATGTATATTGTAACACGCAATGCTTACACCTTATACGGTATCACTGTAACTTTGCCAATCTTACATGACATATCTGTACTGTTAAAATATATGTCGGATCCAATGTATGCTTTACTTATGCTTCAAAATAAAAAAATTTAAATAAAAAAAAAAGAAACCCTCCATTCGAAGAATTATCACACATTCCTGAAGAAGTCCCTACTACTATTTGGACAAAATGCGTCGGATTGTGGACTCGGATTTTTTTTTATTTTTAGTATTATTTCTTTTACTTGGTTTCTCCTGCGGCCTGAGTTGGACTCGTCCAGACCTGCCACTCTGCTATTTTTTTATTATTCTTTATTTTTCTTGTCCATACAATCACAACAGGCGTGTAGAGCCACAACAGTGTCTACAAGCATTTTCAAGACATTTCAAAGTGTGGCAGTTTGGTCGGCACATTTTTGTATAACCATGAAAATAACAGGCTGTTAAACATTGCTTTTAGAACATAACATGCTAGTGTAAGTAGGCATATTAAAAGTGAGACATGAGTTTGATTTAACATGCTAATCTAGTTAAGACATACTGTGTTTGCTGTAGTATGGTTCATTTAGGCCAGGCTAATACAAGTCGCTTATTTAACATAACATGCTAGGGTAACTAACCGTGTTTAGAGTTAAACGTAAGTCTGATAGGACATGCTATATTAACTACATGCTGCGTCAAGACATACTATATTTCACTGAGGTATGGTCCTGGCAGGACAGGCGTTTAGTTATATACTTGGTTATACTGTCTGAGTGCTTATCATTGAGAGCAGGTTTATGTCAGCAGTGGTGCAGGATTCGGCAACAGTTAGAGAGAGCCTGTTTCGAGGGGCCAGTGATTCAGCCGATACCTCTGGTAGGCAACATTATGCAGTCTCTGCTCCAGTCAGTTGTGAAGTGTGCACGGTAGGTCGGGCATCTTGGGGCTCCCAGTCTTGCTGCTGGGTGGAGGTGGGGTGGGGATATTCCCCGGTTCCCGATGTCACGTTGAGGTTGTGCAGCCTGGGTACCCCTGGGCTGGGAGTCTGCCCCGGCGTTCAGCTGCACGGGTCCCTGGGTTGTAGCTGTGGTGTGTTGGCGTTGAGAAGAGCTGTACCGAGCGCTGGCTCCCGTTCCAAGTGAGTCACCTGTGTGGGTGGCTGGTTTAGCAGTCCCGCTCTTAGGAGTGTGGGGGCAAGCACTTGTGGCTTCCTTAACCACTTATGGGATCGCTGGTGTGTGTGTGGCCCGACGAATCCACGTGGCCACTATTTTCACCGCAAGGTGGAAGGCTATCCCGAGTTGCACAGCATAGTCCATAGGCCCGCACAGAGCCTATCGAAGTCCCCCAAGGGGTTCGTGGGTGGTTGGGCATGTGCGCTCCGTTTCTTGGGCCCTTGCTAGGCGGCCATCTTAGGCTGCGCTTCAGTGGCTTCGTGCCTCTGTAGTCGGCTCAGACTGTTTGTGCACCATCTGTTCCAGCCTGTCCATCCAGGGTGGACCGGGATATCCCCCCCGGTCCAAAGGGGGGGTAGGTTGCTTGTATTGTCGCTGAAGGGCCTCGGTGTCAGGGAGAGCGGCCGCCTTTCCCCGGGCCCTGTCCCAGTAGGCCACACTTGTCTTTTGACCTCCCTGGCCCCGACGGGCTTCAGGGTGGTATCAATCTGTTCAGCGGTGCATCCCCGACATGGGTAGTGCACCCTCAGAGGTATTTGAGTGGTCTATTTGTGGCTTTTGCCCCAATTGCTGCCCATTGGGCAGGAGCTCATGCTACACACGTCTGCAGGGCTTGGTGGCTCGGCTCCGCCCCCCCACTCTGCTATTTTATTCCACTTGCCAGTGGAGATATGCCTGTTACGTCTACTTGTCTGTAAATGCATTCTAATAAATCATTTTGTATTTTTATACATACTTCACTATGTATGGTTCTTTTCCTTCATTCCTTTGAAGATCCCCATACCACTAAGATCTACTATCAAATTCTACTTAACCCCAGATGGAGTGAGAAGCCTGCTTTCCACTTATGTTTGTGAGTTTGCTACTTGCACCACATTTTCACTTTTATTTTAAATTGTATTACGCTATCATATGTATTTTTATCACTTTAGATCCATTACAATGATTATATAGAATTTATCCGCCTTGGATTCACTTTTTCCAGGTTGTATCCCAATTTTCATTCGTCTATTGGGTGTTCTTTCCACTTTCTGTTTGCTATTTGTCTATTGGGTGTTAGTGAGGTACAGCTGGAAGTACTCCAATTTAACGCATTATCACTGTACCTTAAATGTGTATACTTTTTTTGTCTTATGTTCAAGTAATAAACTTATTTCATCACAGATAAACTAATTTGTACATTTTTATCATAAAGTGATTTATATATATTGTAAAAAAGTGTACATGTTTCATTCCTCAACCCTTAGTATTCTACCTTAATTGGCCACATTCGTATTCAATAGGGGAAAAAAATACAAAAAAAACCCAATCAGTTAATAAATCAACTAGTAGCATTATATTGCAGTAATATAGCATGCTTAGAATGTGATAATATAAACATTCTTCAATCATATTGTGTTTCAAATCTCAATTCGCTTCTATCGTGTATTTGTCTAAGTGAATTTTTCACAATGAATATAATATTATATTTATTTTACATTTATAATATTCTGTATATTGAATATTCTTTTGTGAAATTAGAACCTATAGTGTTTATGATAACACTTAATCAGTGTAGCATTAATTTATTGAACACTCATATTAAGCCTCTATCTATTAAACATTATATTAAGGTGATCATAAATCATGTTGTACCCAAATATTAAACTTATTAAATTTCAAATAATCAAATTTGTATGTTTCTATCATATAGTGATACATTCTGTTATACACATGTAAATATTATTTTGTTTTTGAGTATTAATTAACTCTTATCATTATACCATAATCACCCACATTTGAGTAGAAGAAGTGAAAAAAAAAATGGAGTACTTTATAATAAATATATTAATCTGAGTCGCCTCCGTATCGAGTAATTCTCTTGTAGGACTTCAGCTTAATTTTTTGCTTGCTAGTCATTCTTTTATTTTCTCTGGGTGGTCAAAGGTATCAATTCTGCCTTCAAAAACGATGATCATCTTGGATGAAAAATTCCATTTGAATCTTATGTTGTGCTTTTTGAGGATATTCATTTCTGGCACAAACATTCTTCTTTTAATTCTTGTATTGTAAGATAGATCTGGAAGTGCAATTATGTTGGAGTATTTCCCTTCTTTTATTTTTTTACCTCTATTTGCTTTCAAAACTTTTTCTTTAAATTCGTAGAAACGGAAGCAAGCGATAATGTCTCTGGGTGCTTCAGATGCAACATTTGAAGGTTTACTTAACCTGTGGCACCTGTCAATTTTTTCATCATAGTGAGTCCCAACATTTTAAAATAATCTTGTAGCAGTTGTCTCAGATCTTCTTGTTTGCCAGTGTCTAAATCTTAGATTTTTCCTGTGTGAATGGTCATTTATTTTATTTTCCAGATAAGCTATTTTGGTAGACATATTTGTTGATTCATCTTTTATAGATCTTATTTGAAAATCTATATTTCCTATCAAATCTTCCATCACTTGGAGCTTATTTGTCAGTTTTATTATATCATTTTTAATTTCTTGTTTCAGCTCTGATGAGTTAGATAGAATGCATTTTTTTTATTTCTTCAAGTAGAATTTGTAAACTTGAATTAAGAACTTTAATCATAACTTCTTAATTTTCTTTGCTTATTTCCAGTAATGATATGTCAGAGTTGGATAATGATTCTCTATCTTTTAACTCTTTAGCATGTGGAGAGAAGTAAGTGGAGAGGCTACTATCCTGTTTTGTATCTTTCCTTCTTTCTTTCTTAGATCTTAATTTTTGCTCATGGGAAGTCTTTTTTGTAGCAATAATGCTAGTTTGCCTTAATATTTTATCAGTAGGAGAATAGAGTTTACACCAGGTCTTAATAAAATTAATATTAAGTATACAATGGCAGAAAAGGAGCGTTAAACATACACAAAAAAAAAAAAAAAAATAAAAAAACTAGCTAAAAACGTAAGATTAAATATGCTCAATATATGTTCTGAAAGAACTAAATGTATAGATAACATCAGATACAAAATACATCCTAATGCAAGTTGAAAAAGCTATTCTCCATTTAAAACAAGTCGGGAAGGTACTCTCAAATAAAATAATGAATGTTAATAAACAGAATACCATTGCCAGATTAATTGTCAATAATAAATAAAAAAAAAAAAAGACATTGCTAGAGAATTTGCTAATTACTATGAAAACCTCTATAACTTAAAATCTATTCCACCCACAATATCTCCAATCCTTAAACGTGGGAAAGATCCAACGTTTACCTCAAATTATAGACCAATATTGTTACTAAACATGGACGTAAAGATATTTTCAAAGATCTTAGCCACTCAACTCAAATTAATAATTCCACAAATTGTTCATAAAGATCAATTAGGTTTTATCCTGGACAGAAATCCAATTGATAACACCCGAACAATAATAATTGTTATTCATAAAATAGAATTAACTAACACAGAAATGTTCTTTCTGGCCCTTGATGCAGAAAATATAGAGTGGGGTGGAAATACCTAGACTCCATCTTAAAAAACTTTGGGATAATAGGTTGGATTAAGGATAACATTATGGCTCTATGTTCTAATCCTAAAATAACAGGTCCTGCAGCGACCTCTGGCTCTAATGTGGTACTGTTAAAATCCCCCCTACGGAGGTATCTAACTGAACAGACTGAACAAGATCAACAAGATCAAAATGGCACAATGGCTCATATAATAAATAAGCAAAATGCAATTGAGTCCATCAGCATCAGAGTGCTCTACGGAGGGTTTAGATCTTAGAGCAACTACCCTCAAAATCTGATGTATTGGCTATGTTTAAAAAGATGGACGATAGCTTTGGCGAAAAACTACCAGTTGTTACTACAGTACCTAGGTGCTAGAGTTGACCAACCCTCTTACCCCCTTCCGAGAGATGCCGATATGGCTTGTGGACACAGTTGTGTACACAGGTGTGGCATCATATCTAAATTCAGTATTAGATATTATACTCATACATTTCTACATATTTGGAATCCCTTCTATGTATTCGCCTGGTTCATTACCTATTACCCCCCTCTCTGCCTAATACTTTTTATCAAGGAAATTCCTCCTAGAACAAGGCATCCTATAGGCTCCAGTCTCTGTCCCCCAAATGGCCCACATTAGCTTTATGTCCATGAATGTTAAAGGCCTTAACTACCAAGAAAAGTGATCTATACTTGCGCAGGAGTTGGACAGACTTTCAACCTAGACTTAGGTAAAAAAAAATAATCAAACCTACTAACGTATTTATACAAAGGGGAAATCTAGAGGAGTGGCAATACTCTTGACTTCACACTGGAGTTGTAATGAGTTAGATAGCAAATATGAACCAGGAGGGAGATTTGTCTTTATAAAGGGGAAGATTAATGACCACACCATCACCTTATTGTATTCAGTTTCAGGAGACTGGTCTGTGCATGGCCTCCTGAGACTGAATACAGAGTGTTGGAGACACAAAGCAGGAAGTACAGAGTGGGGATTTAAAACAGGCTGAGCACACATTAACTACAGTACAGAAAAACAGGAGAATTCCCTATATTACAATTTTAAGGGAGGATCGATGGGGCATTTCTGACTATATGAGTAAGGAACCAGTGCCAGCTTCAGTGAGCACTATTGGCTGTCTCCTTTTTTCCTAAGAATTGGACACCAGTGACTACATATCCCTTAAGCGGGGATTATACCGCTGTACGCGCTTTACCCTAGAGCTGGGTATAAGCTCTTGCAAATGTGAGTTCTCTACCATTATTTTCTATTACGTCCATATTTGAGCTATACATATTGCACTATTGGTTGTCCCTCTCTTTTATCTTCTATATAAGTGGAACCACTACTATATCTGAAGACCCTACCATTGCACCAACTTCCTTAAAGACCATTCGTAAGGACATATAAGTTGGACTTCTTTTTATTTGGACTTTGCTTATTTTTATTCTGTTTTTATTATTTAATGTGGCGCAGCCTTTTCTATTGTTGTTTTTATTTGTCTTGTTTTAAAGGGTTTTGAGGGATTCCCCTTTAAGGGTTGCTGCCTATTAGTTGACCAGCGCTGTCTCATCCATCTTCCACTAGATCCCACTACATGTCCACCAAATGTGAATCAGATTACCTTCCTCAGAAACATAGAAACATAGAAACATAGAAACATAGAATGTGACAGCAGATAAGAACCATTCGGCCCATCTAGTCTGCCCAATTTTCTAAAAACTTTCATTAGTCCCTAGCCTTATCTTATAGTTAGGATAGCCTTTTGCCTATTCCATGCATGCTTAAACTCCTTTACTGTGTTAACCTCTACCACTTCAGCTGGAAGGCTATTCCATGCATCCACTACCCTCTCAGTAAAGTAATACTAATACTTCCTGATATTATTTTTAAACCTTTGTCCCTCTAATTTAAGACTATGTCCTCTTGTTGTGGTAGTTTTTCTTCTTTTAAATATAGTCTCCTCCTTTACTGTGTTGATTCCCTTTATATATTTAAATGTTTCTATCATATCCCCCCTGTCTCGTCTTTCCTCCAAGCTATACATGCTAAGATCCTTTAACCTTTCCTGGTAAGTTTTATCCCGCAATCCATGAACCAGTTTAGTAGCCCTTCTCTGAACCCTCTCTAAGGTATCAATATCCTTCTGAAGATACGGTCTCCAGTACTGTGTACAATACTCCAAGTGAGGTCTCACCAGTGTTCTGTATAATGGCATGAGCACTTCTCTCTTTCTACTGCTAATACCTCTCCCTATATAACCAAGCATTCTGCTAGCATTTCCTGCTGCTCTATTACATTGTCTGCCTACCTTTTAAGTCATCAGAAATAATCACCCCTAAATCCCTTTCCTCATATGTTGAGGTTAGAACTCTATCAAATATTCTGTACTCTGCCCTTGGGTTTTTACGTCCAAGATGCATTATCCACATTAAATGTCAGTTGTCACAATTCTGACCATTTTTCTAGTTTACCTAAATCATTTGTCATTTGGCTTATCCCTCCTGGAACATCAACCCTGTTACATATCTTAGTATCATCAGCAAAAAAGACATACCTTACCATCAAGACCTTCTGCAATATCACTAATAAAAATATTAAAAGAGAATGGGTCCAAGTACAGATCCCTGAGGTACCCCACTGGTGACAAGTCCAAGCTTCGAATATATTCCATTAACTACAACCCTCTGTTGCCTGTTACTCAGCTACTGCCTTACCCATTCAACAATATTTGAATCCAAACTTAAAGATTGCAGTTTATTGATAAGCCTTCTATGTGCAACAGTGTCAAAAGCCTTACTGAAATCTAGGTAAGCAATGCCTACTGCACCACCCTGATCTATAGTTTTAGTTACCCAATCAAAAAAATCAATAAGATTAGTTTGGCATGATCTCCCTGAAGTAAACCCATGTTGTCTCTGATCTTGAAATCCATGTGTTTTAGATGTTCATCAATCCTATCCTTTAACATGGTTTCCATCACTTTCCCCACTACTGAAGTAAGGCTTACTGGCCTATAGTTGCCTGACTCCTCCCTATTACCTTTCTTGTAAATGGGCACAACATTCGCTAACTTCCAATCTTCTTGGACTACTCCTGTTAACAATGATTGGTTAAATAAATCTGTTAATGGTTTTGCTAGTACACCACTAAGCTCTTTTAATAGATTTGGGTGTATTCCATCAGGTCCCATTGACTTATTTGTCTTTACTTTTGACAGTTGAAATAGAACCTCTTCCTCTGTAAACTCACGTGTAATAAATGACTCATTTATCCTTTTTCTCAACTGAGGTCCTTTCCTTCATTTTCTACTGTAAATACAGAACAAAAATATTCATTGAGGCAGTCAGCCTGACCTTTATCCTCTTCTACATACCTTCCTTCTTTTGTTTTTAATCTAACTAATCCTTGTTTTACTTTTCTTTTCTCATTTATGTATCTAAAAATGTTTTATCCCCCTTTTTTACTGACTGTGCTATTTTCTCTTCTGTGTGTGATTTGGAAGCTCTTATAACTTGCTTAGCCTCTTTCTGCCTAATCTTATAGATCATTTTGTCTTCCTCACTCTGGGTTTTTTATAATTCCTAAATGCTAACTTTTTGTTTTTAACTATTTTGGCCACATCTGCGAGTACCACAGTGGTTTCTTTTTTTTTTGCTTTTACCAAGCCTGCCTGTTGCCTTCAACAAATAAATTTCTCTTGGACTCCATTTAAATTGCTCCAGTCTGATAATGACTCCTCTACCCATATTCTAATTTTAGAAAAGTCTGTTTTTCTAAAGTCTAAAACTTTTGTTTTTGTGTGGTGTGACTCAGTCACTGTTCTTATATTAAACCACACTGACTGATGATCACTGGATCCTAAACTTTCACCTACAGTAATATCTGATACCAAATCTCCATTTGTTAACACTAAATCTAGTATGGCCTCTTTACGAGTTGGCTCCTCAACAACTTGTTTTAGAGACAATCCCAGTAGGGAGTTTAGAATATGTGTGCTCCTGGCACAAGTAGCTAATTTTGTTTTCCAATTTACATCAGGAAGATTAAAGTCACCCATGATGATAACTTCCCCCTTCATTGTCATTTTAGCTATTTCCTCAACTAGTAGATTATCTAACTCTTCAATTTGTCCTGGGGGCCTATAAATCACACCTACACGAGTTACTGTGTGATTACCAAATTCCCCTAACTTTTATTAGGCTAGATTTTATGCTATCCTTCACATACAAGGCCACCCCTCCCCCTTTCTTGCCTTCCCTATCTTTCCTATATAAAGAGTACCCTGGTATTGCTATGTCCCAGTCATTTTTCTCATTGTACCATGTCTCAGTAACAGCGACTCAAACACTTGGGGGAAATAGTCGGATAGATTTTGTGCAGCTTATGCGGCATCAAGTATCATTTGTAAAGAATCTTTCTGTGCACCTCTATGTGCGTATAGCATTTTGTCAATTTGGACAGGCCATTGAACGACCGCATCCACGCAGCGTTTGTGAGTTCCGCTCCACAATCAGTTTCCCATTGGGTCTTGCAAGACTCCGGTTTAACGGGTTGCATTTCCAACCAGGCTCTGTAGCAGAGAGAAAGGGCCTTTGGTTTGGTAGGGCTACCCAGCACCTGAGCAGTATTAAAGGGAGTGACAACAGCCTGGGCTCTGTACCTGTGCTAAGTGGGGAGTGAGTGTGTGAGGCCAGCATGCTTCTCACTTGTATACAAAAGCATCTTGGCTAGGGATGCCCCACCGATCCTGCAAATACAGGAAGGCTCTCATCTTATTCCACTCTAGTAGGTGGCCAATTTGTGTGATGCCTAACTTTAACCAACCGTTTAGAGGCACCAACTGTGCTACGGCTTTAAGCGGAGTCAACTGACCTTTCGGGTGGAATTTGGATTTATATCCCAACCGTGACATGAAATTGTCCCACACTGTCAAGGTTAGTTTAGTAGGGATAGAGTAGAGTCCTGTGAGTGTTGCGGAGGTGCTTCGGGATCCACAGGTAATTTGTTATGGATTGGTCTGAAAATTGGGCCCTCTTTAAGCCTACCCATTGTATTAGACCTTGGGGTGAGTGCATGGTAATCCCTGCAGCAAGAGCAGAGGCTTTAAGGTAAAGATTTATGTTAGGAAGGCCAACTCCTCTATTGGTCAGGGTTTTTTGTAGAAGAGAAAGAGGTAGCCTCGGTCTCTTGCCACCCCAAATAAAAAAACTGCACGCTGACTGCAGCGACTTGTGGAGTGAACCCGGGACTTTTCACTATGCCAGATATCGAGGGTGTGATCTTAACTCCTAAATATGTGAGTGAAGATATTCCCCAGTCGAATGTGTATGTGTTCCGTAACTCTGCTACCCCTATCCCCGACATCCCAATGGGCAGTGCCTGCATCTTGTCTTTATTATTTATAGTGAGATAGTTCCCCAAATCTCTTCAATAATTACAGGATATGAGGTAGTGCTTGGTGTGGGTTTGAGAGTGCTATTAAGATATCATCCGCAAAGAGAGCAAGACAGTAGTCCTTCCCATGAATTTGGAAAACCCCAACTATTTTACTAGCGATTGATGCCAAAAAGGGTGGATTGGTCCTATCTATTTACTATATTGGAGGCTCTGGGGTTTGGGCCTAGACTATGAAACTGGATACAGGCACTCTATAGAGGCTCCACAGCTAGTATCCGAGTTAATGGCCAATTTTCTATACCCTTTTCCATTAGTAATGGCACCAGACAGGGGTGTTGTCTATCTTCTCTTCTTTTTGTTTTTGTAATAGAACCATTTCTTACGGCCATTCGGAATAATATATGTATAATAATAGATCCAGGTTAATTGGTGGAGAGGTTAAGGTTACTGCATTTGCAGATGATGTTTTACTCATGATCACAGACCCATTAGTTACTTTACCTTCATTACAGAGGGAACTAGAGAAATTCGTTGTAACTTCAAATTTTAAGGTTAACATAGACAAATGTGAGCTATTGGGGATTTCTGTACACACTACATTGAAAGAGCAGATACAAGTGGACAGACAATTGGTTAACCTACTTAGGTTTGAGGCTGATAGCACAATATCAAGAACTGTATAAATTAAAGTATGGACCGCTAGTAGAAAGTATTCATAAAGATCTTAAAAAATGGGATATGCTCTTTTTCTCCTTGATGGGTAGAGTAAACATCATAAAAATGATGGTTCTCCGCAAAGTTCTATATCTGTTTCAGACCATGCCTATATCAGTGCCGGGAGAGTTCTTCCATAGAATGTGGTCTCTGTTCATTTCTTTTGTCTGGAGAAATAAAACTCCATGCATTGCATACTATCATACTAACATCTCCTATAGATAAAGGCGAATTGGACCTCCCACATTTACATAGATATTATGTGGCTGTATTGTTTATTCAAGTAGTTTAGGTAGTGGACTGCCATGGATAAGAAAAAAACTTTGGTATGCTCTGGAGCAGAGCTTTGCAAAAGCTAGGCTACATACACTCCCATGGCAAACATGTCAATGAAGAGTACTCTCACCTAATAAACACTTATTCATTCATCATACCTTACATATTTGGAAATGCTTGGGAACTTGCACCAGGTTTATCTATATACGTTCCCATAGCATTTAACCTTGATTTCCAGAATGGACATGGTAATAACTTTTTAAGTAGGCTATTGGGGGTTTTAGATCTGACGATATCAATGATTCTGACGGAGGATGAGCCTCTAAAGATGAGGAATTTCTCCCAGCTGAATAGAAGGGCGACACTTTCAGATATAATGAGACTCTCCCAATTAAATTTTGTTATAAACCACTCAATCTTATCATATTGACAACTGAGAGATAAAACGGCATTTGAGCAATTATATGGCCCAAGGGGAATTCATAAATAGTATTTGTCCAGTATATACCATATAATACAGACTGGCGATATGGAAAACAGGTGCCCTCCTTCAAACGGAAGTGGATGCAGGGTCTACATATACACTTGACCGATAGGGAATGGTCATACGTCCTTAAAATGGGGATGGAAACACCAGTAAGCATCTCAAGAAAGGAATAATTTTTTAAAATAATTACTAGATGGTATAGGACCCCAGTGCAATTATATTACTATTGGTCATCAGTGAGTGATCAATGCTGGAGGTGCAATATTGAGCAAGGAGATATGAAACATATTAGATTATTTTGGCAGCATGTCTTAACACACATACACAAGATTTTACCTACATATACGCAGTTAACTCCATCTCAGATATTGTTGGGCTGGCCCTCCTCTTTCCATGAGAAACACCAGCAGCAATTGCTGTACCTTATACTGAATGAAGAAAATGCTCTGATTCCAGTACATTGGCGTAAGCCACTTGTACCGACCATATACATACGGTACAAGGTGGAGTATATTAGATATAATCAGTCTTCCAATAGTAATGGCATTGAAATAGTCCAAATGAGAATATGCTCTAGAATATAAACATAAATAGCAAGAAAATAGTGCAATATAGCAAATTGCAATGGGTAACCAATATGTATAAGAGATTTAACACTCACAAACATAGAGCCAATTAAAAGGCTCAATAGTAGAGCTTTGTGGGTACTAAAGAGACCCACTTCCTTCTTTTTGCTGCTTGCAGTATCCAAAAGTAGGATGTCCTCTCAGGATATATTAAAAATAAAGTGCTTTATTTGAATGTGCACATAAATATATAAAATACATAAAAATCAATAGAAAACCTTACAGTTGCTGAAGGTTGATCCTTTTAAAGTGCAAAACGCGTTTCACCTCGTTTAGAGGCTTCCTCAGTTGCTAAATTGTGTTCACAGTAATTCTGCCTTAAATGTCCTCCCCTCTGGCGGTCTTTTTCGGCCTTTTCGAAAGTATTTCACTTCTGCTTCCGGGTTCGGCATTTTGCGTTCCATCCGTGGAACGCATGTATCCTCTGACGCATAGGTTTAATGTTGCTGCGTTCCACTTCCGTTTCCGATTTCCGGGGTTCGGCTGTATGCGTTCCATTCGTGGAACGCAAATGTCGCTTTAGATTATTACATTACGTACCCCAGGCACCCTTCTGTGCATTTTCATCTTGTCACAGTCTTAATATTATAGATGACAGAATGTAAAACTAAAACATATACTTAAGGGAAGCATAGATATCATATTATATATAATATATCTCTGAAATGTATTAGAGAATAATAATGTCAAAAATAAATAAATAAATAAATATTATTTTTTTCTTTTTTTCTCTTTCCCTTTTTTTTTCTTCCCCTTTCTTTTTCTTTCCTTTTTCCTTCTTTTAAAAATCTGGATAAAAAGGAATAAACAACCATAAAATAAACTAGTTAAAAGTGGCATACTTCAAAATCCAAATTTAAGCCATCAGGGACCAAAGTTTTAAAATAAAATATAAAACTCATTTTTTCTTTTCCTAATGCTTGAATATAATTTCCCCCTCTCCAGTTTCTTTTGACTTCTTTTATTGCGCAAAAGGATAGGTTTTCAGAGTTTTGGTTGTGTACTTGTTTAAAGTGCAGCGATACGTTATGGGTTTCCAAACCATTTCGTATGTTTCTAATATGTTCGGCAATTCTTGTTTTTAAAGGTCTTATCGTTCTACCTATATAAAGAAGGTTGCATGGGCATTTTAACATGTATATAATCCCCTTTGAGTGACATGTAAGGTGGTCATTTATAACGTGAGGTTTCATAGTGAATTCTTTTAAATCTTTTATATGTCTTTTCTTGCTCTTGGTTGTCCTACAAGGGAGACATGTTCTGCACCCATAAAAACCCTTCAAATCTTGAATATGGTTATTGCATTTTTTAGGGGATAAATGACTTTTTACTAAAATATTTTTAAAATTCTTAGCTCCTCTGTATATTATTTTTGGATGTACGGGTAAAATCTGATTTAAAATTGGGTCATCTCTTAATAAGTGCCAATGTTTTTTAATTATGTTACGGGTCTGTCTGTTTTGTCCATTATAGTTACAAATAAAAGTGATCTCATCCATTTGGTTTGTGGTTGTTTTTTGTCTATATTTTAACAAGTTTTTTCTTTGTAATTTTCTCACTTCTTCTCTCTCTTTATCCAAAATTACTTCATCATATCCCTTTTCAACAAATTGTTCCTTAATATAGTTAGACTGCTGTAGGTAATCGGAATCTAATTTACAATTACGCCGGATCCTCAGAAATTGGCTTCTCGGTGCGTTATTTAACCATGGATGGTGATGACAGCTGGTTTTCTCAATATAACAATATAACCAATAGTTATATTGCGAAAACCAGCTGTCATCACCATCCATGGTTAAATAACGCACCGAGAAGCCAATTTCTGAGGATCCGGCGTAATTGTAAATTAGATTCCGATTACCTACAGCAGTCTAACTATATTAAGGAACAATTTGTTGAAAAGGGATATGATGAAGTAATTTTGGATAAAGAGAGAGAAGAAGTGAGAAAATTACAAAGAAAAAACTTGTTAAAATATAGACAAAAAACAACCACAAACCAAATGGATGAGATCACTTTTATTTGTAACTATAATGGACAAAACAGACAGACCCGTAACATAATTAAAAAACATTGGCACTTATTAAGAGATGACCCAATTTTAAATCAGATTTTACCCGTACATCCAAAAATAATATACAGAGGAGCTAAGAATTTTAAAAATATTTTAGTAAAAAGTCATTTATCCCCTAAAAAATGCAATAACCATATTCAAGATTTGAAGGGTTTTTATGGGTGCAGAACATGTCTCCCTTGTAGGACAACCAAGAGCAAGAAAAGACATATAAAAGATTTAAAAGAATTCACTATGAAACCTCACGTTATAAATGACCACCTTACATGTCACTCAAAGGGGATTATATACATGTTAAAATGCCCATGCAACCTTCTTTATATAGGTAGAACAATAAGACCTTTAAAAACAAGAATTGCCGAACATATTAGAAACATACGAAATGGTTTGGAAACCCATAACGTATCGCTGCACTTTAAACAAGTACACAACCAAAACCCTGAAAACCTATCCTTTTGCGCAATAAAAGAAGTCAAAAGAAACTGGAGAGGGGGAAATTATATTCAAGCATTAGGAAAAGAAGAAATGAGTTTTATATTTTATTTTAAAACTTTGGTCCCTGATGGCTTAAATTTGGATTTTGAAGTATGCCACTTTTAACTAGTTTATTTTATGGTTGTTTATTCCTTTTTATCCAGATTTTTAAAAGAAGGAAAAAGGAAAGAAAAAGAAAGGGGAAGAAAAAAAAAAAAGGGAAAGAGAAAAAAAGAAAAAAAAAGGAAAAGAGAAAAAAAAGGGAAAAAAAATATTTATTTATTTATTTATTTATTTTTGACACTTGATATATTTGTTTTATAAAATGGACTGACATCTTTTTAAATGATAAACATGGAACCATGTAATTTTTTTTCAAAATCCTTGTTTGATTGAGGTATAACCATATTATGAAATAACTAATTTTTTAGAGATACATTATATGCAATGTGATATCCATGCTTCATTTGAACACATGACTTAGTTCTATATTTTTATTCTCTAATACATTTCAGAGATATATTATATATAATATGATATCTATGCTTCCCTTAAGTATATGTTTTAGTTTTACATTCTGTCATCTATAATATTAAGACTGTGACAAGATGAAAATGCACAGAAGGGTGCCTGGGATACATAATGTAATAATCTAAAGCGACATTTGCGTTCCACGAATGGAACGCATACAGCCGAACCCCGGAAATCGGAAACGGAAGTGGAACGCAGCAACATTAAACCTATGCGTCAGAGGATACATGCGTTCCACGGATGGAACGCAAAATGCCGAACCCGGAAGAGGAAGTGAAATACTTTCGAAAAGGCCGAAAAAGACCGCCAGAGGGGAGGACATTTAAGGCAGAATTACTGTGAACACAATTTAGCAACTGAGGAAGCCTCTAAACGAGGTGAAACGCATTTTGCACTTTAAAAGGATCAACCTTCAGCAACTGTAAGGTTTTCTATTGATTTTTATGTATTTTATATATTTATGTGCACATTCAAATAAAGCACTTTATTTTTAATATATCCTGAGAGGACATCCTACATTTGGATACTGCAAGCAGCAAAAAGAAGGAAGTGGGTCCCTTTACTACCCACAAAGCTCTACTATTGAGCCTTTTAATTGGCTCTATGTTTGTGAGTGTTAAATCTCTTATACATATTGGTTACCCATTGCAATTTGCTATATTGCACTATTTTCTTGCTATTTATGTTTATATTCTAGAGCATATTCTCATTTGGACTATTTCAATGCCATTACTATTGGAAGACTGATTATATCTAATATACTCCACCTTGTACCATATGTATATGTTTATTTTTATGTGGGGATAAAGGGATACCCACAATAAGGTGTTTTGAGTATATACTATTTTGTGTCACTCATTGGGATATTGTAACGTAGCAATTTCACTTGTACCGACCAGATAACAATGGGTCCAGAGAGTTGAGAAATTGAGGGAGGTGGAGGAAATCCATTGGTCGGTACTTGGGAAGAGAGAGGATTACCTCAAGGTTTGGGAGCCATGGTTATTATACTGGAGAGACCCCTCAGAAATAGTGTCCTAGATTAGACCCTAGAAGGTAAAGGATATAGAATGTGTAATAGGCAGGTTCACCCCCATTATCTCCCCTTTCTTTCTTTTTTGAACTACTTAATTGATATTGAGGATATAGATATCAGAGGTTTTATTATTGAATAGAGAGATATATTTCAAGAGTCGGGGATATCGTATTTTTTGTGGTTGTTTTTAATGGATATCTCACGATGCTTGATAACTTTGTCCCTCCTTTTCCTCTTCCGGTACCCTCATTTATATGGGTCTTTAGAAATCTAATGAGATGAAATAAGGGGAAGGTAAATGAAGTAGAAAGGAAAATGAGAAATAAAATATGATGAAAAAGGTATATCTTTAAATAATACTTATATATACCACTTTGATTAATTTCTCCAAAAGAATATATATATAAAAAAACAAGGTGGAGTATGATACCCTAATATATATAAGTTACACGAAGCAGTTATGTTAACTCACTTCACCTCTTGTTTAAAATCAAATATCAGTGATTCTGATTGGTTTTATTTTGAAAAAATGGCTATGGGTTCCTGTGAAATATCTAAACATTTTTGGTCTAATTTATCAATGCTTGCCTCGAATTCCCAGATGAATCCAATCATTAATGATATGAATTTTACTTTAAAGAAACTAAAAAAATAATTTATTTTCTAATACAATATCACAGAAAGCTCCAATCGAAATTCTCTCATATGATATATCGGATCTAAACCTAACATCATGGATAACAAGTGGATTTTTTAAAAATAACTGATGTTCTGGAGAATGGTAAATGAATGCCCTCCAACCAACTGCAACAAAAATTTAATTTATTAAGTAGAGATATATTTACATACCTAAGAATAAAAAAACTATTTAATGAGTAAGGAACATTTCTCAAATCATTGGATGGATGACTTACTCCATTATTCCCTTACTCATAAAAGAAAAATGTTATCGAAAATTGTAAAATTATCTATCCTCACATATCAAAACATAACCTATAAAAATGCAAAAACCTCCACCTATATGCAAATGGTAACAATAAATGCATGTTGAATTTTCAATGGAAGATTGGTTGAAGGGCATTAAAGTTGTATCTCAGATTATCCACTGCATCTCTATGTTAGAACTGCATTATAAAATAATTTATAGGTGGTATCTAGTTCCAACAAGAATTAATAAAATATCAAGAAATTATTCTGAAATCTGTTGGAGATGTCACCTAGAAAAGGGAAACTTATCACATAGTTGGTGAAATTGCACCAAATTAGATATCAAATATCAGATAAAATTATGTCTACAGGAACTCTTTAACATTGACAAATTTAATTCTAATATGTTCCTATGGTACAAAGATTTCCCAGTTTGCAATAAATTCCAAGAATATTTAATAACACACATTCTTTTTGCTGCTAAGATAACTTTAACACACAACTGGAAATCAAAAAGTTAGAATTGTCAAATATTTGCAAACAAATTTCATACCAAAATCGTATGGAACGTAGTTTCTTTGTAACCACAGACACAGTGGAGAAATTTTAAAAGTATTGGCAAACTTGGATAAATTATATAAATAACTAGCATTATGATAGGTACCTCACAAAACTCACCTCTGACTAATAACTTTAGATAAACAATATTTACCAATTTTTCTTTCTCTCAGGAACCCATAGTATGAATGGAGGATGTTTGTAATAATTTTGTCTTCACTTGCTATTTGTTAACAGTTTATTATTGAATAGGTATATGTACATGTATTTGATTATACTTTTATTATACATTGTTAAAATTCACAAACACACTAATGGAAATATTGAAAATATAAATAAATAAAGTATACAAATATTGTCTTAAAAAAACTAAAAACATAAAATGCACCTATCCTCGTACCACCAGCACAAACACACACACAAAACCACTCTCTAACATACAGAACATGTCACATGTTTTACTGACATTGTGGTATATCAGGTAACTTTTGAAGATAATTATTCCAAATTTTACTGCAAACTGCAGTATTAACCTGTAATAAAACAGTCAATTGTTCTATAGTGTAAACCTTATATACTCTATCATGTACCTTGTTGAAGGTTAGTGCATATTCCTTCCAAGATTTATATATATATATATATATATCTCTTATGAATCAATTTGAAATGATTCTACAATGTCTAGAGATTCTACTTTGTGAAAGTTACCAGTAGCCTCTGAGCTGTCAAAGGGAGTAATCATACAAACATTATTCATACGTGCCCTGACTATGTTTTAATAGTTATACACATTAGCTTCTTTGGTTGGAGAATGCTTAATAGATTTCTTACTCAATAGGCAACTGCTAACAATAACATGTTTACTATTGTAGTGGAAACCATTTTTACACTGGAAATAGCATATTGAAGTTGCTTTGAACATATATTATGGTTCATGTCATATTACAATTTAGGAAAGGGGTCATTTAGATAATTCTATATTTAAAGTTTCCATTATCATGTAAAAAGCCCCTCGATACATCTATGCACACACCTTCTAAACACCAACACTCTCTACAGCCCATATAATCACACACTAACATGTGCAAACAATAGCCCCTTTACATAAATAGCCACACTACAGTCCCTATGCACTTATGTACACTACAGTTCTATACACAGTACACTCTCCAAAAACACTACACCCCACAGACAAATAAACATAGACATGTTCTAGATTTCTAAAGCACCTATACAGACAGACAGACACACACACACACAAAATCTCTACAGCCCCTAGACACACTGTACAGCTAGTGGAAACACAGAGTTCCCAACCCCACATAGTACACAACAGACCCCTTCACACATACTACATTACAAACAGTAATCTCTACACACACAATTCCACAAGCAGCCTCCAACCACATACAGCACCACAGGCATCCTCACATACATAATACCCTTTACTGGCTGTATCCCTGTCCCACTATTTTCCTCTGGTTATCTAATTTATAGGCACACCAGAAACAAGTCATCAGCAAGTGCAGTGAGAGTGTGTCCTCAAATTTGCTTGACACTGTCCCCATTCAAGAGATTTCAACAGGGCTTAGTTGCTTCATCTAAGTGCTGCTTTTAAGTGTGAGGTTGGAGATATTCTGGAGATAAACTGGAGGTAATCTGTGGTATTCAGGAGGACTAAAAATTTAAGATTTGTTTGATTTAAATTATTCACCTCATTGAAATGGCAGACTTAGTTCAGTGTAATAGTTGTTATGCATTTGTTTCACGTTCCACTTTTTGGAGATTTGGATGCTGTCTAATCTGTAGACAGTTCTCTATATTGCAGCAAGAAATTGTATTTTTGAAGTCTGAGATTCAGAGTGTAATGGTGTTATGGAGACAGGCTCAGGTACTGAGGATAGTGGTGTTATGGAGACAGGCACTGAGGGTAGTGGTGTTGAGGAGACAGGCTCAGGCACGGAGGGTAGTGGTGCTGTGGAGACAGGCTCAGGCACTGAGGGTAGTGGTGTTGTGGAGACAGGCTTGGAGACTGTGGTGAGGCCTAATAGAAAGCAGTTGTTGTTGGGGGATTCCATCATAAGAGGTGTGGAGATGGACAATGGTGGTCTTGTGAGAGGTCTTCCCGGAGCTACTGCTCACAGAGACTGGAGATGTATTTGTAATATTGTTAAGCGAGCAAAGCAGGAAGGGGAATTGGATGTACTTGTCCATCCAGGGACAAATGATTTGGCTTGCAATGAGGTTTCAGAGGTTAAGGAAGTTTTTAGTGTTTTTACCAATGATATACGGCAGGTTGCTTCCACACTGTCATTCTCTGAAGTTCTGCCTGTGCATAACACTCAGAATGACAGGCAGATGCGTATTAGGGACTTTAACTTGGCAAATGGTGTCGGGAGCAAAGATTTGGCTTTATTTCTCATGGTAGCTCTGTTTGGAATGGAAATAAACTGTACAAAAAAGATGGTTTGCATCTTTCTCAAAAGGGAACAAATGTTCTCAGTGAGCAGTTCAGAGGTTTTGCTAGGATGTATTTAAACTAGGAGGGGGGTGGGAGGAAGGGTGATAAAACATCAATCCAATTGCCCTCCCAAAAAAGGACAGACTCATGTCTACAAATGCTTGCAGTTTAGGGAATAAGATCCATGAACTTGTGGCAATAATGGCAACTGATAATGTAGATTTAGTCGCTGTTACTGAGACATGGTATAATGAGAAAAATGACTGGGACATAGCAATACCAGGGTACTCTTTATATAGAAAAGACAGGGAAGGCAAGAAAGAGGGAGGGGTGGCCTTGTATGTGAAGGATAGCATAAAATCTAGCCTAATAAAAGTTAGTGAGGCGAACATAGAGTCTGTTTGGGTTATGTTAGAATTTGGTTATCACACAGTAACTCATGTAGGTGTGATTTATAGGCCCCAGGACAAATAGAAGAGTTAGATAATCAACTAGTTGAGGAAATAGCTAAAATGACACTGAAGGGGGAAATTATCATCATGGGTGACTTTAATCTTCCTGATGTGAATTGGAAAACAAAATTAGCTACTTGTGACAGGAGCACACATATTCTAAACTCCCTACTGGGATTGTCTCTAAAACAAGTAATTGAGGAGCCAACTCGTAAGGAGGCCATACTAGATTTAGTGTTAACAAATGGAGATTTGGTATCAGATATTACTGTAGGTGAAAGTTTAGGGTCCAGTGATCAGTCAGTGTGGTTTAATATAAGAACAGTGACTGAGTCACACCACACAAAAACAAAAGTTTTACACTTTAAAAAAAAAAGACTTTTCTAAAATTAGAATATGTATAAAGGAGTCATTATCAAATTGGAGCAATTTAAATGGAGTCCAAGAGAAATGGGATTATTTAAAAGTTGCACTGCTGAAGGCAAAAGAAAATTGCATTAGGCTTGTCAGTAAAAGCAAAAAATTCAAGAAACCACTATGGTACTTCGCAGATGTGGCCAAAATAGTAAAAAACAAAAAAGTTAGCATTTAGTAATTATAAAAAAAACCAGAGTGAGGAAGAGAGAATGATCCATAAGATAAGGCAGAAAGAGGCTAAGCAAGTTATAAGAGCTTCCAAATCGCACACAGAAGAGAAAATAGCACAGTCAGTAAAAAAAGGGGACAAAACATTTTTTAGATACATAAATGAGAAAAGGAAAGTAAAACAAGGATTAGTTAGATTAAAAACAAAAGAAGGGGGGCGGGGCTTGACAGCCAAGATGGCCGGTTGTGCTCTCTGGGAGCTCCTGCACCTGCTGGCACATAAACGTGAATCCCAGCAAAATTAATAATGCCAACAGCACATGATGCAGGACCACAAGAGGAATGGACAGATAACCTATATGCACTGAAACCATCTGAACCGGCCACATGGCCTACTCTGGAGCGGAGCCTGAAGCCTGGGGGAGGCGGCCGATCTCCCGGCACAGGAACCGCTCACAAGCGAGAAACTAACACAGCCCTGCTACCCCTCTGGATCGGCGGGGTTCATCCCGGTCCTCGCTGGGGGCAATTACCCCACAGTCTGAAACCCAGTGGTCTCGGTGTGCCCCTGGGTTTGCTGCTATGACAGCACTCAAGCAACCCGGGGAGAGCACGGAGACAACAAACACAAGCCTTACCGACCAAGCTGACTACAAAGCACAGCTAGACAAAATCTTCACAGCATTCTGGCTCAAGCTAGAAAGGCGCCTGCAACCACAGCCAAAGTTATGCTGTAGGACATGCTTATATCATAAAAATGTGCGTCCGATACCTGTGATATAGTGACTCACAAGACCTAGCCTGTAAACCACTTAAAATTAAAACACACTAGTCTGTTTAAATAGCTAACCTTATATGTATGCAAATCCTGTGTTGTCCATTGGCTAGTTTAAACAATGTTCAAACATACTCACAGATTAACACTACTCTCACCAATTGAATACATGAGCAAATAATTATATAAAAATGTGCCTGATAATCAATTGTCCCGCATGTTTGGTGGAGAAAATGCCTGAGGACTGCTTTCGGGGCACCTCATGCCTGCTTGTAACCCTTTATGCGCGCTGCAAAAATAAAAAATTAAAAACATTTTTTAAAAAAAAGGAAGGTATGTAGAAGAGGATAAAGGTCTCGCTGACTGCCTCAATGAATATTTTTGTTCAGTATTTACAGGTAAAAAGGACAAATGAGCAATTTATTACATGTGAGTTTACAGAGGAAGAGGTTTTATTTCAACTGCCAAAAGTAAAGACAAATAAGTCAATGGGACCGATGGAATACACCCAATGTTATTAAAAGAGTTTAGTGGTGTACTAGCAAAACCATTAACAGATTTATTTAACCAATCATTGTTAAGAGGAGTCGTCCCAGAAGATTGGAAGTTAGCGAATGTTGTGCCCATCCACAAGAAAGGTAGTAGGGAGGAGTCGGGCAACTATAGGCCAGTAAGCCTTACTTCAGTAGTGGGGAAAGTAATGGAAACCATGTTAAAGGATAGGATTGTTGAACATCTAAAAACATACGGATTTCAAGATCAGAGACAACATTGGTTTACTTCAGGGAGATCATGCCAAACTAATCTTATTGATTTTTTTGATTGGGTAACTAAAATAATAGATCAGGGTGGTGCAGTAGACATTGCTTACCTAGATTTCAGTAAGGCTTTTGACACTGTTGCACATAGAAGGCTTATCAATAACCTGCAATCTTTAAGTTTGGATTCCAATAATGTTGAATGGGTAAGGCAGTGTCTGAGTGACAGGCAACAGAGGGTTGTAGTCAATGGAGTATATTCGAAGCTTGGGCTTGTTACCAGTGGGGTACCTCAGGGACATTTAATGTGGATAATGCATCTTGGATGTACAAACCCAAGGGCAGAGTACAGAATATTTGATAGAGTCCTAACCTCAACATCTGAGGAAAGGGTTTTAGGGGTGATTATTTCTGATGACTTAAAGGTAGGCAGACAATGTAATAGAGCAGCAGGAAATGCTAGCAGAATGTTTGGTTGTATAGGGAGAGGTATTAGCAGTAGAAAGAGGGAAGTGCTCATGCTATTGTACAGAACACTGGTGAGAACTCACTTGGAGTATTAAAGACAATGATACCTTCATACCTGTCTTAGTTCAGTTCTGAGCAATTCACTTCAAGTCGGACTCCCTTATCTCTGTGTGTTGCACTAGGCAGACCAGATTTTATATACTTCTCACTTGTAGTATTGTTCGCAGTACTGGAGACCGTATCTTCAGAAGGATATTGATACTTTAGAGAGAGTTCAGAGAAGGGCTACTAAACTGGTTCATGGATTGCAGGATAAAACTTACCAGGAAAGGTTAAAGGATCTTAACACGCATAGCATGGAGGAAAGACAAGACAGGGGGTATATGATAGAAACATTTAAATAGATAAAGAGAATCAACACAGTAAAGGAGGAGACTTTATTTAGAAGAACAAAAAACTACCACAACAAGAGGACATAGTCTTAAATTAGAGGGACAATGGTTTGAAAATAATATCAGGAAGTATTACTTTACTGAGAGCATAGTGGATGCATGGAATAGCTTTCCAGCCGAAGTGGTAGAGGTTAACACAGTAAAGAAGTTTAAGCATGTGTGGGATAGGCATAAGGCTATCCTAACTATAGGATAAGGCCAGGGACTAATGAAAGTATTTAGAAAATTGGGCAGACTAGATGGGCCGAATGGTTCTTATCTGCCGTCGTCTCATTCTATGTTTCTATGTTTCTGTACATGAAATGCCCTGGAGGAACATAAAACTAAAATGCTTGGCATGTGCATCACTGTTAATGACTTTACATGACCCCTATCTATCCCCACACCCTCTTACTAGACTAGCCTGCCTTTAAATATCCAGACCATTTTTTTTCACAGTCCAGTCCTTGTTGGGTGTGTTGGTTGATGTTACAGTACTTAATTCAAATTGGTCAAATTAAAATATGTGCCTAGGTGTTGTGTATCTTAAAAAAGTATACATAATTAGACAATTCAAGAAATGTCTGTATAAAAGACTGTATAAAAAAGTACATTAGTGGCAGTATGAATGACAGAGATTTGTTTTACAAATATTTAAATAATAACATTCTTCAAACTTTTCAGTATGAAAAAGTACATTGGTGGCAGTATGACAGTTATATATAGAGATGAAGGATATAGTGGAAATAGGGTTGGGTTGGTTATTTCATGAAAATAATGTATAAGAAATTGATTTGATGAAAAAAAACAAATGTCCATACCTTTGTATAACAATTTCATATTTTCAGAGAATATTTTATCACATATTTAATTGCAAACCTATATAGATATGAGTCAAAATGAATTAATAATATATAAATTAAAATATGGCTTTTTTTTAAATCTAAATAAGTGGTTAGGATACAGACATTTCTAATGTTACATGGTGAAAAACCAACCTCACATATTTACATATCAAAATTATACTGCTATAAAGTAATTTAAACAATCATAGCTATCTAAACCCTATCTAATTTAAGCAAACATTGATGTCTACCTAATTTGCCTAATCTTATTTTTATTTATTCAGATTGTTAAACAATATATTGAATCCATTATAGAAAGCTCTCTCCTTGGGTCTTCATATTGTCTGTAGTAAGTAATTAGTCCATTTTGGCACAATTATGAAATATTCACAAAAATATATACTGATACTGGTCAAAGTTATGGCAAGATATATATATCTTCAGGGATCCATATCCATATGTTCAGAGCAACATCAATATGGTTAATGCAAGACTGTGTTGTGGCGTAACCTGTTATATGAAAAAGTCGGTTGAGGTGTGCTGGCACGATGATGCGGTAGGCCTGTAAATAAAAGTGGGCCAACTCTAGTAGAATATAAATAAATAAAGGGTGTGGAGGGGGGCATGCAGATCGCCAGACCATTGACGATATGGGGGGAGTCTCTTTTATAAGTCACACAAGCCCTTCCCACAACTCCAGGCAAAGTCTTAACATTTGTTTTGGGGCAACATCGATATGGTTAATGCAAGACTGTGTTGTGGCGTAACCTGTTATAGGAAAAAGTCGGTTGAGGTGTGCCGGAACCGTCGATGCGGTAGGCCTGTAAATAAAAGTGGGCAAAAAGGAAGAAATACAATGAGACAATGAACATAATACAATGTAAATTACATTATGATGACATTTTTACAAAAGCCTTCCACGTTTCCTGCACAAGTTGTGGTATATACAATAAATAAGCTGATGACTTCCATCGACCCAGTGATTTAATGATATGTATTGGTATATCTTCACTGGATTCTGTAGAAGCCACCCCATCCTAAAAGGATTCCCAGAATATTTACTAGGATTCAAATCTAGTCTCACTAGTAATAATCATACATATAACACAAATTATTAGGTCGTCAGCATAGACCCATGTAATGACAGTAACAGTTGTGATGGTACTCAGTGGCGTACACATGACCCATGGGGCCCCGGTGCAATATTGATCCGTGGACCCCCTCCCCCCAATGCTTGCTCTGCGTGGGCCGGGGCCGCAACACATGGCGGGGGGCACCTGGTCGCAGCGGTTGCATGGCTGCAACCCCAGCGACCGCGGTATGTACGCCAGTGCATGCAGATGCACACACACTTAAAGGACCACTACAGACACCCAGATCACATCAACTCAATGAAGAGATCCCCAGCGCCAAGGGAGTCCGGCGCTGGAGAAAGGTAAGTGCTGAAGACACACACACTCTCACGAACAGACACATACACACTAGCTAACAGACACACATATTTACTGACAGACACACACATTTACTGACAGACACACACTCAGCGACAGACATACACACACATACACACTCACTTACAAAACATACACTCTCATTGACAAACACACACTCACTAACAAACATCAGACTCACTAACACACACACAAACACACTCAGTAACACACAGTAACACACTCACTGACACTCACTAGCAGACACACACTCAACAGACACACTCACTGACACTCATTAGCAGACACACACACTCTAACACTCACACTAACACTAACACTAACACTCACACTAACACTCACACTAACACTAACATACACTAACACTCACACTAACATACACTAACACTCACACACTAACACACACACACACTCAAAGATGTTTTTTTTTTTTAAATGTAATCCCCCAGCCTCCTTACCTTTTGGAGTGCTGGGGGGGTTCCCTGGGGTCCAGTGGTACTGCTGGGCTCCTGGGCTCCTGGGCGGCCGGTCGGTCGGTCACTGGATGGGCAGGCGGGCGGGCAGGCTGGCACACGAGGGAGCACTCTTCCTCTTCAGCTCCCTCGCGCGCCGCATAGGGATGCCGGCGCCGCAACCCCTGCGACCCTGGTATGTACGCCACTGATGGTAGTGTAGGTAGTGCAAGAAGGTATGAATTAAAAACCTTTACTGGACACCATCTATTGTGAGTTGGGCAATATGGAATATGAACTAGTTGGCAAGTTTTAGTGACGGGTAGTGATAGTATGTAGTGATCCTGGTGCTTGACCTCATAGAAACTTTTAAGTTGTGGGACTTGTTTCTGTTATTGGTAGTGCATTCCAGTGGTCTAAGAAACCCATAAAATGCCAAGTAAGTAGCAGTTTTGATAACTATGTCAGTGATGTTTTCAAAAGTGGCTGAGTCTAGTAAGTTGGACATGTCTTGGAATAATTGCTTATAGCTTGGAAACCTTTGTTGTGTGGTTTGACCGCTGGCTTTTAGTATACCTTTCAGTGTAGTCTTGATTGGATAGGATGAAAGGAAACTGGCATTGTTTGGAAAAGTAGAGAACATGTGATGTTGAATGCAAGTCAGGTATAACTTGCTTGATTGACAAACAGCTTGATTATCAGAAAAAACATTCTACAGAACAGCCGGGCCAGAAATGGCCCCAAGCTATTGATGCAGCCAGGGGAGGGTTGGCAGCCTTAGGCCTGGCTGGCAAAACCAGTCAAGTGGCCCATTGCACCACCAAATCAGTTCACCATCCATGCCCACCTTTTCCTGGTTTTATAACGGATATTGATCTTATGCTTATGCTATCTTATGCTAATACCCGCCCCTTCACTGCTCTGACTTTCAATGTTGTCAGAGCGCAGGCTGAGAATCTCTGAGCCTGTGCTCTGACTCATTAACTGAGCACCGGAACCACGAGGGAGAGGATATAATCTGATAGCACCTACTGCTGGTGCGCACCAGTGGACCACCAGCGAATCAATTAAATTGAATATGCTGGTGTACCCAAATTGTCAGCTGTGTTGGCTGCCGGGCGCCTCTGTTGTCATGGCACCCTGCGTGACCGCATAGCTTGCACACCCCAACGGCTGACCCTGCTGACACACACTGATGTTACTACTTAGACATCCCTCAATATTAATACAGACATCGGAGTAAACACCAATAAACTGTGGAAACAGAGCTGACCCCCCAAAATTTATAAAGATTTGCTTACTGGATTTGTTGTAAGATTAAATCATGCCTCCTAATCTCTCTCTCCCATGCGCTGCTCTGTAGGCTGGGAGGAAGTGAAGAGTAATCACATTCTACCAGCACAGTGCCACATGTGGCTGCATGGGGAACAGCTGTTTAATGTAATGCTTGCAGGACGGCCAGCAGCCGCAGAACCTCTTTCTTCCCGTCTCTGCAAAGGGCTCCAGGCACTGCTTGCTGTGAGTGTGAGCCACTGTAAATTAGGGGCAGAGGGCACTTGCACTGCGGTAAAGACGGGTCTGGGCAGGAGGAGAGTGCAGTGCAATCGGTGCACTCCCCTCCTGTGGGTCACCAGTAGACTGGTGCACCTGCCCAGGATCAGAGCCGGTGCAAGGATTTTTGCCATCCTATGCAAAATAAAAATTTGCTGCCCCCACATGTGACATCATAATGCCCAACCCATATGATCTGCCATATGAACTAACGCCAGTGCTGCACACAGTGTGTGTTTACATTAAAAAGCCTGCAGGGACTGGCTATAGACACCAGAACCACTTCATTAAGCTGAAGTGGTTCTGGGGACTATAGTGTCCCTTTAATGTGAGGTAAATTATAGATTAGTGTCACTAATATCATACTAGATTGCCTACTTACAACCAGATGAGGATGATGATGGGCTGCAGTTTTGGCTCCACTGGTCTGGTGTAGAACAGGAGCTCTGGAGGCTGTTTGCAACTGTGGTCACAAAATTCAATTTTCTGGGAGAATTGGAAGCAGCTCCAATTTGTTGGGCCCCTTACACAGCTCAAGGTCTGAGCCCCAAGGCCTGACGGTGAGTATGCCCATAAGGCCCACTCATAAGTCCACTTATATGTTCCACCCACCCATGAGTTCGCTCACAGGGAGTGGAGTGTGTAGGGGATGTGTTATGTGTTATTGTAGAGGATATAATATGTGTGCTTATGGTATGTAGTGTATAGGGTTACCAGTTTGTGCAGATGATGTAGTGTGTTTGTGTGTAGTGGAAGCAGTGTGTATTTGTGTATAATGTATTGTGTGTTTCTGGTTGTGTGTAAGGGATGCATTGTGTGAATCTGTGTTTGTATGCATAAGGGATGCAAGGTGTGTGCATTTAGTGTGTGTAAGAGATGCATTGTGTTTCTGTGTGTATGTAAGAAAAGCAGCGTGTGTTTGCATGTGTGTGTAAGGGTTTGCATTGTTTGTTTCTGTGTATGTGTGCAAAGGATGCATTGTCTTTGTGTGTAAGGGTTGCATTGTGTGTGTGTGTAATGGATGCATTGTCCTTTTCTCTGTGTGTAAGGGAAGCATGTTGTGTTTCTGTGTGTGTAGGGATGCATTGTGTGTGTGTGTAATGGATGCATTGTCCGTTTCTCTGTGTGTAAGGGAAGCATGTTGTGTTTCTGTGTGTGTAGGGATGCATTGTGTGTTTCTGTGTATGTATAGGGTTGCATTGTGTGTGCGTGTGCGCGTAGTGTGAAAGAGCTCCCTGTCTTGCCCCCTGTCCTATAGAGCTGTCCGTTCTGTCCCTTAGAGCTCTCCCCCACCCTCCCCTAGCGGTCTCTTCTCACACTCACCCACTCTCCCTGTACTCTTCTCATCCCCCCTCCACCCTCCCCGTGTTCTCCTCACACCCCTGTGTTCTTCTCACTCACCCCCCTGTGTTCTTCTCACCTCCCTCCTACCTGTGTTCTTTTCACCTCTCCATGTTCTCATCTACCCTTCTCCTCACCCCCCTCCCTGTGTTCTCCTCACCCCCTCTCCTCTCTGTGTTCTACTCACCACCCACCTTCCCTGTGTTCTTCTCAGCCCCCTGTTCTCCTCATCTCCCCTTCTCCTCACCCTTACTCTCCCCCCATGTGTTCTTCTTACTTCCCCCTTGTTTTTATTACTACCCCCTTGTTCTTCTTACCACCCCGTTCTTCTTACACCCCTTATCCTTCTTAGTCCTCCACCTGTTCTTCTTACCCCCTTCTTCTTACTCCCCCCTCTTCTTCTTACTCCCCCCTCTTATTCTTACTCCCCTTTCTTCTTTCCCCTTCCTCTTACCTCCCTTTCTTCTTACCCCTCTTCCCTCTTCTTATCCCCCTCTCTTCTTACCCCCTTTCTTTTTCTTACCCTCCTTGTTCTTCTTACTCCCCACCTGTTCTTCTTACCCCCTACCTGTTCTTTTACCTCCTTGTTCTTCTTATCCCTCTGCTTCTTACCTCTCTTCTTTCTTACCCCCTCTTCTTACCCCATCCCTTCTTTCTTACCCCTCACTTCTTCTTACCTCACTTCTTCTTACCCCCTTCTTCTGCTACCTTCTTCTACTCCCTTCTTCTTACCCCGCTCTTCTTCTTACCCCCCTCTTTTTCTTACCCCTCCCCTTCTTCTTACTCCCTTTCCCTTCCCCTCCCCTTCCCTGTAGCGTGGCCAAGCTCCTCTTCGGTCCGCGGTGCCCAGCTGAAGTGATAGGAAGGTGCACACTCAGTCAGTCCGGCCGGTTACAGGAAACTGAAACTCCTGTTCCGCGCTGAGTTTCTGTTTCCTGTAACCGGCCGGACTGACAGGAAGTGCACACTAAGTGTGCACCTTCCTATCACTCTGGCCAGGCACCGCGGACCGGAGAGGAGCTTGGCCATGTTACAGGGGAGGGGAGGGGAGAAGCAGCGCTGCAGCCACCTGAGGCTCTTAACAGAGCGCTCAGGCTGCTGCAGCATTCGGACTGCCCCTGCAGCGGCCGGTCTTAAAATTATTTAGGGCGGCCTGGGGGGCAGTTGACTCCCTGCCCCCAGGCCCAGCCCGCCCGTGGTTGCAGCTACTATTGGGTACACTTCAAATAAGGCTGAGTTGCGAGAGAACCCTTCTATGCTTCGAACCTCCTCTCCAATTACCCGAGAGCCAATTATTACTGAATATGGCTGCGAACCCAGTGGTAACTGCTGCATATGTCCAGATGATGGGGGAATGTGCAGATAATTTTGGAAGAAACATAATCTTCCCATTACAATTTAAAATAAATTTGCACCACATGAGAAGGTCAGCGGTAGCATGTGTGTTTAGTGAGATACAATGTCTTTGGAAACTTTGAGGAGTAAGCTAAGGAGTCTAGAGATGAAGGCTCTACCTTGTGGGATGATTCTTATCACAAAATTAAGGAAGCCTAACAGAGATTGTACCTTCTTATGGTTACAGGAACAGATTTGAATATATTGGTCGATACTTTTGAGGATTTTATTAACATTATTTTATGGGAGGCTGGCTTCCATAGCCACAGAGTCAAGGTGAATACCCAGGAAATGAATAATAGTGTCAGGACCTTCTGTTTTTTGGGGAGAGACTGGTACCCTTGATGTGTGGAATAATGTTATTGCTTTATTTAAATTACTTGGGGGGGGGAAGTAGTGTTCTCTATGAACAGTAAATCATCCAGATAGTGGATTACTGTGTGGCAGCATCATATATTCAGTAGAAGCCAGCACAAGGTCTGTGCAAATGTGTCCATATTTTTGGGCTGCTTTTTGATCTGAAAATAAGTCTTGTGTAAATTAGTACAGGCCTTTCCATAGAGATGGGTGAATGGGTAGTAATTTGAAGGCATTATCTATGTCACTTTTACTGAGCCATGCCCCTTTTCCTGCTGTAATGATTGTGTCTATGCTATTGTCTATGCTATTGTCTATTGTTGTGTATTGTAGTGAAAATTCCTCAGAGGGAATCAAGGAGTTAAGACTAGGGACTACTGAGGAGTGTGGTGCAGAGAGGTCTATAATTAGTCTTTGTTTTGAAGAGTTTTTCTCAGCAACTAACCTAATTGGGCTTGTCCACCAGCTAGAAAATTGAGGTTTCTGAAAAGGCCCAAACAATAACCCTTGATCCAATTTGTACTCCATCAGTACATTTACTGTTTCGTTCGGTATCTACCATAGCATATTGTAGGTTGTTGCATTCTATAATTCCTGCTGGCATGTGAATAATGCCTGTGTGGAAACCTTGAGTAAAACAGGTTCATGTATTGGAGTGTGAATGTGGTCTGCAATATTGGAGTCAAACCAAAAGGTTATTAAAGCCAGAACATGTTTACAATATTAAAAGAAAATTTGAAAACCACACTGTGTCCAAACACTTTTCAGAAGTATACAATAATTACATAAAAATAAAAAGATTATTTTGTGTTTGTAACATACATTAAAATATTTATTGATGCTCAAAATATTTATTGATGTTCAAATATATTTATTTATGGAAAAAACAAAAGGGCTCTGTTTACTAAATAAACACAAATTTATTATATTGATGTGCTTTAGAAGGGGTATAATCCATCTTTGCATTGACTGTTAAATAATAAGTTATAAAAATTCCATTTAATACTGTTTAAACTATGTTTAAACAGAATGTCATCCATGTTTTTTATATATATTTACTTAGGTTTACAATATTAATTGAATGTACCCTGCATTGACTATAATGAAATGTTTGCAATCAAGATGTTTTAGACATGAAAAGCTCTGCCACAGAGGGAATTCTGTGTCTTTAAGAGAAACTGCTCTCTGCTACATCTGACAGGGTATATAAATCACAAGAGGAGGCAAACTCATTATATTGAAAAAGCTAGCTGAGTACGGGCGGAACGCATGGTGATCTTGAAAACGCTTGCAAAGTACGGGTGGAACGCGTGGATGAGCTAGAAGCCTTTCATCTTATCTTTCCAGGCAGACTCCTTTGGTGATATCGTGCTCTGTCATCCCTCCATTTGAACCTGCAGCATTTTGCCTAGATCCGTGGATATTCTCTCAACTCCTGCTGCCCCAACGGAGTGGTAACACTTTTTACACACTGCTTATCTGCCACATATTCTGGACTTTATTTGATGGAAATTAGGATTTTAACACCTTTTTAACTATGTATGAGTTTTTTTAAAAATATTTGGAGTTTAATAAACTGTGTTTGCTTTTTTTGTATCTTTGAAGATACACTTCTGTGACCACTGCTATTGGATACCAAGTTTACACAGAATACTCTCAATTTCCTGAACCACCGCTGCAGAGGTGGAAATCATACAAATTTATTTCAATACCCAGTTTCCCCATAAATACTTATTTGGGGCTACTGCACAGCGATGACATTTATCTACTTTTGGACATTCTATTACATAGTTTTTCGGAATAACCTTTTATGTCTGGCAGCTACGAATTTATACCTTTGGACTTTTATTTGTAATATTTGGTGTCATACGATTATTTAATTTTATATTGGCTTTTTTAAAGCTATTTTCGTGAGTAAAATTTTTGAAAGGGTGTGTGACTAGAAGGCTAACTAGTGCACCAACATTTCCAGAAGTCAGATAAGGTCTTGAATGCATTTTATTGGGGCACATAGATTTTGCATGTGCTCTGTAGCAGTGGGAACAAACATGCAATAAGTAGCAGGCCTTCGTTGAAGTTCTTACATATTTGTGATTTACCTAAGTACATAATTGAATGTCCTAGCTTATCCTTGACTAGTTTGTCATTCTTTGCTTTGGTACTTGGGGTAGCCAGGTTAGGAGAGATGTCAGGTGAAATTGGAGAAAGGTTAGCTGAGTGTGAAGTGGATGCGCAAATTGCACAAGCTGGTGTCCAAGTGACTTCAATCTGTTCTAACATTAAACTGGGCAAGAGCTGCAGAAGCCCTTGCTGAAAAGGACCAGTGGTAGCCATAAAATGCCGTACCATTGTATTTGTTACCTAAGTCCACCAGCTTGTACATGTAGAGATCTAATTCCTCTCTCCTGTGTGGGTAAATTGAACATATAACACCTCTGTGAATCCCAAAACCTAATATGAAATCTGGAATAGACAGTTTCTTGCTCAGTCTTGTGTCCCTGGATTTTAGTACAACTGATATATCCCACTATGCGTACGTGCGATTATCAACAAGGCAATCAGATGAGAGACTAAATTAACATCTTTAGCCTCCAGGATATCTTTTTTGAGATTCGCTGGCACCATGTGGGCTGGGTTAATAATGTGTGAACACGACCCTGCTGACAAACTATTACCAGATTATGTCTGAGAAGGGCCTGATAGTTCAGGAGCAAAGGACCCTGTTGACGGTATGGATAGAATAGGTGTTTCTAGTCTTTCCATTCTGTCATTTATTTATCCCATAGAAGACACAAGTGATGATATAATTGTGTGGGAGATCGGTGTTGTTTGAGCTACTTGTGCCCTCTCCAGCATCTGCATTGTCCATATTAGTACACATAAGCCTGAACAGCTCCACTTTCCTGGCCGTTGCTGGGAAAGGAATGTTGCGTCTGTTGAGTTCAGCTATTATACGAGGAATTATCCATGACCTGATAGAAGCAGGGCTATTGGTATCACCTTTGCATGTAGGTGTAGTGGTCCTGACTGGAGTACTAGGGATTGACATGTCATCCCTTCTTCAGGGATCTGGGGCATACTAAAAATATAGCAATAATTAGCTTGGATCAGGACTGTTTTACTGGCTGGCTAGCTAGTGCCAAGTGGCAAAGCAATTCACTAGGTTGGCGGCAGGTGAGGCCCTACTAGTTGCCAAGTGGCTTGAGAGGCTCTACCTATCCATTGGCGGGAGGGGATTCGTGGCCACTAAACATTGTGGTGGGGTGTTGGCCTCTCGGTGACTTTTAAAGCATAAGATAGATTGGGTGTGACAAGTGAGGCCCTCTCTATGTAACTGTGTGAGGTGGCTAACTATGTATTGGCCCAAAGGGCATATTATCTCATGCATGGAGGATGGGTGTTCCTTGTGAGACCACTCTAAGGCAGAGACGCCAGAAATATAATTACTATTGGCAACCTAGATCCCTATAAGCCAGTAAAACATTCTAATTAATGGTATGTATTGCTGGGGAGCCAACACGGCTAATACTGTACCAGGAGTCGAATATCATACTTGTGTAGGTTCTGTATAGTATGGTTGTAACCTAATAGAAGGAATTAGACAAGTTGTAGGGAGGATACGAGGAACAGTTTTTTTTTTATTATTATTTTTTATACTTACCCAAAAAAGAAATCGGCAATTCCTACTAAAGGAAGCTGAGAGAGGAAGTAGAGGCCTATACCTAATAATCACAAAGACGTGTATACATATTATTACGCATGTTAAGCTAAGGAACTCCTAAACGTAATATCCCTACATACCAAACAGCTACCTACTGAAATTGGATTTGAGGTCTGAAGAGCAAATGCTGCTCTTAATTGTGAACCCCATAATCTGTAATAGAATTTGATTTTGATAATACTTATAAGGTATGGTTAATATGCTGGCCCAGAGACAGTGCAGAAATATGCATATGTAAAATTTGGATAGTGTTTACTCAATAGGACCCACTACCACATACCTCCTTTGACCTAACAGGGTGTTAAACCTATACAAGCACATTTTAAAAAAAAAGTAACATTTAGCATACAGAATCCATTCTTTTCACTGTTTTATAAATTGCAGAAAACAATGAGAACCATTAAATGACCCACCTAAAGGGAGAACCATAACCTTTAACAAAGAAGAACCAACAGTCACGACAAAAACCTGAAATCAATGATAATAAACGTAAAAATAATATTAGTATCAATACTTTTCTTTTGACCATTCTGCAATAGGTCCTTTAATAGATCAATGAAAAATAAAAAAAATTTTTACTAGGAGAGTACATACTGTAGTAATAAGAATTGATCACTAGAGGGCCACAAGCCAAAGATCTACCTATGCAGCTCGTGCAAAACCATAGTGATTAGTATTGTATAGTAAGTATTATGACAGGCATTCATATGAAAAAGGAGCAAAAGTATGTTATTCGTATTGATTCAGCTTGTGACCCTCACAGGGATTCGTTTTTCATAGAGAACGAATTCCTCACCGAAACCCCCTAATTCATGCAAATTAAAATTATGAAAAATGAAAAGACACGAACGCCATAGAGCTTTCGTGCCGCATAACCTAACCTGAACTTACAGTTGAATTATGCAAATGCTTTTGTGCGTCTAAGCCTAAGAAGCCGTTCATATGGAAAGAGCCGAAAGGGTTGGTATCCATGCAGGCATATAGCCTGAAAGCTTTCCATGAAAGGGACCTGAGGCTAGCATTGGAATGGTTAGAAAACCCACAAATTAAACCGAACAATCAAAATGAATGAATGAAAAGTGAATAGAATCAAACCGTGATGACGCCATGGAGGAGGGCTCCGGCGCGACTGCCTGTCCACAGGGTCTAAGGTCAGCAGGTGCTTCCGGGTCAGTTTGCCACACGGAAGAATGAAGCAGGAGCATACTGCAGCAATGGAGCCAGTACTGGAGGTGGCTGGGATCCAGATGGGATGAATGAAAAACGCCGAGCAGAAAGCTGGAGTCAACAGCAGAGCAGGAGACAGCAGTAGTTCCACGTGGATAGGTAAGTTGTAAGGTGGAGGTCTGCATGCACCAGAAGTAGCAGCATGCAGATCGCCAGACCATTGACGGTAGGGTAGGAAAGAAGGGAATCTCTTTTATAGGTCACATAAGCCCCTCCCACAAATCCAGGCAAAGCCCTAACATATATATGCTACTGTGTGCTTGCTTAATGGTATTGTTACATAAAATAATACTGTAGTTGCCCCTTAAGGTTTTTTTTTTTTTTAAAAGAAAATCAAGAATATGACACACTTCAAGAATTTAAAGCCAGCACAATTCTACCTGGATTATATTTTACATTTTTTTCGCTCCTTTTTCAGGCATTTAATGTGCAAATACGTATTCTGATACTTAGCTTTTTTCAGTGTTATGAGGCATATTAATATGAGGATGACTTTTGAGAAATGTGTCTCTTTATCTGTGACAAATGATGATATAGATGGAATCCCACTGCTTTCAAATTTTAGGCTTTCAACTGTTTAACATACACATATAACTTCAACATTATAATAACTGTCTCTTTATAATCCACTTTACCCTAGTTATTTGTCTTATATTTTGACAAATTGAGTAAGATAATGCATATTTTTAAATGCATATGTCTATTGATGTTTTCTGTTATGTATTGTATATTTTTATCTTATGCTTCCAGCCGATTTGTTTAATCTTTTAGAAAATTTGCAGCTTATGTATTTGTATGATGCTTTTTATGTTCGTTATTATTCATTGGTGTTACTACATACAAAATACAAAACAGGGTATATAAGCATATATAGGTTAAACATCAATGGGTTAGGAAAAGCATTGCATCTCTTTAAAACATCTAAAAGATCTTCCATTTTAGTAAGTAAAAAGTTTAAACAATTGTGACAGAAAATGTTCAATAATGAAGAAATGGAGGAGATGAAACTGGTACAAAATCTAGAGAATACTAACCCATACTGTTTGACAATTTAATTGGATTTGTATAATTTCAGTAGAATGTATTATAGTTTTATATTGAATTAATAAAATATGTATTTATTTAAAGTTATTCATCATATATTATTATTTCTTTCTTTGTCTTCTGAGTTCCAGTAGATTCTTGGTAGGGCTTGGAATATCATGGCAACTTATATACAAAATGTTGTGCTAATACGATTTAAGTCAGTATGAGTCCCTGGTATGTTTTGTTATTTGCTGGTGAGTTTGAGTTTTTTATTATGCTCCTCATGAGTTAAGTAAATCTGTATGTAGCAGTTGTGTAGGTGTAATGGTTTTATCTTGTATTTTTTCAATAACTAGTTTAAGTTAATGTGGCACTCACAGCAACATAACCACAACAGATCAGTTGTCATCTAACTTTATTTCAAACTATTGAGAAGCTATTATAAAAATATAATTTTTAGAATATATTATTCAACAGTGTGATTAAGATATTCCGATATACTAAGCTATCTTAGATGCAGGCACCTTGATGAGGGGTGGGTTCTTATAGTCCAGTATTCCCACCACCCTCTGCAAATAGACAATCTCCATGGTCAAGAAATGGAGCAGCAACCTTTTTATACTGTGTATGCCTGTTTGTTTATGTGTGTGTCTGTGCCTGTTTGTATGTGTATCTGAGCCTATCTAAATGTATGTCTGTTTTTGAGTGTGTTCATGCATTTCTGTGTCTGTCCATCTGTGCCTGTGTGTGCACCTGTGTGTATGTGGTATGTTTGTTTGTAAGTTAAGTGGAGTTGGGAGTTAACTATTAGGTCCCCCTGCCCAGTCCAGCAGTCCTGCACCCCCTTACCAAATAGTCCAAGGGGCATAATTTACCAGATAGCCATTGAATTCCCCTCTCTATACCAGTTCACCTTTTACAATCTGTGCACCACATGCTCCATTATTAAGTGTTCTTGCATAGCAAGACCACTTAATGTTATCTCACATATATATTATTCTTATTATAGCCAAATTTACCACCCTAACTCCTCCCACAGTTTTTACACTACATAGACAGTAATATACTGAAATGTTCGGATTGTTCCCGTTCGGATTGCTATTACTTTGTGGAATGTTTTGCCGAATGGTTCACGGTATATCGTCATTCTTGTGGCGAAATTGGTTCCATAGGAATGAATGGCAAAATGTTCAAAACTAGAGTGGGAGCTGGCAAAAGCTGAAAAATCAGGACATGATTTCTAAACTGCCACCACTCCCTCATTTTCAAGCCTACCTACACAAATCTTATATCAAAACGTTCAGCTATCCCTGATGTCCACGGCTAAGCCATAGTCCTGATAGTTTTCACAATATGACCATTTGTTTGCAACTCACGCTGTCCATTGACATTGATTGAAACTCCACTCTAGCCAGCTCAAATTTGAAGGGCAATTTCTAAACTGCGACTGTGCCTTCATTGTTAATATTTCAGAGACATACTATCAAAATGTAGGTCTGGGCCTTGTGATTCTCACAATATAAAGCTATTTGCTGTAGGATTTAAAGTTTTTAAAATATGACCGTTTGAAAATGGCAACCGCCAAAATACTCTGACCTGTGCCAGGCTGGAGCAGCAAGTGATGTCATAGATAGGGCCTTTTGTACATCTGCTAATGTTTTTATAAATGTATGTTTTAATGTAACTGTGAAGCACTTTGGGCAACAACGTTGCAATTAAATGTGCTATATAAATAAATAAAAGTTGAAATGCATTTCTCACTCTATCAAGCTTGCCATGTGTACTTTTTAAATATGATCAATCAATTGGTTAGTGTAAGGTTTACTATCTTTACTCACTCCAAACACTCCACACAGTTACTCTGCCCAGTACAACCTTTCCACAGTTACTCCAGCCATTCCAATCACACAACAGTTACTCAAGCCACTCCACCCAGTTACTCCACCCACTCCAGTTGTAGACTACTAGTGGAGGCAAGAACACTTCACACAATTTCCCCAGAAATTGTAGCTTTTCTAGTTTTACCATTATAACCCTTCATTTCCCATTGTTGCTATATATCAGACATGCACAACATACACCCAGCATGCCACTCCCCTTCAGCCAGTCACTGTATGTAGCATGGCCAAGCCGCATACCATGATAGAGGAGATAGTTTCTCTCTACCCGGTCTGTCAGGAAGTGCTCACTGAGAGCACCTAACTCTACTGAATTGGTAGAGGGAACAGGATCTCCTCTAACGCAGTCTGTGGCTTGGGCATGCTACATGAGGGAAGTGAGCTGGCACAGGGAGGTCACAAAGAGACACAAAGCAGTTGGGGGAAAGAGCAAAAGAGACAGACAGGGGTTAGGGGACACAGAAAAGGACACAGAGGGGCTGGGGAAACATAGAAACAGAATGTTACGGCAGATAAGAACCATTCGGCCCATCTAGTCTGTCCAATTTTCTAAATACTTTCATTAGTCCCTGGACTTATCTTATAGCTAGGATAGCCTCATGTCTATCCCATGCATGCTTAAAGGTGCAGAAAAGATAGACAGGGGCTGGGGGACACATTAGACACAGAGGGTTTGAAGAATTGGCAGAAGAGAAAGTCAAGGGCTGGTGGGAAGGGGTTAAATAGAAAGACAAGAGTTTGAGAAGGGAAAAAGAAAGAAAGGAGCTGAGGTGAGACACCCATAAGGGCTGGGGAGGCACAGAGGGCCTTGGGTGAGCAAAATATAAGGTGCTGGGGGGGTGGGGTGGGGAGAGATACACTGAGGAAGGAAAGAAAGGGACATAGTAAACAGGCTTGGGAAGATATACAGAGGGGCTGAGGGATAAAGACACAGATGGGTTGGGGACGGGGGATAAGAGATAGACAGGGGCTATGGAAGGGGCAAAAGAGACAGACAGAAACTCAGGGGAGACATTCAGAGGGGTAGGTGGGAGGGAGAGACAAAGAGACAGAGGGCTAGAGGGAGAAAGAGACAAGGTGATGGGGAGAAGAGTATTACATAGAGGTTGTGAAGGAAAAAAAAAGACACAAAATGGGCTGGATGGACAAAGTGGGGCTGGGGAAGGGGCAAAAGAGACAGACATTGGCTGGGGGGAGACAAAATATTTTTAAAACATCTATTTCAAACCTGATTCTGGAGTACAATAAATTGATTGCTGAACAAGAAGTGTATTACGTCACATTAACGGTAAGAAAAACTGAAACATTTATTCAAACTTAGCAAAGTGACTTTTATAAAATGGTTTATTTGCAAAATAGTTTAATCATGTATACTTTTAGGTGGAAAGTAAGGCGCTGAAAACTTCTCTATGGCCTGAAGAAATTTAGCCTATTTTAAGTTTGGCTCCTACCTGCAGCTGTATATTAAAGGACCACTCTAGGCACCCAGACCACTTCAGCTTAATGAAGTGGTCTGGGTGCCAGGTCCAGCTAGGGTTAAACCATTTTTTCATAAACATAGCAGTTTCAGAGAAACTGCTATGTTTATGAATGGGTTAAGCCTTCCCCTATTTCCTCTAGTGGCTGTCTCATTGACAGCCGCTAGAGGCGCTTGCGTGTTTCTCACTGTGATTTTCACAGTGAGAGCACGCAAGCGTCCATAGGAAAGCATTATAATGCTTTCCTATGCGACCGGCTGAATGCGCGCGCAGCTCTTGTCGCGCGTGCGCATTCAGCCGACTGGGAGGAGAGGAGGAGGATCGGAGGAGGAGAGCTCTCCGCCCAGCATTGGAAAAAGGTAAGTTTAAATCCCTTTCCCCTTTCCAGAGCCAGGCGGGAGGGGGTCCCTGAGGGTGGGGGCACCCTCAGGGCACTATAGTGCCAGGAAAACAAGTATGTTTTCCTGGCACTATAGTGGTCCTTTAACCGGAATGGAAAAAGTTTTTTTTGTTGCATTTTGATATCAACAAAACTTTAACAATATTCATCTTGATAATGTCATAAATATTCCAATCATTGAGACAGTATTTGTGATGGACCGCTGGCACTCCGACTGAGTACCTCTGCCAATCAATGCTCCTAGTGCTCGTTGAGGACTCCAAGCACTCCAATGACACCATCAGCACTGCAGACCCCACTTCCAGCGATGCAGCTGCACTGGGGTCTCGCCGTCTCCACCCACCCTGGACCCAAGGCCAGGATCCAGCTTCCAGTGGGTGAACCTCTCTTTCCCCAGAGAGCGTCACAGGAACAGAACAGCTCTTACAAGAGCTCAGAGATTATAGCAAGAGACTATGACGAGCACATCAATCCCTTAACCAATTCCCCCAATAAGAGACAGGATTCAGATTGAGGGTGAAGAAGAACTGAAGGTTTAATCAAACACTCTGCTTTTATGCCCATTTTACAAACATAGTACCGCCCACAGGGTTTTGTAAAACAACCAATAAAATAAGTACATTACAATAAAACACTCCCAACAATTACACCCAAATACTCCCTCTGCCTGTGATATAATTACTGAACACAATGGGTTAAAGTAATTATCACAGGCAGAAAAAAATACTTTTTACTCATACACTGTAACTTTAAAAATATACATTCAATCTTCATAAAATATATTAATAATCAGCATACTTTAATTACACACATATCCAAAATTCAGCCAATTCCTTCCAGTAGATAAAAAGTTAGCTGGAAGTCCTTTATGACCTCCCTAATCATAAATACCCCACAAGCTACTTCAGCAATTACACGGGGCGAACGCTCGAGGGGTGGCCATACTCCTTGCCTCACATGTCCCTTTTACCTATAAGGCTCACTCCTCAGTTGACTCGGGGGGGCTCCTAATGGTCAAGAACTTGGTGGGGCAGACCTAGTCAAATTATACCTCCTCAACAGAAAACAATGCCTCTACGAGGTTTTCTATGGATATTGCCTTATTCCAAGAAGGAGTACTAATAATGGCCGGGGACTTAAACATTTCCCCAGACTCAGACATGAACACTACGTCCAGTTCCTCTTCATACCAATCCTTGGCAAGGACTAGAATTACATTTTTGCTGGATGATTCCCAACTGTTTGACTGCTGGCTTATCACCTATCCACACACGAGAGTCAATTCCTTTTACTCACATACATCATGCTTTTACTCAAGAATTGACCTGATCTTTCTACCACACAGATTTCTGCACTGGATTTAGTCTTTTCTGGTCGGGCCATGCGCCCCTGTCTCTTTCCATCCAGATCCCATCTCTTCCCCCCAAATCACCATCTTGGAAGCTTAATGACTTGCTACTCAATGACACAACTGTGATACTCCAGATCCCAGATACTTAAAAATAATAATTTTAGGGAAAAATCCACACCCTCTCCCTCTCCCAATATCATATAGGAAGCCCATAAACCGGTACTAACAGTCCACCTCATCTCCTTTATATTCCAAAATGAAAAAAGAGAGAGTCTCAAAGATACACTAATAAAAAAAATGCATCAGACACAGAACTTGCTGAAAAAGCATTTGACATGGTGGACTGGTCCCTACTCGCTCTCAGAATAATGGGATTCGGTCCAAATTGGTTACTATGGAAGAAAGCTAAAGCTAAATTCCAGGTTTATGGTCAATTGTCCAGATCAGTACAGATTGTAAATGACACAAGACAGGGGCGCCCACTTTCACCTCTTCTATTAATCCTTATCATGGAATCCTTTCTCCAGGGCATCTGTAATAACTCCTCCATTCATGGCTTTGTGACCCACTGTGACAAAGTGCCCTTTGCCACTTGTGCCTGGAGAGGTCTAATTGCCAGCCTCCTGCCTTGTGACTATGGCCCCTGGCAGTTATTGCCATTTAAAAGCTTCTATTTATGGCTATTGTACTTTGGAGACTGTTTCCATGGGAGAATGTGCCTCTTCCCCTCCCCCTTTTTCCTGTCCCATTGTTTTCCAGCAGGGTGTTGTCCCAGGGACACTGCCAGACCAGTTGAAACTGGCTGCTTTGTCCCTCCTCAATCTCTCATCAGCCCTTGCTATTGTTTAACCCCATGGCGATCCATCTGTATTCATGGGATCTGAGAGCTCTTCGGACATATTGAGTATTCAGATCCAAACTATCTGGGGATATGTTGGACATATAGGTTAAACATTGTATTATATGAGTTATGTATTTTTATGTAGTTTTTGTAACAGTTTTTGGAGTTAGAGATATCTTCTGTATCTGGAGATAATTAGCTTACCACACCCACTTAAGCCAATAATCTCCAGGAAAGAGGAGAAGATAGACCAGCTGCACAGCAAAAATCTGTGGAACTGTTTTGGGCATGAAAGCCATGCTTGCAGTCGGTAAAATAGGACTTCCATCTATCTTTTGAACCACTGGACAAATTTGTATGATTTTTGGATATGTTTGTATACTGATTATGCTGATTCAGAATATGCAATTGTATGTATGGTTGGGAAGTTATGAATATTGTATAAAACTGTATATGTTCCAGAGGGGAGGGTTTGTGTGCCTTGGCTGGGAGTGTCTGATTGTACTGTTCTGTTTTGATTGGCTATTGTAACTGCATATCCTGTGTACCACTAGGTCCACGTGGGTGGTAACCTGGTGGGAAAACTTGTATAAAAGAGACAATAAACCCTCAGTTCATTCTGTTCCTTCTTAATCCTCAATCTAGAGTCTTGTCTCTTATTGGGGGAATTCACTACAAGGGATTGCTATGCTCTGCATACTCCCTTGGATAATCACTGCTAAGCTCTTTTAAGAGCTTGTTTCTGCTTCACTCTCTTGGAGGAGAGGTTAACCCACTGGAACCTGAAGCCTTGTCGTAGGTCCAGGGTGGGTAGAAGACGTCGAGACCCCAACAAAGCTGCGGCGGTTTGGGGGGGTCTGCAGTGGTTATGGTTTCTGGGGAGTGCTTGGAGCCCTCGGGAAGCACTAGGAGCATCCATTAACGGAGATACCCAGTCGGGGTCTCAAGTGGTCCGTTACACCCACAATGCAGAATATTAACTAGCTGCATTTGCTGATGCATTAAGCTGCACCTGCTTTTCTCGAAAACTGACCCATTGATCTCAATGCCTCCCCTTTTAGAAGAAATCTGTACATACAGTATACTCTGGAATTTCCAAGTTAACTTTATGAAAAGTGAAATCCTCTGCTTGCAAATTGACAATAATACACGCCTCACTCTTCAGAGAAAATTCCCTTTCCTGTGGACGGAGACTGCAGTCAAATATTTGGGCATCTATCTGCCGCGAGATCTCTTCAAACTTTCCACTTCTTTGGCTGGTTATGCAGTATACACATTCTTAAAATGAATACTCTCCCCACAATGCTGTACACATTACAAATGCTACCTATTGCCCACCCAAAATCCTTCTTTAGCAGTGTGAATAGACTCTTTAGTTCCTTCCTATGGGCACACAGACACCCCAGATTTTTCTTCAAGGTCCTAATGGGGCATAAATCACAAGGTGGTCTAGGCCTCCACAACTTGGAGGCTTACTATCAAGCGGTAATTCTTACGAGAATTTACGAATGGGCAGAACCCAATGGCAGACTTCACTGGCTGCAATTAGAGAGAATAGGATTCCGAGTACCCCTACATACTATCCCATGGCGAAAAATGGTGTGGAAGTTCTGAACCCACAATACGCAAAACATCCCACCATTGTGCCGACATTAACAACCTGGCACCAAATCAGATGCCTCCCAAGCCTGTCACAACATCCATCTCCTGTTACAAAAAATGGAGACATTAAGTCAACTCAAAAATGTTTTGATTAATTAGCAAAGAAAACATTCTCAACACTGAAGGGTTGCTTATTAATAAATAATATTATTAACAAGACATTTTATGGTGCATTACAATGCAGTTTCATATCTTTACACTAGCAATCAAATAAAAAAGAGGATGATAATAACTAATACCCAGTAATACCTAAAATAATTTCTTATGGCCCTTAATAAGTCTTTGGTTAAAAAAAATAATCAACTATAGCCCCGAGCACTGCCATATTCCCATTACTGAATGACACCCCTTATCTGAGGTTAGAGACCACACTCAATGCACAAGGGGTTAAGCCAGTTGAAGAGTTGTTTGCCAACCAAACGATCTCCCAATTACAAATATTCCACTACACGCAAGTCAAACACTTCATAGTTTCCCCAACACTTAATGCCCACTGGGAATTGAGACCAGACACTATTTGAAAAAACTTTGTAAAGATCACTCCATAAAAACTAATAAACTCATACTACGAGATATGTTACCTTCCCAACCTAAATTCATGGAAGCCTAGTGTCAATAATTAAATATATCTTTCGCTGATTTAGAACACAACAGGCTATTTTCCAACATATTCCACACATTAGCAATTCTACCCATGAGAGCAACTATAAAAGGGTCTCTGGATGGCACTACATGCCCCCACAACTCCACAGACTATTTCCTAACTCTTCAGAAACATGCTGGAGAAGTGGAACCTCCAGGGGTACTCATGGCTACATATGGTGGTCCTTTGACAGAATCCAACAATACTAGAAAAGACTTACCACACTATTACATTTGATAATGGGCTTCCCACCTCCCTCAAAATACTTTTGTTCCAGGCTCTTCCCTCACAATATCCCTATGCCGACTCAAACACTGCTGTACCACCTTATTACGTCAGTAAATTTATTAATACCAATCTTCTGGAAAAAAGACAGTGGACCAACGATCAGGAATTGGATTTAAAAAGTAGAATCCATTAGACTGATGGATGAACTGATCTCATCCCTAACTCATACCTATCACCACTACCAAAATAGGTGGGCACCATGTTGGCATACATGCAATTTTCCCTGAGGTTTAATTTATGTGCCTTTGGCCCCTACTGCACGGCTTACCACTTCCTCACTCACCACACTCTACCTACAGGATCTAGAGTACTATGAAGGCTATTGTTACATCCCAGTGTAATCTCCTTTTGCCCTTGTCTCATGTTTTAAGCATCATTCAACTTGATGCTCTTCAACTTTATTAAGAAGAACCCATTGCACCAGAGTTACTGAGGATCACACATAAAATGCGCCCACCCATCACATTTTTCTGGCCCTATGCAACGACTTACCTGCCATCCACCCCCTCTCTGTGATGAATCATTCAGGCATTTAGCCTCACACCAGGCTAAAATCTCTTCACCTTTATCATTGACACTTTAAATAGACAGTAATGTTCAAATATCATCATTGCCAGACCCTTAGAATAGGCTATTAAGTAATAAGTAACAGCTAACTATGGTTCCAATATCTCTTTTACCGCTAACAAACTACTGGTGCACTTTCTCCCACATCGGGTAGGAAACCCTATCTGTGTGTGCTTTGTGCCAAATATAATATGACTGGCATGAAATTATATATGTGTTATTTGTGTTATTTGTATATTCACACAAGTGATATATCCATTCACATGACTGATGTAAATATGATATATCTGATTGTAAAGGAATGTAACTTTGGAATGGATATAATTTTGTAAACATTTCCAATAAATATAAAAAAAAAAGAAAAACTCCAAACGTTTTAAACAAGAATTTTAAACAGAGGCCTAAACTGTATGTGAACTAAACCAGCAACATTTTGAATAGAACTGACGGAAATATCAAGTTAAAGCTTAAAATCGGTCTGCCTCAGATTTTATTTTAAAATATTTAGTGTTACATTCATTTTGACATTTCTGTATAATTTTGTTTAATGTATATTAGTTTAGCTATTTAAAATACTACATTGCTGTATGGTATAATTTTATTGTACTAAAACATGATATTGAAAAAAAGACAATATGATATTTTGCTAATTCTAAGATTTAAACACAGTCATATAAAGACTCAATGCTTAGCAAGATTTATAAAATCCAACAAATCAATAGGTTGGGTTACATCTTACATTTTTAATTATAGAAAACAATATGTTAAAATTACTGACAGATGCAACATTGATTTATTGAGATTTGTTGTCCCATTACAAAAAATGGAGACATTAAGTCAACTCAAAAATGTTTTGATTAATTAGCAAAGAAAACATTCTCAACACTGAAGGGTTGCTTATTAATAAATAATATTATTAACAAGACATTTTATGGTGCATTACAATGCCGTTTCATATCTTTACCCTAGCAATCAAATAAAACAGAGGATGATAATAACTAATACCCAGTAATACCTAAAAGAATTTCTTATGGCCCTTAATTAGTCTTTGGTTAAAAAAAAATAATAACACAGTTTAATGACTTGACAAATGCTAATTAGCCTTCAATTTCAAATTCTCAGTAAACATACTTTGTTACTTTGAATTATACATCATTTTAAAGCAAGTCTTCTTATCACATTAATTTGCAAAATATTCTGCTAAATATTACAAGAAAAAAAAAGATCTGACCTAAGTCGTTCATTTGTTAGAAAACACAAATAATGACATTGGTCTTCAAATTAAACTCAAAGACATTAAGCCTTCAATTACATATTTAATCGAAAAAATATGTTATTTTAGTAAACAGCTTATTAAAATAATAATATAGACATCAATGTTTAGTTCTTGTTGATTTTAATATCTGAAGAAAATGTATAATCAAAAGAAACAAAGTTTTTTTCCACCTAACACAGAAGATATTGAGTTGTGGCGAAAATAACCTCGCCACTAGGTTTTGGAGATGCTTGCTTTCTAGCCTCTTGCCCTGTGACTATGGCCCCTGCGGTGTATTGCCATTTAAAAAGTCTGTTTGGCTTATTGGATTTCAAAACACTTTTTCTGCCCCTTTAAATTAAAGGGGAAAATGTGCCTCTTCCCCTCTCCCTTTTTCCTGTCCTATTGTTCTCCAGCAGGTCGTTGTCCCAGGAACACTGCCAGACCAGTTGAAACTGGCTGCTTTGTCCCTCCTCAATCTCTCATCAGCCCTTGCTATTGTTTAACCACATAGTGTTCCAACTGTATTTGTGCGATCTGAGTGCTTTTCAGACATATTGAGCGCTCAGATCCAAGCTATCTGGGGATATGTTGGATATATAGGTTAAACATTGTATTATAAGAGTTATGTGTTTTTATGTGGTTTTTGTAACAGTTTTGACTTAGAGATAGTCCCTGTACCTGGAGAAAATTAAGTTACCACACTCACTTAAACCAATTAGTATATGCACTAATAATAAAACCATTGATTTCACCAAACAAAACTCTCCAATTCTAAAAGGATAAGGACAGATTAGATGCAGTTGATTATGCCCCAACAAATGATTATAAATGCTCATGAGAAGCAGATTGTATCACACAATATATTTTAGATAGTGGTCACTTGAACTTGGTCTGAGGTCTAGTGTTCCAAGATGAGGTAACTGACTTATGAAGGAAGTGAGTGAGTTGAGACAGTTTAAGGCATTCTGAAAATATGGATGACCTCTCTCCACTAGGATCAAGAGCAGCAGTGATAATCCTCATTAACCATAACAGGGGACCGGGTGACATATAAGTCACCCAAGATCCGCTGTAATCACAGAAAGTGCTTCCCCAATGGTTATAGGTATTAGGGTAAAGGGAGGATAAACTAGGTAAAAGCAGGAGCCCAGGACAATGCTTCCTCCAAAGTGTAAGTACAGGTTAAATTAAAGGGTGTAGTTGTAGACAAATAGCTAAATTATTGCATGTCTGCTAAGGCAGAGTAACTAGAGGGACCATTATTTGCCATGATTGCTTCTTGTTAATTTTCGTTGCCTGCAAATAAGACCACTAGGTAATAGTAATACATTTGTGGAAGTCACAAACCTCCTCCCTGCTAGCTCAGTTTAGTCAGAGTATTGAATGCTAGTCTGGGGTGTTCAGAGGCCCAAACAAAGCATAAGCATGTACTTTTTGATCTATGAAAAAAAGGTAGCTGATACCAGAATTGGGAGGGTCTGAAGAAAATAGAGAACCTTGCCAAATGCCATCATTATCAAAATATTGATAATTGGCAGGGAAAATTGTGGTAAGATCGACCTTTGCAGATCAGTAGCCAACTCCTGAGGGAGAGGCATGTAATTAGACTTATACAGACTGTAAACAATGGAGGTTATGAAGATTCCTAAGAAAATAATATGAGTTCCAAATTAACAAGTGTTATGGGCCTCTAGCTCTGACCTATGGCAGAATCATTACCTGGTTTAGGAAAGATAGTTACAGAAGTCTGGAGGGTGGCAATGGAGAGGTGGTCAATACTGAATTAAAAGCTTTCAAAAAAAGGTTTAATAGCCAAAGACAATTTATCTAGTGTAAAGGGAGTTTCCGATTCTTCTGCGATATTACCTGTCAGAGTTTGGGATAGACTTGGTTCCAGTGTAATTATGGAGGCCCTATTTATCACTTTATATAAGCACTGGTAAAATGTGCAAAAGGAGTTAGCTATACTCTCTGTAGTGTAACAAGTGGGGCCATCTAGGTATTTTACAAAGGAGGTATGGTGTCATTGCTTCAGGGCCCTAGCTAAAATTTACCTCATTTTTTGCCATGAGAGTAAGAGAACCCTTTGGGTTTATAAGTTAAGCATTTCTTGCAGTTTCATATGTTGGATTGTGAGCTCCTGGAACATGTCATGTGATATATTCATTTTATCATCCTGTTTCATGGAATGAATGGACTGTAGCAGTTGATTTACTTGAGTGGTACGGTCCTTTTTGAGACATGAGCCCAGTTTAATAAGGACATCCCCTTATCACATTATTATGAGCCTCCTAGACCCCCAATTATGTCACCTGTGAAATTAATTAAAATAGTCAGTTAAAGTGGAGTGTATTTCCTTTACTACATCTGCTTGGTCTAACAAAGTTTTCTTGAGTTTCTAATAAGGATATTCGGTTAGTTGAAATAAAGACTATGTCTAGTCTAGTATAAGCATGTGCCCACTGGGAATAAAATATAAAATGTGTCTCCTGTAGGAAACAAGCATTAGTATGCTCCCTAGCAAAGTCTTTGTAGAAAAGTGTCTGCTTTTCAGATGTATTAAGCTCTTAGACATTCAAAAACATTATAGAAATGTGTGCCATACAATGTATAAGGGGACTTTAAGGGCAATCATAAAATATATTAGGACAATGCACATGAGGAACGGGCCATCAATTATACAACTAAAATTAATGTAACCATTTACAACTAAGCTATGTTTTAGTAGAACATTGCAGACAAAATGAAGAGATCCACACCAAAAGTACAGGTAAACCTATTTTAGAGAAAGTATAAGGAAAAGAAGAGGGAGAAAAAAAAATATTGCAATAAAGAAAATCTATATTTAAAACTGTCAATCGCAAGGTAAAACAGCTTATCATACAAAAAATATACAAATTTGAAACTTAAACTAACCATCTTATAAAAAATACTTTGTGGCTTATGATATATCCCGATGGCAGAAATAGTAAAGGGTAATTATGGTGAAACTCAGCAAAGGTCAAACATAACATACATCATAAGTAATTCATGAAATACTTGACTATATTATATAAACCATGCCCAATTAACCAGGTGAATGTTTAAGTAACAGTTTACTCCACAGATGGAACTTGTGCCACTGCAGCCATTGAGGAAGAGAACCTGATGATGGAAGTGAGAAAACACTGAAACAATCTGCACAATCACGAAGTCCAATGCACTCTTGAAACTTGGCACCTCCCAGCCAAGTAAACAGAAAAGAGTTTTCCTTGATAGTGTACATGCAGAGCAAAAGAGAAACGCTTCTTAAGACTTCTGTCAGTGTTTCAGCACCTACCTTGCCTGGAGTGTGTTGGGAGACATTATTATTATTATTATTACCACCACCATTTATATAGCGCCAATAGATTCTGCAGCAATTTACAATATTATGAGGGGGGATTTATGTATAAATAAAATATCTACAAGAAAACTTACAGGAAAAATAGGTTGAAGAGGACCCTGCTCAAATGATCTTACAGTCTATAGGAGGTGGGGTATAAAACACATTAGGACAGGAAATATCAATTAAATAAGGTGGGAGTGAAGCAGAGCTGGAGGAGAGAGCAAGAGTAGAGTATGTAAGGTAGAGGGTACTCTTGGAGGCAATAGGTTTTCCTAAAGAGATGGGTTTTAAATGATTGAAGACCAGGGGAGATGGGGGTAGGCAGGCTATTCCATAGGAAGGGAGCCGCCCTCGAGATGTCTTGCAAGCGCTAGTTGGCAGTACGGGTGAGTCCAGGGGACAGGAGAAGGTCACGGCAGAGTGGAGGGACCGAGAAGGGGCATACCTATGGATCTGTGAAGAGATATAAGAGGGGCTAGAATTGTTCAGTGCTTTATATGTATGGGTTAGCACTTTGAATTGACTCCTATAGGGTACAGGAAGCCAATGTAAGGACTGACAGAGGGGTGAGGTTTGAGAGAACCGACTAGAGAGGAAAATCAGTCTGGCAGCAGCATTCATCACTGTCAGGATATTACCTGGTGTGGAGTCCGACATGCAGAGTTATACTCTCACCCTTGCAAATAAGCACAGACCAATGTGACCAGGCAAGCAGCCACCTGGGCTGTGAGTCTGTGCATGGGGGCTGTGCATGAATAGTGCTCCAAGTCACAGTAGAGGGACAGGAGAGGGAAGGGATGGATAGCAGTTGTGAATCAATATCAACTGACAGCTGCTGGAGGTCGATAGAATTAAGGTTCCTCCTGAGTTGAGGGGTCTTAGGCTGAGGTTGTTGGGTGAGGGGGTACTCAGAGGAAATTGAGTGTTGCAGATATTAGATTCTGTAAATTCATAAGAGGAAATTAGGTTGAGGGTATTGCCAGCTACATGGATGGGAGAATTCACCCACTGCAATTTCATGAGTGAGGAAGTAATTTAAAGTAGTTTAGAGGCTGCTGAGGTCAGAGGTGGGTTAATGGGAATGTTGAAGTCTTTTGGGATGAAATATTAGAAGACAGGAAATAGGGTAGCCAGGCAGCAAAGTTGTCAAAGAAGAGGAGAGGGGAACCAGGGAGACAATAAATAACAGCAATATTAGCAGAGAAGGGTTTGAAAAGGCGAATTGAATGAATTTCAAATTATGAAAAGAGAGGGAAGGGGGTGGGCAGAGTTATAAAGGAGAAGTGGAGTAAAAGCAGAAAACGTACACCGCCACCTTTACTCTCAGCTTGTCTTGAGTTGTGGGAAAAGTGAAGACCACCAAAGGATAGTGAGGCAGGGGTAGCAGTATCAGAGGGAGAGAGCCATGTTTCTGTTAGTGCAAGTAGGTTTAGGGAGACCTACTGTGTGAGTTAAATAGGTCATGGATGGAAGTTGATTTAATGGTGCTGCACACAGAGCATGCATTCCAGAGGACAGCTTTAAAAGAGGAATTATAGTGAGCGTTACATGGAATTGATATTAGATTGTTGTGGTTTCTGGTGTTAGTATCAGGTGGCTTAGTAGAGGAGGGACCAGGGTTTGGAGAGACATCACCAGCTGCTAGGAGCATGTCACATGGCAGGAGGCTGGCAATTAGTCCTCTCCAGGCACAAGTGGGACAGGGTACTTCGTCCAGTATCTGAGCCCATTCACATCAGCAACGGCTCCCGCCAGGGCTGCCAGTTGCCCCCTCTACTGTACATCCTAGCCCTGGAAACACTGGCGAGTGTGGTTAGAGACAATCCCAATATTACTAGCTTGGCACAACCAATATGATGTGGCAGAAATTCACACTTTTTGCGGATGATATTTTCCTTATGATATCTGATCCCTGCAGGTCCTTACCACACGCCATGATGACATTAGCCACATATAGTGCAGTTTCATACTACAAAGTAAACTTCACCAAGTCCCAGGCCCTTGCCTTCAGCATTCCAGAACCTCACCTACACCACCTTAGGACGACCTACAAATTTAACTGGAGACTGGACCACATCAAACATTAAACTTAAAAGTGATTTGGGAACAGATTTACCAAAACCTGGAAAGGTGGGGATGATTTGAGATCTCCTAGAAAGGATGCATAGCATCAGTGAAAATGATGGCTCTGCCAAAACATACCTGTTCCGGACCATACCCATTCCTTTCACACAATTGGATCTGAGGCTTATCCAGCAGAGCCTCAACAACTTTATACATTCAAACAAGAAAGACACGGTGCCTTTTGCTACACTTTACAGACCCCGGTGGGAGGGAGGGATGGGGGTCCCAAACATCATGCACTACTGCTCAGCCTTGGTACTGGTGCAATCACTACAATACTGTGCACCCAGGAACCTAATCACCTGAGTAGATATTGAGGACTTGCATGTGATAGGAGGCAGGATGTCAAAACAACTTTGGTCCCCAGTGGGGATGAACTCAATCCCTAACCCTCTGCCCAAGGTTAAACATAGTTTGCAAACCTGGTGCAGACTACAGACCAGAATACCACTGCTATGACCAGTTATCACAACTGGCCCCTCTAGCTACCTTGTACACAATTATCTCTAATATAGACATATCCCAATGGGAACACCAGGGCATAATGTCCATCGCACACCTAATGAGTTGAAGAAATATTAAATCCTTTTCTGAACTGAAATACCAATTTCCGATAGGGACTCTTACAAATACTTACAAATCAGACACTGCCTGTCCTCGCCCTCTCTGGAGGAGAGGCTCCAGGAGGCGAATTCCCTAGCTAACCTAAACAAACATATCCTGAACAGATGAAAGGCCATATCAATATGCTATCAAGCAATAATCTCTACTGTATACTCTGCAGAACCACATTTAGGGCACGCTGAGAGAGGGACAAGGGTTGAAAAATTTAGAAGGAGGACTGGAACTCAATCTTCAGATTCTTTGCCTCCGTTTCATGGTGCACAAACCACAGTGAGCTCATGTGACTCAGTGGTATCTATCACCAGCCAGACTACACCACATATACCCGGGAGTTTCCAAAGAGTGTTGGCGGAGAGGAGGGGACCCTGGTCCACATATGGTGTGAATGCCCTTGCATGCAACCGATTTGGGCTCAGCTTCACGCATACCTAGAAACCATCATTCTTGTTAAACTTCCGCTCTCACTGGAGGTAGCAATACTGTCCAACTACCCCACCTCAATACCAGACTATCACAGACAACTAATCATTCTTTGTTTTAGCAATAAAAACCTTCATTGCGTGAAACTGGAAGAACACAGATGACCCCTCACTACAGATAATAAAAGACATCACACACCAAACATGCAAAATTAAAAATATAGTGCACTCCACAACCAATTCACTGCACAAATTCCTAAAAGTCATACTGTGAGAGCGGGACAATGGGCATCACCAACTGACTGAGGTCCGCTTACCAACCTTTTAGGGGATATGGGACCACACTGGGGGAGAATTCAGTGGCAAAAGCAGCTTATATGAGGGCTGAGGGCAAAACGACCATAAGGTTGTAGCTTTAGGAGGTCTGATCCATTAAGAGAGTGGAGATCTGGGCGCAGGCCAGTTTGGAACACAATTCCCCACTATCGATCCTCTCGACAGGTGTTAAAGTACAAGACAAACTGCCAAATGGAAATTACTTCCACAGGACACAGCTTGTTCATTTATTTTTCACATTCTTTTATCTGATTTCTTAAAACAGAGCTTGAAGACTCTACTACATACCCAAGTTTTACTTTCTCCCCCCTCTCACTACCTCTTTCCCCTATGGTTAACAAACATATGTAAAAACCCCTGAGGGTCATGCCCACAAACATTATACCATCCCCTACCAACAGAACAACTGATGCATAACCCTGAAGGGCAACACTTGGAGTGATTTATCTATGCAGTATAGTTGAATGATCCCAACATATCTTTACAGTCTATCATTTGTAGATACAGCAAAAGAGCTGCAATAATATATTGTTACATACTGTCTATGGGAATGACTGTAATAAGTACACTGTGAAAAACATTGTGAATCGCCTCTCAGTTGTTGCTGTACTCTATGTCGTTACAAATAACCTACCCTTCTTTTTTCTGTATGTGACTTTGACCTTATATAAAAATAAAGTAAAATATAAGTTCTAAAAAAAAGATAGGGGATATACTAATGACGACATCTTGAGGAATGCCTTCTATATGTTACAAAATATGGAAAGAGCGAAACTAATAAAATATAAACAGAAAGTTTAGGTGCTGATGAAGAAGAGAATCCTTTTGTTTGCCAAATTTCTTGCAACCACAATGCTAAAGTAATAAATATGATATAGAAACATTGGCACTTATTATTAAAATAAATTATTCTGAAATCTCATTATTCTGAAAAAAAACATTGCCCTTGAATCCTCAAATTGTTCATAGAAGAGTACATAACCTTAAGAGATGCTGACCCATAATGTGATAATGTTTTTCAACATTACAAAAGATTCTATAAGTGCAGGTATTTTAATGCTTGCCAAAAGACTAGACTGAAATAGGAATGCATCTGAAAGTATGATGTGAATAAGAAAAAGTACGGTATAAAAGTCTGTATTACCTGCAATTCAAAGAATGTTGCTTACATGCTCAAGTGTCCATGCAGGTTAAACTTTATAGGAAGACCTAGGATATGTGATCATGTGTACAAAATTAGCAGGAAATTTGCCAAACATCAGATATCACTTCATTTTAGAGATTGCCATAATGCAGATCTTTTGCTGCTCTGCTTTAAAGGCATCCACAAAGTTAAACGAGTTTTTAATCCGAAGTTAGGACAGACAGAGACGTGGTGAATTTTTGAGTTTAATAATTTAAAGGACCACTATAGTGCCAGGAAAACAAACTAATTTTCCTGGCACTATGTAGTCCTTAGGTCCCCCCCCACCCTCATGGCCTCCCTACCACTTACCATTCTCCAGCGCCGGGCTCCCTCGGTGCTGGGGAACTCTCCTCCTCCTGCCACAGTCAGGCAAGAGCCGCAAGCACATTCAAACCACCCATAGGAAAGCATTACTTAATGCTTTCCTATGGATGTCAGTGTCTTCTCACTGTGATTTTCACAGTGAGAATCGCGGAAGAGGCCTCTAGTGGCTGTCAGTGAGACAGCCACTAGAGGCTGGATTAACCCTCAGTGTAAACATAGTAATTTCTCTAAAACTGCCATGTTTTCAGCTGCAGGGTTAAAACTAGAGGGACCTGGCACCCAGACCACTTCATTGAGCTGAAGTGGTCTGGGTGCCTATAGTGGTCCTTTAATCCCTAATGGGCTCAACAATGATTTTAAGCTTTGTATTTTTTTTAGTTAAGTACTATTATTTAAGCATTTTTACAACTAATATTTAGATCTTTTCACAGTTTGATATAATTCATTATCTCACATTAGTAAGTGAAAAGTATTAGTATTTTTAAATTCTCAATTGTTTTATATTTTGTTTTCTTTTTATCGATATCTAGGTTGAAGTATCAAGTTTTTGTTACTATTATTGTTTTTATAAGTAGGCATTTAATAGTGATAATTTAATTTCTCTTTCTAATGTTTAAGATCTAAATAGACATCCAATATACAATGGATGGTATGGAGAAGGGGCATGGTACCTCCTAATCTAACATAGTAACTCCCATCACGGGCATAACATAAACAATATTTCAATTCAAGGGACTATCACATGATCGTATGTTTGTGTAATAATGGGTATTGGGTAATGGATCAGAACTGAATTGCTTAAGTCGAATAACCTCCCACACATTCAAACGGACATACAAGTGTTGCGCTTGTATATCTAGGGTAATAGACAATAGATAATGGGTCCAAACCACGCCGTTGGGACCAAGTGCTAAAACATTGTCCTATTACAAAAAGGAAGGGGAAACCTCTCGTTATATAATAAACATGATGTAGATTGCACATGTAAATGGTCAAGTAATGAAGAAAAAGAGAGAGATCTTCTAAATAAATATTTCTACTTGTTGACAAAGCTATGTAAATTAGATATATTACTAATTAGAAAATAGTGTGTAATGGGTAACTTATTACGCATAGAGGGAATGAATGATTTATTCAGTCCTTTAGGTAATATTATTACCCATATAAAATTTTACGGAGAAGAAATTTATCAGCTCAGAGGTTATATATAGTGGAATCATTCTAGATGCCTGAATAAAAATAAGAATAACCATATATATGATAAGGATCAGAATTCAACGTGGAAAGATTAACAGAAAAGATAGGCTGTATTATATATACAAAATATACAAAATTTAATACATAAGAAAGCTGGCATGCCCTCAGAGGGCACTCTAGACCCACATATATGGAGGGAATTTATGGCAAATTACAGAGGTTGGTTAGAAGATAATGACTTAGTAGAAGTTGCCCAAAAATGGCATGATACTGCAGTTGAATTAACTAAATGTGGTTATAGAGAAACCACCAGAAAAGGTATACCATATTATCAATGTTTTGGACCTCTAGGGTGCCAGAGTAGGCAAGATCCTGGGAAATATCTTGTAAACCCACCCCCTTACCCAGATAGGGCAGGGACTCCTTTGGTCCCTAAAGACCAGGTGAGTTCCCAAAATCAGGCATCTCTTGGTTCCACTACCACTAGTCAGAAAGAATATTGGATCTGTCCACGGTGCAAATGGACAAATTCTTATCCTTCAAAATGTGACAGCCTATGTATTTATACCCAGGCTGAACAAGTTGTGTTTTCCCTAGACCCCCAGCTCACATATTGGCCCTTTTACAGAAATCAGAACCTCTCTTTCCAGTAATATTATGCAGTGGGACTTCATATGGTTCCCCAGCCACCCCAGTAAGACCTATCGGTTCTTTAGAGGAAGAGGGTAGTCCCCTAGTTGCCCCCCTAAACACACCAGTGGTGCCATTAGCTCCACAATGTACTACTCCCATGATACTAAAAGTTGAGAGTGTATACCATGAGAAGAGACAGCCTAGCTCAGATATCCAGTACTGGAAAGAATATAAGCCCTGGACACCCAGTGAACAAATGGCAATAATACAGCAGCTGCCAGATGTAGAAAATGCCCCCTTAGCTCTAGTCCACTCTCTATCCACCATTCAAGCTACTTACCAGTGTACTTTGATGGATTTAAAACAGATTGTCGCCCTAAAGGCTGGCCCCACTTGGACTAGAATAATTGCTAAATATACTGATGTCCATGAAGATAACCTCAGAAGAAGCAACCTGCAAACAGATGAATGGTTTAGAAGTCTGCGTCTGGAGCATGCTATGTCACTGCAATGAGAGAATGGGCTAAAGTAAAGACAGAGGAACTATTCCATAAATTAGGAGATATAGTACAAGGGAAAGATGAATCTGTTGAAACATTCTCCACTAGACTACAGATGGCTTGGGAGGCACTTCCACAAGACTGCTTATTAACTGCTTCATGGAAGGTCTCCACATACCCATAAGGACTTGTCTCCAAAATGCTATACCTATAGCCTCGTACCCTGTGACTATGGCCCCTGTAATAAATCACTGTTTGTGCCTTTTTGGATTTTTATGGCCACTGTTCGAACTTTCAAAGTGGTAATTCAAATTCCCAAACAGTCGAAGTGGCAGCCATTCGACATTCGAACATGTGGTGGCCGCCGTCTTGTTCGCATGGACCAAAACCGCGCATAGACTTCAGGGGGACTTAGCCGCAAATGCCCTGGAACTATTTTCGGCATGAAAACCTTGTGGTTCCCGGTTGGTCCTCCAGCGGCACTTAGCCGCGATTCTATGGAACTGTTTTGGGCATGGGACCTATGAATTCCATAACATTCTTGAACACCTGATATGATCTGGGTGATTTTTGGATATGTTGTTAACCCAGATCATGGCTATCAGGGGATATGTTGTGTTTTGGAGTACTTATGAGACTTTATAAAACTATGTGGTTTTTCTGCCTGGAGATAATTGAGTTACATACAGTAGTTTACTCAATTATCTCACAGGCAGAGGGGAGGAATTGTATGTTTGTTATGGGAGTGTCATACATTTAATTACTGTTCTGATTGGTTTGTAAGCTTTGTGGCCCTGTCCCCAACAAGGTCCATGTGGGCATATCCCTTGCTTGGGGACTTGCATAAAAGGCCAATTGGCTACCATTAACCCCTTAAGGACTGAACCAAATGTACATGTTGTGATCAAAACAAAACGTAAACAAAAACTTGAATTTGCGCTATATGTCTGTTGAGGCGTAATTCGCCTCTTTCATATTATGTGCACCCACACTTATTATATATCATTTTATTCAGGGGAAACAGGGCTTTCATTTAACATCAAATATTTAGGTATGAAACATAATTTAATATGAATAAAATATAAAAAATGGGAGAAAATAAGAACTAATTTAGTTCTACGTGACATTCTAACTGTGAATGTCATAATACTGTTTGATTTTACTGCAATAATATACACATATTCTATTCAGCGATTTCTCACGTGTAAAACAGTATCCCCTATGTACAGGTGTTATGGTTACATTTTTCAGTTTTTTCACGTTGAAATTCAGTAGATTGGTTAAGTTGCTTTTGAGACTGTATGGTAGTCCAGGAATGGGAATTACCCCCATGATGGCATACCATTTTCAAAAGTAGACAACTCAAGGTATTGCAAATGGGTTATGTCCCATCTTTTTTAGTAGCCACTTGTCACCAACACTGGCCAAAGTTAGTGTTATTATTTGTCTGTGTGTGAAAAATGCAAAAAACTAATTTGATCGCCAATTTTGGCCAGTGTTTGTGACTACGTGGCTACTAAAAAAGACTGGGCTAGCATACGGTCTCAAATGCAATGTAACCAATCTGGCGAATTTCAATGTGAAAAAACTGAAAGCAAGCCTTATATTTGACTCTGTTACTTTTTGAAAACACCATAAAGCCTGGAAATGAGGGGTACTCATACTCAGGAGACAGTAAAACGTATTACAACAATGATATTGTCCGTGTAAGTGCCATTTGTGTGTGAAAAGTCCAAAAATTTCACTGTCACTGATGATATCATCATTGTAGTACATTTTAATCTTTTGAAACACTAATATTTGTGTTCAGTGAAGTCTTCCGAGTAAAACATTACCCCCCATGAACAGGTTTTATGGTGTCTTGGAAAGTTACAGGGTTAAATATAGTGCTAGCAAATTAAATTCCCTGGACTTTTGGCCTGGGTTGTCAGGCAGGTCCCACAAATTGTAATTAATAAAATGACCTAATTATGTAAAAGTATTACATAAATATATACGTAGAATTATTATATATATATTATTATTATTATTATTATGATATTTATAGAGCGCCGTCAAATTCCGCAGCGCTTTACAATGGGTGGACAAACAGACATGTAGTTGTAATCAGACAAGTTGGACACACAGGAACAGAGGGGTTGAGAGCCCTGCTCAATGAGCTTACATGTTAAAGGGAGTGGGGTAAAATGACACAAAAAGGTAAGGATAGTATTAGACTAATGACAGTTGCAGAAGAGGAATCAGTCAGGAGCTATTTACAGTTTAATTGATACGCTTTTAATTTTTAAAAATTAGTATGTATATAATTTTTAAAAAAAATTAAAATTAGTTTTATTTATATATAGGTATATATAGTGATATATACGTATATAATTATGTATATAGATATATATTATTTCGTTCTACGTGTATTTTGATATATATCTCTCTATCTATCTATATATATATATATATATATATATATATATATATACACACATATTAATTTTAAATACAGTTTGAACAAATGTACACATATATATATATATTTTTTAATTTATTTATTATTTATTTTATTTTTTAACTTATTTATTTTTTAACGTACTTACATATTTATTTATTTTATATTATATATAAATATATATAATGATAATTATATATATTTAATCAACATCATTCTACGTGTATTAAAATACACTTAGACAGTGTATGTGTATTTATGTGTATATATATATATATATATATATATATATATATATATATATATATATATATACTTAGATCACATGGACCAGGGGGCCGAAATGGACGGAGGGGGACTCCCTGGGCTGCCAGGTGAGTCCCTGCACCGCGATCGCCGGTGACCGGGTAAGTAAATAGTACGGTGGGGACCGGGTAAGTAAATAGCCGGGTCCCCAAGGACGGCATAGAACGCCCGCCATCCTTAAGGGGTTAAAACAGTCTTACTTCACCCTCAGTCTTGTCTCTTATTGGGGGAAACTGCTATAAAGCTATCACTACTAGCTCTTGTAAGAGCTGTTCCTGCTTCACTCTCTTGGAAGAGAGGTTCACTCACTGGAAGCTGGATCATGGTCTTGGGTTCAGAGTGGGCGGAGGATGGCGTAATCCCAACCAAGCTGTGGCGGTTCGTTTGGTCTATGGCACTTATGGTGTCCGGCGCGGTGGTTATGGTCCTCAGTGTCAGCTAGGAAGCGGTCCTTGGTGGAGGTACCCAGCCGGGGAACAGGGAGCTCCGTTACAACAATAAAAAATACAATTTAAATATTTTTCTAAATATTTAAACATTTTAAAAGGTTATCCAAAAATATTAAATTGAGGCCTATATTGAAAAATTTTATAAAATATTCTGGTTTAGCACCTCTAGTTTTCAGTGATCTTTTCCTGAGACCTATTAAAACTTTGAATTGAAGACACCCCAAACTAAATCCTATTAATTAATTTTCTAAGCACATTCATTAAGTTACAATAGATATGACAAACTGGGCTATACTTGTGCTGTGTAAGCATCTTAGACTGGTGTATTTATAACCTTTTTATACATTTTAAAACTAGTTTACATTTTAGTGTAATGTATTTTATATCACACACACAATACACACATGGAAACACACATATATACAAACAAATTGTTAAACATATGCAGGGGAGGGCTGGCAGCCTTAGGCCTGGAGGGCAAAACCAGTCAAGTGGCCCATTGCACCACCAAATCAGTTCACCATCCATGCCCACCTTTTCCTGGTTTTATAGCGGATATTGATGTTATGCTAATCAGTAGCTCTTTGCCATACCCGCTCCTTCACGGCTCCAGGCACTGCTTGTTGTGAGTGTGAGCCACTGTAAATTAGGGGCAGAGGGCACTTGCACTGCGGTAAAGATGGGGCTGGACAGGAGGAGAGTGCAGTGCAATCAGTGCACTCCCCTCCTGTGGGTCACCAGTAGACTGGTGCACCTGCCCAGGATCAGAGCCGGTGCAAGGATTTTTGCCGCCCTAGACAAAATAAAAATTTGCTGCCCCCCCATGTAACATCACAATGCCCCACCCATATGAACTAACGCCAGTGCTGCACACAGTGTGTGTTTACATTAAAAAGCCTGCAGGGACCAGCTATAGACACCAGAACCACTTCATTAAGCTATAGTGTCCCTTTAATGTGAGGTACATTATAGATTAGTGTCACTAATAATATACTAGATTGCCTACTTACAAGCAGATGAGGATGATGATGGGCTGCAGTTTGGCTCCACTGGTCTGGTGTAGAACAGGATCTCTGGAGGCTGTTTGCAACTGTGGTCACAAAATTCAATGTTCTGGGAGAATTGGAAGCAGCTCCATTTTTTGGGGCCCCTTACACAGCTCAAGGTCTGGGCCCCAGGGCCTGATGGTGAGTATGCCCATAAGGCCCACTCATAAATTCCACCCACCCATGAGTTCGCTCACAGGGAGTGGAGTGTGTAGGGGATGTGTTATGTGTTATTGTAGAGGATCTAATATGTGTGCTTATGGTATGTAGTGTATAGGGTTGCCAGTTTGTGCAGGTGATGTAGTGTGTTTGTGTGTAGTGGAAGCAGTGTGTATTTGTGTATAAGGGATGTATTATGTGTTTCTGGTTGTGTGTAAGGGATGCATTGTGTGAATCTGTGTTTGTATGCATAAAGGATGCAAAGTGTGTGTCTGTATGTGTGTGCATTGAGTGTAAGAGATGCATTGTGTTTCTGTGTGTATGTAAGAAAAGAAGTGTGTGTGTTTGCATGTGTGTGTGCGGGTTTGCATTGTCTGTTTCTGTGTATGTGTGCAAAGGATGCATTGTCTTTGTGTGTAAGGGTTGCATTGTGTGTGTGTGTGTGTGTAATGGATGCATTGTGTGTTTCTCTGTGTGTAAGGGAAGCATGTTGTGTTTCTGTGTATGTATAGGGATGCATTGGGTGTGCGCGCGCGCGTAGTGTGAAAGAGCTCCCTGTCTTGGCCCCTGTCCTATAGAGCTGCCCTTCTGTCCCGTAGAGCTCTCCCCTGCACCTTAGTGGTCTCTCCTCTCCCCTAGCGGTCTCTTCTCACACTCACCCACCCTCCCTGTGCTCTTCTCATTCCCCCCCCTCCACCCTCCCTGTGTTCTTCTCACTTCTCCCCTTCCTCACACCCGCTGTTAGTCTTACCCCCCTCCTCCCTGTGTTCTTCATACTTCCCCCCCTTGGTCGTCTTACTCCCCCACCTGTTCTTATTGCTCCCCCCCTTCTTCTTATTGCTCCCCCCC